>WAAD01042393.1:0-117855 GCA_013389945.1 Fregata magnificens
ACTTCAGACACTGTAACAGAATTAAATCCGTAGAACATACAGACCCAGAGCTGATCAGTGACTCACAGTGCCACCTGCATGTGACACAACAAGGGGAAAAGGAAAAGCCAGAAAACTCTGGGAAGAAGGAAAAAAACGTTCTTAAAGAAGCATGATTCCAGTTCCTTAATTGTAGTCACAGCCGGGGGGGCGGGGGGGGGGAATTATGTACATGCCCAAATATTTCTAAGAAAAACAGAGTAGAAATTCCTTGTTCCACACAGTCATTATACGAATAGGGAACGAAGCCCCACTGAAAAATGGGCATGGAGAAAACAATTTTTTTTTCCTGTGTGTGGTGAACGGAGAAGTCTTGAGTCCTTACAAGAACAAGCTTGTCTTTCTTTTGCTAGATGCAGAGAAAACCTAAGGTAGAAATGGCTTATTTAAAGTGTTAGGATTTTGTGACCCGTTCGACTCCCATAGGTAGATTTCTTATTAGAGAAAATATATAGATTTAAAATAAAAACTTATGACCTGATAGCATATGGATCACTTAGCAGTTTTAAAAGATTTAAGTTTTATACATTTTAGGGGAAACTGCTTCTGTAATAAACATTTCTGTGTTTTGAAAACCATATTACACCATTTTTAATTCCATCTCTACATAGGTACAATAGGCAGAATACTCTGAGAAACAGTTCTGCCTGGAAACACTAATCTAAGTTAACTTCAAAAGAAAGTAGAGTACCAACCCACTATATATAGGCCTCCATTAGCCAGCTAGACTAACAACGTTGGCTGTCTTCCAGATAAGCACTTTCACTCTCTTAGACCCATAGGGAGCACTGCAATTGCATGCAAGCAGGGAGTAAAGGGAGGAGCAGAAAATGTGAATAATGCAGGGGGAAAAAAAGCAAGGATTTTAGGCAGTACAGCAGTACTTCATTTTTAATGGAAACAAAATTGCTTACTTTCATTTGTGCACTAATTTTTTCCCCTCCTTTATTCTTGTTTTAACTCAGCTACCTGAAAAGTCCAGCTGCTCTGTGCACAGATTAAACCTGAATGGTGTCTCATTAAAAGGTATGCCACCAATCACATTTGACTAAACATATATGAAAAATAAAAGTCACTCTCAGCTGAGCTGAAGCATTGTATGCAGAGCAGCGTTCCTTCAGTGCATGTAGCTGACTAAAGTTATTGGGGCATCAGGCACCAAAAAGACTGAGCTGCTTAAAAGAGAAAACACTAGTAAGCAAACTGTCTTGTCTTCATTTCTACCTCCTTGTTCTTTCCCCTTTGGCAGTTTCACTGGGAGGGCTGGCAGTTCACAGGAGTCATCTTCTCTTGCACTTACTTGTCTTTCTGCGGTTGACAGAACTGGACTGGTGGCTATAGCAGAGATCAGACGAAAGAAGATCCTCTACTTCTCAGAAGTAGAAACCCGTGAGAGGTTTCTTCAGAGAAACCCAGATTCTGCAGAACAGCAGATAGTCTTGCTCCATGAAGTTATCTAGGCCTCAGAAACTGAAACAACTGCAGAAGCAACCAGCAAGGAAGAACCTGCCAGAGGTCTGGGTGACAGGTTGTGAAAGATCACGGAACTAACTCTTGCTTATCAGCCATAGGGAAAACATTTTTAAGACCTACCTGCAATGAATAGCAAGAGTAAAACCTTTCAAAAGAAAGTTAAAAGCCAATAGCAAGCACAATGGACAACCGAACCTAGAGGAGGAGGCTGACAATTTCAAGGCTGGAGTTGATACTGTCCTAGAAACCAGTCTGCCAAGGAGAGGAGAAACAGACCCTGTGTTACAACAGCTTGTGTGGCTGCGGTAGAGGGAAACTGAGGCAGAGACAAACACTGAGCAAAGGAAAGCCTGCTCAGAGGCAGTTCCCTTACTATAGCCCTTTCTGCGCTGTATCTCGTCTCTCTGCCCTCTCTCTTCCCCCTTGTAACCTCCTAGCATTAACTTAAGCACTATTTTACCCACTTGGATATAAACATATTTAAACATACTTTACTTAAAATATCGTTTTCGATGACTGGGCAGAGAATACACAGTCATTTCACTTGCTTCTGTGTGCAAGTCAAAACACTATAAATTCCTGCCCAGTTTATATTCTCATTTCCTCTCTATCCACTCTGATGTGTTCTGTCTCACTCCTGAGGCCACCTGGGGGTATCTGAATTAGCTATAGCTAAAGCTGAATAACTTCCGAGTTGGGAAGTCAGCCCCAGTAGAAATGTCTTGCCTGTCCAGCTTGCTCCTAGCCAGGAGGTTTGCCAAGACCAGAAAGCTGTAGCATTGCAGCATCAGCAGTAGTTGCATACTAAGCCAAAACTATAGTATTCAGTAAATGTCATTCTCTTACTGAATCGTTTCCAGACAGCATTGAGGGATTTGACAGTTTCCACTGCATGTTGAATAACACCACCCTAACTATTCAACAAAGGCTAGCAACACTTAATATATATTTCTGGCATTCTCCCAGCTGGATTCAGGGCACAAAAACCAGCCCATCCTGCATTCTGGCTCAGAGCATATAAGTTTAATACTGAATAACCTTCTAGTATTAGCAGCAGTCAACAAGTTATACAGGTTGTTAGAATTATCCAGTATTCAGAGAATAAAATTATGGCAGCTGTTAGAAATAAATTACACTCTTAAAAAAAAATCAAACCATGTTATATGAATAATAATGAGCTAAATGTTTTAAAACTGTCTTTATAATTAATGCAGGTAAATATCATTCCAGTTGAGCTTACCCTCTTCTCTCAACCTAGGGCTCTTTCTAACACTCTATTCTAGGTCATTCTCCATATGCAGCTTCTGATCTTGTATTGCTCTTTTTACCCATTAAAAGCTCCACTGTTTGAATAGTGCTGTGGGTAGCTAGGTTGAAATATAGCTGCATTTAAATTCAACCTGGTGCTAAAACAGTTTCTGTATTTTATAAAGAGAAACGAATAGTTGTCGAGAGATCCTACCTTCCTTTTATCTTCTGTATGAAGTCATATTTTAGTCCCCTTCCAGCTTAATAAAGCAGTAACTACAGCTAAGAAATATAAACATTTTCTTAAGAGCTTAGGTTCCTTCCTAACTAGTTTGCAAAAAACCCAAAAAACGAATAAACCAAAAAACTCACGAGAGTACAATCTCAGTTCTTTAACACAGAAGAAAAATTCAGTATGGAAGTATTTCCCCTAACTCCTCCCTGATTAACACCACCTAACAGCGCCTGAGCTATGATGAGGTTTTGTGTGCCATGATGAGTTGAGGGGCATGGATTAGCCTGCAGGTGCACATGTACGGTGGATCAAATAATGTACTGATTTGAAGAAGTGAACAAGCCAGTAACCTTGGGGGTGTTCATCTATAAAAGAACTCACTAGAGATGTGTAAACAGTTCCTCCTTCTAACCTTCATGACCAATTTTTCATTTACAAAAGATCAGATGCTTCACGCAAGCTGGCAATTGCACACAGAAACTTAAGTTCTCCCAGACAGCACATTATCATTTTTATTTCTCTTACATGCAAGCTCTCCCCAAATGCCCATTCAGTTCTATTTTCTACTTACAATGAAATGAGAGATTTCAAGCCTTTGAATGCATCAGGCGCAATGTCAGATATTTGATTCTTGCTGATGTCTCTGTAAAGAGAAGGGAGGATTAAAAAAATATTTGTAAACAGGAATTTGATGCAAATATTTTAGCTGTAGTTTATTGAAAGAATATATCTGATACAAAAACAGAACTAAAAGATCATATTACCTCAGAGAAATTGTGAACTATGTAAGGACACAGACAGGCAAATTCCAGGAATGATCAGAAAACATCAGTCAGTACGACAGGCCATAGCCTCAATAAATCGGCAGCTCCCCTGTTAATACGGTCTTTCATTTTATGGACATTGAAACAAAAGGTTTTATGAAGAGCTTTGAAGAACAACAGTGAGGTAGCCCACTGAATAAAAACGATTGATAAAACCATCTTAAGAATGATTAATAATGGAGATTGCATTGTGACTCTGTGGGGTGGCCCTCAAGCGTGAGGAGCAGCCTGTGACAAAGCATAAAGGTTGTCTGAATGTTTAAATGCAGGCATGGAAGGCTAACTTCATAACAGAACAGAAGATCATATTTTGATTATAAGTGAAATGACAGATAAGGTGAGGAGAGGTTCTAAGGTAGCTGGAAAGTGCTGGCAGGACACGCATTAAGGAAGACGGTGGGATTAATGGTGGCAGCATGGTGTAGGCACCAGGGGAATGGCTTCCGAGGCAGCAAGACTGTGTTTGTCTAAGAGAAGAAACCTTGCGGTAAATGAGACGTAAAGACGAACATATTCATAAATACCAGAAACATGTAGTATAGTCAAAAAAAGTTCCCATCAAAACCCTAGGAAATGCCACTAAGGGTTAGTCTCAATCTATATGAAACAGTACCAGTAATTCTTAGCATGATAAAATTCTTCTGAGGCAAAACTTTTCCCACACCATCTCCGTTTAATACCAATGGGAAAGGGGATGGGAAACAGACTACCCAGCCCCCGATCCCAAAGCAGGCACCAGCGTCACTGAGGAGCTCGGCACCGCGATGTTTGGTTGTTAATGGCCCAGAGAAAACAATCAGTGCAAAATTCTACCATGACCTTGATCTGGCGAGGCAGGCGAGAAGAGGGTCGACACAGCACTGGCAGGTCTGCCTAGAGTTTTCAGACACTAGGGAAAGCCTTCAAGCATCTGAATGGAAATCGAGGACCTTGGAAGCCAGCAGCACTGTGGGGAACACCCAGCGCGTTGCAGACCCTGTCAGGGAGCCCCAGCAAGATTCCACCCTTTCAGCCTATGATGTGAGTGGAATTCAGTTACAGCCTGCTGTCATTTCCAAGGGAAAGTGTGTTCCTGGTTTGGAAAATACCCTTCAATTTTAATCATAACCAACCAAGTACACAAAGATAAATACAGACTACGCCACAATTTCTTTATACATGGAGCCAAATTTACCACACCTGGGACCCAGATGCTCAGAACTGGGTGCCTTATCATGTCACTGCAATCCAATCTTTCTGTCAGTCAGTTCAACCAGGAGCTTAGCTACAGGCATAACTTTCAGCCACCTCGTTGCATTCACGACAGTTGATATCAGCCTGTATCAGTACTATCAAATCTTTTCACTGATAGCTGAAGCTGGAGTAATACGATATTTCATGTACATCTTCACTGTTATTTCCACTGGGGCACACGCTAGTCTGATCCCAGTCAGACTCTAAATAAACATCGCTTGAACAAGAACTTAGGGATGAGAAAGTAAGAAGGTTTTCCATTCTATACATGTTTCGAGCTACAAATTCTGTTTGTTAAAATTTTAATGAAGTCCTCTAACTGTTTTCAAATCCAGCCACATAAAGTGAGATTTTCTTTGGTTCTTTTATGAGGCTCATGAAACAACTGCTCTGCAATCTACTGATGTTTTCTATTACAGCATCCTGCCTACAAGGACAGCATTCAGTGAAAGTTTCCAGTTCTTCAGCTCAACTCACAGCAGCTGATTTTGTGACGGTGAAAGTAGGAATATTTATTTTTATACAGGTTTTTGTGAAACTTCTTTAGACTTGCCTGGTAGCATTTCCTGCTTTTTGTCTAGTAATTCTTATGTAAGCAGAAGTCTGTTGTGAATCTGTGCTATCTGTTTATTGAGGAACATATTAAAACCTATTACAAGGACATGAAATCATGAGTTTGCTGAACAATGACAAGCAACTGAAAAGGGGCATCTAGTTTTTGAAACAAGTATTTCAGCGCTATTTTATTGATTTGCTACATTTCAACATTTCCATCCTTTCTCTCTTCCCATGTCCGGACGCTAATGAGTGTATAACTAATGGTGCCTGAACGTGCATAAATGCCATGCTGGGTGATGACACTCACTCACTTCATGCAGATGTACTACAATCAGCATTAGAAGATAATTAGACACATTATTTCCTTTCCATTAGAGCCCAAGCTCCACTGCTGTTGGATAAGGAGGCTCCATCTCCTTCTGACTTGACTGAGGCAAAGGGATTCAATTATGTCCTTGTACTTTTGTTCCCTTCCTTTGGTCTGCTTTGGTAAGATCATCCTGTTCTGTGTTTGATTTACACCAAGACAAAGATATAGGGTTTTTTCTAACCTGCGCAACTAAGTCAATTTAGATCACATAAGGCTCATTTTCATAGTTTAGGGTATCTCTGAATCACTCAGTGGAAATGTGGCTCTCTAGCTGGAAATGTAATAAACTTACCAGGATTCCACCCAGGCAGGGAATACATTAGTCACTTCAAAATAGTCTCCCTGTGCCTCTGACAGTACAGTAGACATCTTCTTTCAAAAGGTTGTTTAACACACCTTGGAGGGTAGCTGTGCTCAGTTACCAGTTAGGGACATAAATTGTTTTTGACTTTGCAGCAGGGGCGCAAGGATACCCTGTGAGTCACTGTATAACATATGACTATGGCTTAAATGTCTTTACTGTAAAAGGTTTTGAAACAAAACACATTTATTTTTAGATGCAGCCAAATGCAAAACTATTAATAGCACTGGATGAATATTCTCTTTGTCGACTAACATTATTAGAAACAGATTACTTGATTATCTCTAACATGTAAAACGGACTGTTCTCATTTGACAAGAGGACTCAGCAAAAATCCATGTCATATATGGTTTAGTTTTTAGAAGCTGCTTAACAAAAGTAGCAACACCACAGAGCTACTGGGAAGACTGTGAAATCTCAACGTGTTTTCTGCTAATATACGGCAAAATTAATTTGACAACATGAAACTGCCACTGCAAGCATCTCAGCTAGAGAGGTACAACTACATCTTTCAAAGTGGCTCTTAGTCTTGTGCTACAAACATGTTAGTTAGAAGCCTCAGAGAAGCAAAGACAAAATGGGAGGTAATGCCATAAACTTTGGAACTCGTAGGCTAGAAGTTACAGAACTATGGTACAAGCACAACTGCTATGTACATGAATTCAGAAGGGCATGTCTGGGCTTGGAAACTTCATGCAATAATGACATCTTCTAATTCTGGAGATGGGATGCATCTCCTTCAAGCCCCTCAAACCTCTTCTAAAGCCCTTGAATAATTGAGCACAGAGCTAGGACCTGTTACATGCACCCCAAAGTCAGGGGAACCATCATCCCAGATTATATAATTCAACTGCACATTTGAATTCTACGAGTGCCAAATCTTCCTTCTGAGACAGATACATTTAGCTTTGTGTAATTAATTGTGTGAGAAGATGTCGGCAATTACGATGAAGACCAGGACACAAAAAATTTCAGCTCCTTTGCTAAAACCCAATCACCAGAATAACTCTCCCATCCTGGAAGCTATTGAAGAGACATTCTAAATAGCAAACTTCAGCTAGATGCAAATACAACACTTGAATTAACAGACATACATCTTCTGCTAGCATCTTGACCTGTTAATATCAAGTCATATAAAGATTATCCTGGACAACTGGCTCTTACCTAAAAAATTTATCTCAGTTATCCCATTATTTAAGAAAAGGAAACTGCATAATCTTGCAGGAAATACTCAGTAAACAATCAAAATACTGAGAGTACTGCAAGTGAGCAGTCTATTATCCCTAACTTTCTTGCATATTTATTCACCAGAAGGAGAAAAATACAATACAATTCACAATGTTACACTAATACTCTCTTCTGAATTATGTAAAATATTATTATAAATAATAGTTAATAAGAATAATAACAATAATAATAATAATGTTCTTCATTTGTACCCTGGGTAGGGCATCAATTAACTAAATCAATAATCTTAATGCTATTGCACTGCTCATTGAAATCAAAGTGACAGAAATGAAGAATGGCTGAAGACTTCAGCGGTATCGAACATGTCCTTTCTCTATAAGGAAAATGATAGATAATTCTTTTCTTTTAAGAAGTAGTCTTTTGACCAAAGTATATTTTTGTGTTAACAATACTGGGAATCTTGCATACTGAAAAGATGATGTCAATAATCTCTTCAGAGAGTGGAACAAATGTCCTCAGTTAAACTTTATGTAACAACAGCGATGCCCAATTTAGAGCCTCACTGTCCAGCAGGAAAAAAACTTTAACAAGGAGACAGGTCAATAACAAAATGGCAAAACATCATGTTTGTTATGGGACATTCTGCAGCCTAACTATCTATCCCAAGTTCTTCCACAAAATGCCGTCATGTTAACTAAGCTTTGATACAGATCATCTGGCACAACAACTTATTATTTAACTATGAGTTCAGATCTCAAGGAGTATGCCAATTATACTCCAGAAAGCTGTTAACACAACTGGCTAGTGGAATTCTGCTGTGAAATTCTGACATTAATCATTTCACATAGTAAGTGCAGCATTGGGTTGAACAGCTAGTCAAGTTAAAGAACATTTTTTTGGTCAACTCCCATAAAACTAGAGTTCATCAAACATGAAAAATGAAAGGACAGTAAAACATTGCCAAAATCTAAAATGAGTCATACCTCAGAAAGAACTAAGTAGTGACTTCAATATTGAAAATGTTACAAGTTAGGTCACTGAAAAGGGATCCGTCATTTTTCACTGAAATTACCGTCTTGCTATCTAATACAGTACTTCTTTAAAAATACATACAGCTATATTGAAAGTGAGACAGAAGAATAGAGACTCTGTAAGATTGATGATTTGACCTGTTAAATATTAAGATCCATATTTACAGCTCTTCAGCTCTAGGAACTTGGTAAGTTTGGACTGGCAAACACAGTAATTTTACCCTTAAATCCAAAGGTACAGCGCAAGCTCTTTCCGGTTTCCAAAAGCATTAGCCATCTCGTAATCCACTGTCTTCTGTGAAATGAGCTTACAGTTTCTTAATTCCAGTAAGCATTGTTCACACCAGAAAACAAGGACTGTAAAGGCACCTCCTTAGCAGTCTTAGCACTGAGCTACAAAGCCTGAATGACTTCTGGAAGTTACTGGTCCAGTGGTACCCATCAACGTCTTGATACCATGGCGAAGCAGGAGTAACTTGTTTTACCATTATCTGTATCATTGTACTACTGTCACAACATCTCTCATATATCACTTAAAAATGAAAAGAAAGACCGACCAGGGGGAATGCCCAGGTTATCCGCATGAGAGCGCTGCTACAAATCAAGTTTGGTTTTTTTTTTTTTAATCCAAAGAGAAAACGCGAGAGCTAATATGAAAAGAATTGTCTGGGTATCTACTGGTAATTAAGAAATAGAGAAAACAAGCTCCAGCAGGTTTCTTTGTTTTCTTGTAAACAGTCAACCCATTTCAGCATCAGGTCATTGAATGCACTACAAAAAAAAAAATCCTAACTACTCTGCAAGAACACGCACCCCTGCTATAACTGGGGTCAACTAAATTGAAGTGGTGCAAACAGACACCGGAATGAATGAGAGAAAAAAACAGAACTTAAAATCTTTTCTGAGGAAGCAGATTTGAAGTTTGAACAGACTAACAACTAATTAGCTCACATCATTTATAATAGGAAGTGAAATTAAGCATTATTAAGGATTTCATGCACTGTTAGGCATCCTGAACCAAATTCCATTGTTACTTACACTTTAAAGAGATTATTTGTGCAATCCCCAGTGATTTCAACACAGAAATTGCCAATATGTTTCTAAAATAAAGATACTGAACTTGAAGCTAGAAGATTCATGATTGCTCTTGCATGTTGGTCTTGTTATTAAAACTTACATTCTCTTAAGCTTCTTGTACTGGGTAAAAGCTCCAGGGGGAATGATTTTGATGAGGTTTTGTTCCAAACGTCTGAAAACAAACAAAGTAATATACATGTTAACTACACAATTATAGGACAGGAATAACATTAAACATGATAGTAAATTTTTATATAAATATAAAACAATTTTATAGAGTTTTTATGTGAATCAAACTTTTCTTTTGAAAGCCACTAAATGGAGAAAATACTGAGAAAATACCTTTGAAAACAAAATCATTTCACTGATTACGCTAAATCTGTATAGAAGAAAGTCAGAGGTATAGAAATTGCGTCTTTAAAGCTCATGGAATTAATAAAAAATAGTAGGTATATTTTATTACTACTTAATCAAAGTTAAGGTAGAAAATACAGATGCTTTCCTTAACTAGCTGTTGTAAATAGAACGTAGCTATCTAAAATAAAAGCTATGCTATGTTGTGACAGCTTAATTAGCAGATTAATAATACTATCAGAGCGACTCAGGAGCAACAATCCGTGGGAACATGCTGAAAAACAAAGTGGAATTCACTGCAATATGAATCCAGATTTTTAAGCGGGGGGAGAGAGTCTGTGTTAAAGCAGAGCAAAAAAGGACTCTGTTTTCCTATTTTAACTACCAAATACTGAAGGTATTCTAAAATATGGTCCAGACTACAGGAAAATGCTGCTGTTTTCATTTCTGAGATTTGGTTTGAAAGAAGTATTCTTTATGAGTATCATAAAAGCATGTATCACTAACATAAAATGTAAGCAGCTTTAAGATACTGCATACAGTAACCACTAAGATTAATTTCTGCTCCTTCCCAGAAGTATTTTCAAGTCTTTGCCAGCAAGTTTCCCAAATTCCTGCTAAAAAGACTGTCTTCTCCTCAGATGAACCTTAAATATTTGTCTCAATTAGAAATGTAAAGTGGATCCCCATACAACAAATTCAAATGACCACAGCAGCTAAAATTCTACAATCAGACTTGGAACTGAAAACAAAATTTGATTTTACCTAGCTCTTACTTATTATTCAAACGTCGTGTATTTTTTTCAAAAATGTCATAAAAAGAAACAGTTTCAATAGCAAAAAATCTGTGGTTGGCAATGGTTTAGAATTGAAATACAAAAACATACTGGAATGATGGAATGAATCACTCTAGTCATTTAGAGCTGCTGCAGCAATGCAGAGGGGAGAAAAAATTTTAAAACCAGTAACAGAGATAAAATGAGATGCAGGGAGAAGTAAATCATGTTTTTTAAAGGACTTGGGAATAATGTCGAGAAAATGAGTAAGGCCCATCAGCCCCCTATTGCACAACGTATCCTTCTGTTGGTCTGTGCTTTCAATAGACAAAAGAAAAATCCCCTTGAAAATAAGATATTTTGCCAGCTCAGTTATCTCTAAGAAGCTACTTAAGTCATGAATATTGTGATACTTGCACAGTCAACTTGTACAGTCAATGTGCATGCACTCTTTCATTTCTATTTTAAAGGTTGTGATCTGAGTTAATTCTATTCCTTGTTTTGTGATTTGAATTAGTGTCTGAGATTTCCCTTCCAGTTGGTCTAAATATAACGTGCTTCATTTCTGGCAAGTCCACAGTGAAATGCAAATTGCTGTAAGCTTCAGCACGCTACTATTGTTGGGTGTTTGTCACCAGAATTAGCAGTACACATACTCTTCCCATAAAAGCTTTTTGTCAGCTTGCCACTGTGGTGTTTAACTCCTCCCAAGTATTTCTATGCAGACACTTCTAGGAACAAAAGAGGCCCATGCCTGTCCAATTCCCTTGCCTTATGGATGGAAACTGGGGGTTCACACATGCTGCACACAGGCGCAGCGTAGCAGTCCTTACAGGGAAACTCAAATATAGTGATGGGAGGAAACATGGCCCCTTTTTATAATCACTTAAAATGCCAAGGACATTTTAGTGACTCAAGGGTGGAAAAATACACAGAAACTTTGCCCTCAAAGGACAAAAAAGCGCCAAAATTGGAATAGCCACAGATCCTGAGTAATAAGAAAAAATGAAATTTCTAGAAAAGGTGGAGAGGAATACAGAAAAAGAGTTGTTTCAGAGAGCTACCTTCTGAAGCAGTACTGAATTCCTCACCCTTTCCTACAAACTTTGCAGCAGATGGCCTGTACAGAAATAGGTGGACAAGGCCGTTGTCATCTGCTGCTATATTTTCACCTTAGCATGTTACATTTTTTTTATTGTATGAAGCTCTTTGTAAATGAAGGACTGAAGACTAGACAGAACACATTACGCCTAGCGCGCTACATTTTGCAGATGCTACCAGAGAAGCGACAAGCAGTACCGTGTGCTCTCATCAGGGTGTGTTTGCAGGTGGATCTGAAATTGGGCACAAAATGCAGCTGATCTTGGAGCATTAAATAAAGTGCAGCATTAAATAAGCAGGTACTTTGAAAGTATGAAGTACTAATCTGACTTCCATTTATTTTTTTCAGAAATGCACGTTATAGATTGGCAGGCATAGGCTGAAAACCACAATGCAGTTACACAACTAAAATAGTAGAAAACAAATTATTTGTATTAATACTTTGTGCTTTCACATCATCTGAGGTCATAAGTGACATGTGAAGGACAGCAGAGGATTAAAAATCTCTGGGAAACACTAGGTTTTGCCAGAAGCGGTGCTGGTAATTTCAAGGTGATGAAGGCTTAATTATAAACCAGTGTTACTCATGATATAATGGGAAACTGCTGCTAGAGGTGCCATCTTTCAAATAAAGTGAAAAACGGAGTTCTTAGTGTTGCCAATTTTTTCTCCAAAAAGTGAAAAGCTAATGTAAATTTTACAGCCACATTTTATTTCGGAGAAAATTACCTAGTTTACCTCGAACATGACTTCTGGAAAACTGTATTTTTCGTGGTCTATCCCTGCATACTATGGAGTGCTGTCATACACTATAAAACCACCTGTGCTAGTGCAAAGCAAAATTGGTGAGTTCATTTTTTTTTTTTGTGTATCACCAGAATACACTCTAACTAATTTTACAACACATTTGAGAGCTCTGTACAAGAGACACAGTTCTAAAAGGCTACATTTTGATCATTTGAACTACTATCCCCCACGTTTAAGATTTCTTACAACTCCATAAACTTTTCCTCAATTTTCCTCTGGTATTTCATAATAAGATCTATTTAAAAGACTCCACAAGTAGAATTCACAAAACTGATAAAATAAATTGGCCATGTTCAAACCTCTCAGGGGCTTTTGTTCCTCCTTTCAAGTTACCCATTTCACTGTGCCATGTCGCCTGCTGCCAGCTGTATCGCTTGGATGAATTGAAGCATATCTCCCCCCTTCTGACACGCAGCAGTGCTCTGTCTGCCTCTCGAAGCTTTATTTTAGAGTCTTTGACAACAACATCAAAGGACAAGAACAATTTCCTTTCTCTTCTCTGATATATTATCAGAGATTGGAAAGTATGAGGGCCCAATGGATTCAGATGCATTTTGCCTGTAATAACATGATGTTAGACAGGATAAAGTCCTCCTTCTTCCCACTCTCTTTAAATGACTTTGCAGCAACGAGAGCAAAAAGTAAACATATTGGAGAAAAAAACCCAAAACAAACAAGGGAAAACGATGCAGTTAAATATGAAAAACTATCCCAGAGTAAAGAATAAGCACTCAAATTCCCATGCTAACCCATCTCAAAGTTCACTGAGGTGCAAATCTTTTCATCACCTCCTCATCTGGCGCCTGTACTGCTCCCACCCAGGATGGCAAAACACAAAGGATAAAAACTCTGCCTAATGCATCCTTCGTAGAGCCAGCTCACACTCTCAGGAGTGACGAAGCCATTTGTCTTGAAGAGTGATTCCCCCTGCAGAGTGGGGGAGACAGACATATTAATTTGGGCCTTAACTATCTCTCTTTCATTGAGGGAAAGAAAGAATTTGTTATTTGGGTCTCTAATGGAGCAGTTTGCCAGCAATTTTCCCATTTCAAACACCGTCTCAGCTGCTAATGTACAATGTTTTGTCAAGCTTACCTACCCATAACATAGACAAATCACTAGCTTGGAGAAAAAGAGAGAGGGAGTGAAGCATCAGTACTGATAATTCTTAGCTGTCAGATGAATAGAGCCTACAAATGAGACAGCCATGCTCTATTAACAGTGCCACCGAGCTCTTGCCTGAGACGCATCAGAAACATCCCTCTGCACTGGGCAGTCATGAACTTCCCCGCTGGGAGAGAGAGAGAAAGCGAGTGAATGAGCCAGATTGCTCTGGATCACGTCGCTCGGCTCCCAGTGCCGGGGCTCTTTTGGGCTTGCATCATGCAGGCAGCCAATAACCAAAAGCAATCTCTGAGAGAGAGAAAGCATAAGATCAGATTAGTGTGCAGCAGCAACCTGTAGCACGCTCACGTCTGGCAGGATGCACACAGCCTGCGTGAAGGTTGTTGGGAAGGGTAAACCCCTCGCTTTTCTCCTGCCCTGTGAGCAGGGATTTGCAGGGAGCTGGTTAAGGACTGTTTGGGGGAAATAAGCAGCACGTGCATCCCCCCAGTGACAAAGCCCAGGGCTGGGGAGAACCGTTTGTATTAGGAAAGAGGAAACTTCTAAAGCACATAACAAAAACAGAAAGACTGCTCCTCCTTGCCAAGGAGTGAGAACAACTGGATTATAAAAGCTGCTTGGACCATTATCTTACATTTTTCTCGTATTTTGGACTGACATATCTTATCATACATTTTGGACTCTGATGAAGAAAAGTCCACAGACATATTTTCAGTATTTAAGAGCAATAAATCATACTTAAAATCTGGTCTTCTTACTACAGATATGGACTAGGTCAGATCCCTGTCCTGACCCCTTTCTTGTCTCTTCATTTGAAATATCAGCTTTATTCCTACCATGCACAACAGGTTCGGGTAGCTGCACTGAAGTATTTACCCAAAGACAGCCCTGGATAGGAGGCACCCTTGCTGGGAAGGAAGAAATCCTGCCCTGCAGTTACGCAGTCAGAACCTGCGGCTTACTCTGCAGTGAAAAATGCAGAAGCCGCAGTCATCGCCCTTTACACCACAGCACTGCAGCACTGCACAGAGCGCTTCTCTGCAAAGTGCAAGGCAAAAACTCTGCAGTCCTGTTGCTTCAGAAAGTGTTTACGGACCTACGTTACCAAGGAACAGCCTTTTTGCAGCTCTGCCTCTCACCCCTCAGTTCTCTGACAGGTAGAAAACAAAGTGCTTTGGGGTGGCAGGACATTCAGCATTTTAAATATCTGTGCTTACTGCTTGTTTTAACAGACAGCTAAAGCCTTCAATCTCTACATCAGCCAAAGACTACCACCGTTATAAAAACCCTAAACACATATGGTTCTCCAAGACTTTTATACTGCTGCCTTTCATCGCAGTACCTGAATGACTTCCAAATAAAATTAATAATATGTATTATAAATTCCTCTCATTGAGTCTGCCTTAGGAACTGGAGAGCTGAGAGCCAGTAAACTGTCTGCCTGTATTAGTACAAGGTGAAAACTAGAGTTTCCCTTCATATTCTGACGTTTGGTGTTGATTTTCAGGGTCTAGCTGTCGAGCTCCTGCTACAGCTTTAAAAAGGAGTGCTTCTTAACTACTCACCCAAGGGCAGATCTTCAACAGACAAAATCCTACCAAGAACGAAGTGACTTTTCAACATAAATCTACCTAGGAAGCTACATAGATAATTCTGCTCACCAAAAGACATCTTTCAGAATGAAACCAGATGTTTTGATATGTTCCCTGATACCATGGTGTTCATCTAAAAGTAGTGCTACTGATGGTGGATCTTCTGACATACCACAGTGAATTTAGTTTAAGCTGACACAATTCTCTAGTTGAGCAGTTGGTCAGGTATCTGCTGGTAAATGCTGAATTTGTAACGGCAGTCACATTATGAATCCACCAGCTCTGTTGTGATATGTTAATTTTGCATCAAATGCAGTACAGACAAACAGGAAGACACCAGAGAAATCTGTAGACCAGTATTTTGCGGAACAGTTTTTGACATAACACCAATGTCTCTATCAACATAAACAGCCAGAATGCAGTAATAATACTGCCAAACCTCAAGGTCTCTCCATCTACCGCTGTGATACTCCACATTCCCGGGTGGAATTTTCGGCCCTTCTCATCGCCTTTCATTGTTATTTCTCCTGCCAGCCTCATTCATTTATTTTTCTTGCTTCATCCTTGGAGTGAGGGTGCAGGCATCCACCGAGCATGCTGCCGGTGCCTGAGCTCCCTCACTGCAATGCCACGATTGCATGAATTGTTTGTGGGTCGTGCCCAGAGGTAAAAGCAGGGACTTCAGGCGAGCTCCCCTGTGAGCCATCATCAGTGGGTACAACATGTTAAAGGTTAAACAGAAGCTGTTTCGGGGTAGAATACAAAATAATGTCTCCCCACTCTTATTCAAGACTAGACAGAGAAAATTTCCCATCTCAGCAGACTTTATTGGGTCACATGGACTTGGGATCTGTTTGCAGGAAGAATTTTACTTGTATACAGGCATGCGGCTGTGAACACAAATCCAGGAAAGAGAGAGTCATTAGGTTGGAGAGATTTGGCAATTTCCAACTCCCTACTGCTGAAATGCAGCTTAACTGCATGCTTCATTCATCCAGCACGTCTGTGTTCACGTGTGTTTGTGTTTCCGAGATGTTGTGGTGTAGTGAACACAGCAGAAACATGGATCCCACTCCTGGATTTTTGTGACATCCAGTGATTCCAGTTCAGAAGGCTCCAAGGAGACCAGCCCGCAGGGTGCTACATAAAGGATGAGGTTCTTGCATTCACTTCAACAACGCAACATCTGCTCTGAGGCTGACTCAACCTTAGACCTCTGCTGAGCACTTTTTGTTGTTATTTTTTGGATTGGTTTTTGGGGGATTGTTTGGGGTCGGTTTTTTTGGGGGGGGTCTGCCCTTTTTCTTTTGGTTGGTTGTTTGTTTTTTAATCTGAAGCTTGAAGTCTATACTTGGGAGACACATGGTTTCTACAGTGCCTACTGGAAAGCAAGAGTTGGCCTATGGTTACATTTCATAAATGTAAACAAGTAGGAATGTTTTTTAACAAAGCAGATTCACAATGTTTGCTTCACTGAGAGCAAGATTTCGTTCTGTTAGGTCCCAGAAACACTAACCCCTTAACAAGTCACACTGCTATTTCATTATTACTTTAGTAGGTCAGTCCTGCCCACCCTCTATTGACCTCAAATTACTCCAAGAAACTTCCAGCCCAGACCACTTTCCAAATTTTCTAACAATGCAATAACTAGCTCAGGGATCTGAGGATTTCAAGTTGGTTTGTGTTATATTTGTCAAGTTGCAACACAAAAATATATTTTTAGACTTAGTGGAAATGGAAGCAGCAAACCTAGAGAGAGGAAATAAAGAAATTGTTTAATCTATAATCTAACTGATTGTAAAGAGCTCCATACATTCTGTAACATCTATTTTTAGTACACATTTACAAATACCGACAAGGAAAAGGTAAACCACAAGAAATAAGTAGGAAAATTAAATAGCTTTCCGGTAGTTGAAGTTCTGCCACCTGTAATATTTTGTCAACAAAACAGATTCTGTCATTTGAACATAAACGTTCCTCAAATCCTTTGTTCTTTACCTCATCTTTTTTAGCTAAATAAACAGAACACCACACGTAAACCAAAAGACAATTACCGTTTCATGCAGTCAAAAATCTGATTAGTATATTTTATTTCAAAGTTATGATTTCATGCTCCCTATTTTATTCTCTGTGATTCCTTCTACACTTTCATAATCAGCTTTCAGGATGTATATACTCATTATACATGACAATCTCCTCATTTTGCTTGGCAAAAGAGGAGATTTTGAGTGACATTTGTATTAGATAAAAAGGCATATATGCCTTTTTGTTCATACCATTCATTTTTATTAATAAGGCTAAATTTATGTTCCTGTTGGCCTGAAGTGATGTCTTTGGAAAAAAAGAACATACACAAAAAAACCCCAAACCAAAAAAACCCAACAACCCCAAACCTACAAACCCTGTAATGTTACTAACTCCTACACAGCTTGCCTGAGTAAAAGTCACCTGCACATAACTTTTTTTTTTTAAAGAAATCTCATAATTATAAAGAGAAGGTAAAAAATGATACAGCCAAAATGAAAATTATCATGTGTGTGAAATCTAGATTTATCAAAAGAAAAACATCTTCTTATGCCTATAGATGACATTAGTTACACTTAATTTTACAAATAAAGATATAAGAAATAAATCCTGCCTTGATCTTACAGCAGAAACTCCCTGCCGTTACCACCTGTTTCTAAAACTATGAAACATAGCTTCCTGTTCTCCTTAATCTGTCTCAGCACAGAAAACACTTTTATTCTTAACATTTCCCATATATTTATATTTTCTCTACTGAATCTCAATCTAAAATATTTTCTTTATTATTTTTGTGTCTTGCCCTCATAGAATCGAAGATTTTCTACATAATTTTGGCCTGACAATAGAAACCTCTTTTTTATATTGAATGCAAGGAGTGAATGACACAGTTTTCCTAGTGAGATCCAGAAAACAGTAGTCAAATTTGACATGTGAAGCTGTCCAGAGCCAATTTACAGCAGTGAATGAAAATCATATTATATGAGTCAACTACTGGAGCCAACCTGATTCCCTAGCCAGAGAACTTGCCACCAGAGGCAATTATGGAACATTTATTACAGTGTTCAAAAATACTGTGCTGGCTTCAGCTACAGTATTTACTGGAAGCCTGGGAAAATTATTATAATTTTCTTTTAGGAGGAAGAACAATGTTAAATGCGGAACTGTCATTCCTCTATCCTCAAAGTTTATAGTTTCTACACACTTATATTCTTGAAAAAAGGAAAAATTCTTGCCTTTAAGAAGCTGAGAACTTCAAAGCCAATTGTTATGGTGCAGTTAATTTATAACTTATATAAGAAAGAATTAATTTTATTACAATAAATAGAGTTACAAGTGCTCAATCTTTTTGTCATAGCTTTTCTGACTTTATTTTAATCAGTGGAAAATGGATTTTGAATATATCATTAATTTAAATGCCCAGAATTTGTTGATCACCTTCCTCGAATCACAAAAGCTTCGTCAGGATTCATAACTGAAGTCCCAGCTCTCCTATAATACTCACTCATACAGGTACTGAAGAACAGAAAAGGTAATATCTTCCCAAGAGGATCACTGAAGCAACAAAAGCAACAAACTCGTCTATCTACAGGTCTGTCTGCAGCAGCGCCCAACACAGCGGTACCCTCAGGACAGCAATTCTCTAAATATTAAATTTGTCAGAAAAGCATTAATTAAAGGTGGAACAAGTAGAATGTTACATTTCAAAGCGATTCTCTTCCAGAAAAGTAGGTTTGTTTTCATTTTGACAGAACCATGAGAAAATCAACAGTTAAGTGCATTAGATTTTTCCCTCGTGCTCGAACTCCAGCATTTTTCCTGAGTAGAAATTATGCACCAAACTCAAGCACTACTCATACCTACAAAAATAACAGTCACCAATTCAGCTATCAATAGTGAGAATGATAAACTAAACCAACATAGAACAAGTGACTCAAAACTGACCTTAAGCCAAACCTAGATGCTGGTAGAAGGGCTGCCATCCTATTTTACTCTGCTCAGAAGCCAGACGGGAAGCTGTGGTTATTATCTCACCAGATACTGGTGCCTAAGCAGCACTTTTCCTTGAGGGACTGTCAGCCTCTTTACTCTGTCTGGAGCAATTACATGAGCGTCTAAACAAAAGGTCCTCGTTTCTGATTTAGATACATCCTATCCAGCATTACTCTTGATTTATACAGTTATATTTCTCTTAATCTCACCAGACAGAAAGCATTGTAAAGGTTAAGTAACAGTGATGAAGCAAGCTTGATACGAAAAAGCACAGGTTTGAAATCTAAGATCAGTTTCAAGATCTAAGGATATATTTTAGTTTCTGGAGTTTGAATTATAAGTCTGTAGATGATTGGGACTTGGCTTTTCAAAGTAATTAGCATTGCACAGCACAACGTGTTCAAAGCGCAGCTCCTATTGACTTCTGCTGCAGCTGTGAGTCCTCAGCACTTCTGAATATCTCAGCTGAGTCAGCCAGAAACCGAGGATTACATCACTAGTGACCACCCATGAAAAGTTTGTGCAAGTCACTTGCCCAGAATCAATTCATAAAACCACTGGCAAGAAGAGATACAACCCAATTCTCTGAACAGCATTCATGAGATTATCTTCCCCACAGTCCCCATTTTAGAATTTTCGTGTTTCTGCCACAAATAAACAGATCCTATTGCTACACAACCCTGATGCATCCCTAGACAACAAGAAATGACTCCAGTCTTTTAACAGCAACATGAGACTATGCTGTAATTAAATTGCATACCACAACAAATATATACAAAAGCACTGAATGAAGACTGCAGCTACAAACATTAACTTTGGCATTTTCTAATTTTCTTTTACTTTTTAAAATAATTTATTTAATTTAGTGGATTCAAAAACAAAAGCTGAAATAACTAATTCCATCACAAGGAAACTCATGTGTAACAAAAGTACACCACCCAGACCTCCGCATTGATGTCTAACTGGAATAGCAGCAGTTAAGACAGTAAATCCCCGTGTAGTCTAACAGGTAATCTCTGCGTAGATGGTCACTAGTGCACAGGGACAAATATGCAAATTGTTGCTGGGTTTCTCAAGTACATGGTGACAAGGCAGGAAGGCTCCGGAGGATACGTGTGTTTTCTGGTGGGCAGAGCCTCCTCAGCTCCATCTTCACCGGCGCCACTCTGTCCTGGCCCCGCAGCCTGCCCAGCCCCAATCCATGCCACCCAGTGTCCCAGCCCTCCTGCCACGTCCCCAAAGCCCACCCTGCAGAGCTTGTGTCCCAGGCTCACTACCAGCAATCTCAGGCCTTATCACCAAATATTCCTCACTTTCTCAGAATCATAGCACTTTTATCAACCTGTCTTGATTTCCTTTGTTCCCAGTCTTTCTCATCGTATGTTTTGTTGTTTCCTCATTTGAGTTCAGCCTTCTTTTCCCAACAGTTTCCATACTGGGCCCAGGTAGGCTTTATTCTCTCAAGTGTCTGTCCCAACCCACAACGCAGCCCTTAGCACTAGCAATTAGTCAAATCCTTCTTTTGCACAATCTGAAGATCCTTCAGAGAAGCAGCGCCCAGTGCCCGCGCTGGTGCCAGTGGTTGCTGCTCCGACAGCCCAGGAGCCTGCCTGCCTCTGGGCACCACAGCGTGAGCACCCTCCACCACGCACTCCGGATCAGACAGCAGCAGCAGTGCCAGCCTTTGGGGGGCTGTTCCCTGCTTTCACTCAGGAAGGTCTTACACAAACTTTTACGGAACACAAAGGCAGAAGTAGTAGTCCCTGCATTGCTGTTCTAAGGTGTACAAAATTCTCAGACAAAAGCTGTCCAGAATTAATATCCTAAAACACAGCCTGGTTAACAGCAATAAATAAAAAAATGAAGCAGATCAGTCTGAGATAGACAATCAGCAGGAAAACTTCATTCTAAAGAAGGGACAGAGGAAAAATGTAGTGTGGTGGGGAAAAGATTAATGAGGAGTTACTGATCGCTCTCCAGCACTGGGAGGCATCAAACGAACCTGGCAGGCAGCATGTTGAAGCAAATACTGTTTGAAACTCTGCAGACAGGGCTAGTGGTGCCATTGCTCCCAGTGCCCCACATCTGCAAGTGCAGGAAAGCTGTCCTTTCCCTGGCATAAAACCAGCCAAACACTAATGACTGAGAATGGGCAGACAGCACCAGAGCTCAGATCCATCCAGCCCAATGTCCTGAGCCAACAGCTGCCCACACCACATGCTGAGTGAAATCCGCTGTTGTGGCAAGCGTGTTTCTCGCAACACCCTTCCAAGCTCCCACAAGCTGCAGGGTAGTGACTCTCGCAGGCACAGCTGGTAGCTTTGGATTTAACAGGTCTCTACTGTATCCTGGCTTTGCTGTCTTTATGGGCTGAGCTGTCATTCAGCCTGACAGGCACTGGTTGCGATCAAGTCTGATGAGAAAAAGCAGATTCTTTGGAGACTTTGTCTCCTACTAGTTGTAGGTCATCCCTCCCCCCCTATACCCCTCCAAGGTCAAGTCCATTCTGCATTCACACTATCTTCCCTATTTATCTTGCATGCATTTTCTCTCACCCTTTTGAAATAAATGCAAACTTCTCCTTTTATTGTAGATGCTGCTCCAATGTAGTGAAATGACTATATTGTTCATTTACCAGCAAACCATCAAGCCATATTTGTTTTGGTATTTCTTTTTCAGTAAATGCCTCCAGGTGCTTAATGACTTTTGTTTTCATCCAAGTATTCATGCAAAACTTTCTGTGCTTATTCTCATGTGTTTCTCTATAACATACACTGTTCATTTCTCCTCTGAAAAACACAAGAGAACCACTTTGTAAGCGGAGAATCTTTTATAACATTCAACACACAGTCTGTGTTCCTCAGCTTCCATTTCTTGTAACTCATTTTTCCTCAGTCAATTTGGCTGCTGATGTCAGCTCCCCACTGAACAAGCAGCTTTATAAAAAAATGAATTGCATTCTGTACATTCTAGCTACCTATTTTATGAAATTATGAAAAAGCAAGGCTGGGATACAGATTTCTCACTTTCCTAAATTCCTTTATTTAATAATAAACATTCTTGCAATGAGGGCCTTCAGGATAATGCACCTCGGGGAGAGGTGTAATAGAGTAACACAACAGACTTCTAAGTCACATGTGGCAGAGGTCAGCAGCAAGGGAAAATTAGTGTCATATGATGCTTGTTGTATGTTCCGTGACAAGCGAGTTGCCTGTTTTGTGATAGGTTTTTATCAACAAAATCAAATTTAGGACTTGTTGGCAGCTTTGCCAGAGAAGGTTCTGCCTACCCATGTTAATGAAGAAAGGCAGGAAGGCTGGGTAAAAGATCTTTAATTAATACCGCAACAGAGTGAAATGTAGGTCACCTTTAATAACCATGTTAGAGGAACAGCTGTGTGTTTCATTTTTGTAGAACAGTTTGTCAGTCAAGGGTTCGTATCAGATACAATTTGGCTTACAAAGAAATACTGAGTTATGGGGAAATACAAGAACTAGAAAGCTGTAACTGACTGCAACTGATAACCAAGCAAAGGAACTTGGAAATGCCCCAAGTGGAACTGAGGAAGGCACAGCATTTTAATACTATCATATAAATATTACGAATGGACTACAGTCTATAGGGGAAACGTATTTTAGTGGAATGAGTATTTACAATGCTAGATAGAAACGGCTGAATGAAAAATACACCATCTCAAGTAATATCCCTTAGGATTCTATGTAATAGCAACCCAGCCATGTAGTTTGTCAGGGTCCCATATTCCATAGGAGGAATCTCATCTCTAGTAAGAGTTAGATGTCTCAAAGATGATGAGGATCAGATCACAGGATTACAGAGTCCAGACAAAAGCGTTAGGCAGCACCACTACGTAGCCACCTTTCATACAAAGGGTCTGAGTAAATGCCAACCATGGGGGATAAATCCCAAGGGAAAAAACCCAACAGTACTGCTGTGTGAGAGCAAGAGGTGTGGGTTGCAGCATGTAGAGAGAATTTACTTGGCCCCATTGCTATAACATTACAGCAAGAGAGTCTTATTCTGCCTATCATATAAAATCAAAAGACAGTCATTATTCCATGTGTAGCTGGAACCAGACCTCTGGATGGATTTTATATTGAATAAGCCCAGAGCAGCCTCAGACAAACTGAATTTTTGAGTAGTATGACAGAGTTCTGCATAAACCAGAATGGCTATCTTGGTCAAAAGAATTTATGTCAGGATTTTTCCAGGAAAACACTGTGGCAGCTTCTTCCACCTTTCCAGAAACATTTTTGTATGTGACTATATCCTTTACTCTATGTGAGAATATGTAATACTTTGCCCTTGGATATAAGGTTAATTGCTTTTTTTTTTTACTAGTACTTTTACAACATGAAAACACCATTTTACCAGTAGGAAACCCCATATATAAGTGACATCACTCGCTAAGTCTTGTTCTGATAGAATCATAGAATCACCGAATAGTTTGGGTTGGAAGGGACCTTTAAAGTTTGTCTAGTCCAACCCCCCTGCAATGAGCAGGGACATCTTCAACTACATCAGGTTGGTCAGAGCCCCGTCCAACCTGACCTTGAACGTTTCCAGGGGTGGGGCATCTACCACCTCTCTGGGCAACGCGTTCCAGTGTTTCACCACCCTCATCGTAAATAGATCAAACTACTTCATTTTCTTCATATATATATATATTCCATAAAAATGAAATCTTTACAGGATTGATTCCCACAGAAAGTGAGCAATAACTGTTTTCATGAGGGTTACGCTCTGCGTTCTGCAGAACTACTCCCACCTGAAGCGCCTGTGAACTGCAAAGGATATGTGCAGGACTAGAGCAATATAAGAGGTTTATCTACAGACAAAGATTCAAACAAGTACTGCCTAAAATGCAAGAAGTCTGACAGATCTAAATCGTTAAAGTGTGTGCTAAGAGCTTTATGTGGTGTTCTATGGATCTAGAAGGTTTATAACCCCCAGGTTATTAAAGTTTCTTAAAATGTTACATGCATCTTGACTCGCTACCTCATCACCTAACTTAAAGGCTCTCCAAGTTTTCCTTCACTTTCTGCTCTCCTAAGGAGATCTTCTGAGTTGCTTTTACTACAAGTTACAGGGGCTAGGTTTGTGGGCTGGAGCAACCAAAACGGAGACAGGACTTGGATACTCGATGCTATTATAACCACACTAAAGATGAACATTTTCACTTGCTTTCTCACACCAAGGTGCACTGCTGGCCGGAGAGTGCCAGAGCACACCAATCTTAGTCTTCCTGCAGATACTGCTCTCCGTGGATTCTGGCACAGAGCCACAAAGATCATCTGATTTCTGCTAGCATTTTCAACACTACAAAACAAAATTTTACAATTCTCCTAGCCCAACCCTAATTCGTGAGCAAGTCTGGACCAACTTCATCTTCCGTCTGTTATTATTGAACCATTCCAGCCACTCCTGAAATTTTGTACTCCATCTGACAGAATTGGAAACAGGACTAAACATTGAATATTCTTAGTATGCCAAACACAATTTATATTTTCAGGATAATTTTAACTGACTTTCATGCAGGGAAAAACAAGTATTACATGCATATTTTGTGTACCACAATATAGTGGAAATGAACACAACCAATGCATTCTGAACTTTGTTGGGGGTGAGCAAGCACGTAATGGGCATTCAGAACAGCTTGCATAAGAGTTTATATTTCCTGTAAACATTTTTACATGCTCTAGATACATTCTCAACAATGTTAATTTTAAGATATTGTTTATTCTTTGCATTTACTGAGCTAATCTTTTTTCATTTCTAATATATCTTTTCTGTGGAGATGCACAATCAAGCATAAGCTACCTCTAAACTGGTGTGCTGAGATAGCAATCTAAACAAATTTAAGGTGAATCTTAAATTATAAAAGCAACTGATAAAGTGACCTAGAGGAGTGATGGTGTAGAGCAGATCACCAGCGAACAATATAGCACATCATCTTCATTGGCCATAACTGTCACATCCCTGGCATATCATAGTGTGCCAGGCTACATACAAGCAATTCAACTTATGCTTTATCCTGGTGAATTTTGCTATGTAGCAGTATTTCTACAGCAACGAGAAGCTGAGTGAGTCCAGTGAATATACAAATATTTGAATCCATACTACGTAGACTGTAAAAGCTGGTTGGATGTCAGTAACCTCTGTATGACGAGCACCTAAATAGGAAAAGAATTGATCTGCATTCCCTGTGGACTAACCAAAAGCAACTTGGTTTAACATAACAGTATTTCAGGACCGCAGTAGTATGAAGTCATGGACACAAAAATAGATGATTATAATTCCTAAAGTAGTAAAGACAAACAAGTCTGTAAAACCAACATCTGATTTCACAACACAAAAAAGTCATGAAAGTGTTAAAGAATTGGGAATAACAAAATGTGGGAGACAATAAATAGAAGGTAAAATTAGCAGGGACAATGTGTTCTGATGTCATACTTCACTTCATTACAAATGCATGCTGCCAAGCTAACAAGAAATCCCTCCATCTCTTGGGGAATTCACCAACTAAAAATGAAACAATTCGATTTAAAAAAAAAAGGATTGTGTATTTCCTTTTCCTGACTATAGAACTGTAATCGCAGATTTGTGAGATGTAAACACAATCTGAACATAATACACCGAGAACTTCATCTTGCTTTGGGGTAGGGCAACTTCAAACAATATCTTAATTTACATCAAAGACTGGTTTGATCTCTTAGATCAAAAGAATGAAAGCAAAGAGGACAACTACAATATACCTGATAACTGCTGAGAACAGTTTTCAAAATATGTGCCTTTCTTCCACACAGGAGGCTATGACATGGACTAAAAATGGAGAGACATGGAAAAGAATGGTGCATTACACTGGCACTTACATTTCCCAAATGTCCTCTGGCAGGTTAGCAGGAATTTCTGTTAAGCCCCTTCCTCGGCAATCCACTACATTGTTGCTGCAGGTGCAGGCAGATGGGCAAGTGATGGAACTGGCACTGCACGACGGAGGTTCAGACTGGGAACCTGAGACAAAATGAAAACATTAAACGTTAGTTTTGAAAAATGATCGCCTGAGATTTTAACAACAAAATACATCAGCCTCTGAGTTTTCCAGATCATTTTACTCTATTAAGTAATAATTTATTTGGATTCAGTGAATATAATGTGCTACAAATTAACTGCAGAGAAAACGTCTAAAAGATTACGGTGTTCTTATTCTTCCTCAGTCTCCACTCTATCAATCTCTTTCCCTCATGAACGCTACTTTGGTCCCCTCCATGATCAGCCATATGAGTTTATTGAAAGATTTAAAAAATAAGCCTTAAGATCAAGCAGTATTTCCAAAAGTTATCTTTGCCTAGAAGTTTCCATTACACAAACACTCCTCCAGTATTTTTACATACTGAGAGAAGACTTGTCATCAACGATGACTTATGTTTTTGAAATGAGGTAACGTGTTATGGCATAAAGACTGGAAATATAAAGCTAGTTTTTTCAAGATTAGACAATGCCGTTAATGGAAACACAAAAAGAATTTAGAAAAATGTGAGTTCAAACCTTCAAATCCTTGCTTAATCTAATAATTCCACTGAAAGACAAGAAGCTACTTACAGAGCAAAGGGTTAGCATGAGGACGTAGCTCTATATACATTCTAGTCAATCCATTAGATTCAGGTTTAATTAAGTGTCATTAAGTTTTTTTGAAGCTGTAGCAATTATGTCAATTTTACTCAAATGGTTATGATTCCTACATTTAAATTTTTGATATATACATACACTTAGAAGTAGATAAAATGGTTTTGCTGCACTAATTGAGGTTATCAAATGTGGCAGTTATTGACTTATTTATGGTGAGTCATATTTCCAAAGTACATGTAACACAAGAAACCTCAAGTATCTTTTTGACCAGACACAGGGGGCTGAATGTGAAGGCTTGTGCTGGCAAGAAGTGACAAAATCATAACAGAAACAGGAAAAACTGGTATTTTTCTAGATTACAGTATATTATAATCACAAAACATATTTGCTATTTTGTTTGGAAAAATTAAAACATCTGATTGTTAAATCACAAATACATGTGAAAAAATGGAAAACTACACACAAAGCTGTGCATTCTTGGGGTTGGTCTTGGAAAAGACCCACGATTAATACTTTCATAAATTATAACTGCAGGTGACAAAAAGTCCAAAAATATTTGTTTGCATCGATTTGCAATGCAATACCATTATGACAATTAAAATTTTATAACAATGCAACATCCTTATAAATTTTCTCTCTTGATTTATGCCTACATACCCTCCGGTTTAGCCCTTAACTATGCACAACAACGTCAACTCCTATAGCAAGCCTACATACGTTCCTATTTTCAAAGACTTGTAAACAGCAATGAAAAGTCAAGGTCGGAAGGACATTTGGTGGCACCTCTAAGTGTCATTATTTTGAAAGGCAGACAGTTTGAAAAGACGTCAGCTGAAAACTTCTACGGGCTGACTTTACACTTGCACAGGGAGCCCTCTTGGAAAGCAAAAGACAATTACTGCAAAATCACGCTTTCCGTTAGAAAGGTATTGAAATTCTGATGTGAATTTGTTTCTGTTTGTCTGAGTTTCCCGTAGTTCAAGCAAGCAGTCATCCCCTTTAAATATTATTTTGTAGCCAGTGAGGACAGAACTGCCTTATATTAAAGCATACTGTCAAGTTTCAGGATAAGATCACCATTTCAACAGTCTGCGAAATGTTGCCAAATTAAAGTATTGGGTTTGAAATTTTTTTTTATTGGGTCATCACCTGACTTTCTGTCAGGACAGCAGGAGAAAAATGTGGGTTTCATCGCACTGTATGTGTTTTAAATATAGCTTTCGTTGATGCTATTCAGAGCTGTGAGTGACTGTATTTTGGCAGACCAGACCTCAGAACTCTAATTCAGGCATCCAGAAATCAGATTTTCAGAGGTAGTGACCATCTTGAAAAAAATGGATCTCACAGGACATTTGTGGCATGGGTAGGAGTCAAATTCATTCTTTATGAGAGTGGGCAGCTGCTTTCATCATGAGATGATCCTAATGATCCTTTCTCTTTGCTAAAATATCCTGTCTCATGTATAATCCACCTTCCAACTTCCGTGACAGTTGCAGATACAGAGTTTACCAGCAACAGTCTTTATCTCAACACAGAGCTAGCTTCAGCACTAGAGCAGCTTCACCCTACAGAATCAGCTGGGCAAAAATCTACTGTAAAAAAATAATTCAATTATGTAATTAAAATCTAAATCCTAACACATATGGCCCAAGGAATCAAATTCATATTTCTCAGGCAACCTGAACTTTGACTTGCTCCAGTTTCAAAATCTTATTACACACTTGTCTTAACATAGTCTACATATATGACCATGTGTGCAATACAGTATTTAAGTTGTAGCTATTTGAGCTAAAAANGCAGGACAAGCAGCTCTCTTGGGTCTGTCTTCTGGCAGGGCAGACATACCATCATTGTGAATTAATAGAATTCCTTCAAAATTAATGGAGCTCTGCTGCATATCACCAACAGCACTGCCTGCTCTGCCTTCACGGAGTCTAAGGCTTCTGTAAGATTTTAACTGCAAATACTTCCAAAAGTAGTTTATATTGCCTCAAAACGCACACAGACCTCTGCTATGTTTGCATAAGAACAAGAGGTTTGTTCTTACAATCTGATCACATACGTTTTACATTTTCTCTTTGTCTGCCTACCTTGTGGTGCAATGCCCAAAACAAAATGAAGAATGAGGGAAGTGTGAACGATATGATAGGGAGAAACTATCAAACTGGGAAGAAACACTTCAGAGCAACCCTTGCACTCTGGGAGGCAAAAAGAAAGCTGGCAGCAAGGTCAAATCTTCCACACACCCTTTATCATCACACGTCTGATGTACTTTCTGAAGAGGCTTTGTAGCGAGGGGAAAATGCATTTTGCACAGTTATAACACTACAACCTATCGCTGTGGGTTAGAGAAGCAGTAATACACTCCCTTTTCATTAGGGCACAACTTCAGAAAACCTGACGTATTGCCAGTTGGAGTTTTAAGAGTCTGTTCCTGACTCTACTGCATCTAAATCAACAGTAGAAGATTCAGTGGAACTCAGCTCATCACCTCCACATCTTGTGACGCAGTATTGCAGAGTGCCCTGCACTGAAGGAATGGTTTGAAAGGAGATTATTACATAAAGCGCTCTGAAAAGAGAGAGAAAAGACAGGAACACCAGTCTTCCTTGCACAAAAAGCAGGTAGCAACAGTAACAAGGTGATAATATCATACTACAGTTAAATACCATGGAACTTTCCAGCAACTTTTTGAACGGAAAGGCCAAAAGGTAAATCAGAACACTACTTGTGCTGCCCACTAAGCCTTTTGGATCCTCTCCAAACAAACACCTGATATATAGTTGACTGAAGCCAATAGGAGTCCTTTTATTTACCCTGAATCTGGACCAAAACCCATTTACCTGTGATTTTCCACTACGAAAGAGGAACTTTTATGTGAACAGAGTTTTGACTTCTGGCTAGTGAGTAAAACAAATAACCAATTAGTTAACCAGGGAGGTACATGATGTCAAAATAGAGAGAGAAAGCAATATAATGTCTTTATTCTCAGCGTAGATGCAACCAAAATGGGATGAAAAAATAACAGCTTATGCTGAAAGAAAGTAAAGTAAAAAGTAAAGAAAGAGGCTGCCTTTGTGTGGACTCTGTATTTTCCACATATAAAGAGTGATGTTTTCTCATTTCACTTAAAATAGGATGGAAAAAGGGGTATTTTTACAAACTTTATTTCTCAGGATAAGGTTGAATTCTCTGAGTGCCCCAAAATATCCGGTACTCCTGCCACTTTTGACTGACATTTTGTCCTTAGAGTAAAAATACTTTTGATTCCGTGCTGAATACAGCCTGTTATATTTGGTGAATTTCTTTCTTCTTCATGAGCAAAAGTAGATCTAGACTGTAGATTTCTAAAAACTTTAATGAAATAAAAAGACTTTGTGCATAAATTGCTATCATTATTATCAAATGCTTTTGCTTATGTTTTTCCTTTGCAAAGAACAAAATACTGTATTACACATGCACATTCAACAGGCATCTAGCACATATTCCATCAGCTCTTACACAGTCATCTGTTAAGGTAAAGTTTTCTTGAATAACGCTATAAACAGAATTTCATATGTGATTTGGATTTAACTGCTTCAATTAAATGAGGATCTATTGTTAGCTCCATAGCAGATCTATGGAATTAAAGCACAAAAAAAGCAAAGAGAGTTTAATCAGTTTAATGTTTGTATAGTTGTGGAGAGCTGGTAAAGAAAGGACTGGTCAAGAAAACAAGTCTAAGTAGGCTACGGAATTTAAAGTTCTTAAAATTAAAATTTGGGTATGATCTTCATCCATATACAGAGTATAAGCATACAGATAGATCTAGGGTCTCAAGGCAATACAAACTCTAAAGAAGGATATCTGAAATCTAAAAATGAATTTGCCTTTTGCTGCCAATACTTCTTCAAAAGAAAAGACACAGGAAAAGCAAAAATATTTCAAGATTCATGTTTGTGTCCTTCACAAGTGCAGTAAACTCCTTACGGCGTGGATGCAACAAAAGGAAATGGCCATAGACAAGCCAGCTGCATGTATATTATTTCCCTTCTGAAGTTCTTCTTACTGTCTGTCATCTTGTCATTTCAGATTTTTTCTGTTACACAGCAGCACTAGTTCACCATGTTAATCACATTTTTCTCTAAGAGATAAAAATCGTCAACTCAATTATACATTTTGCTAGAAAAAAACCCAACACTAACACAATGTGGAAGCTAGGATAGGAACATGATTAACAAAAATTACTATGCTTTTTGTGCCTGATGTAATGGAATGACAGCCTCAATTATTATGGTAGTTAATATCTGGCATGCCATTAACCTGCACCACTTTATTTAACAGTCTCAGACTATGGGTTTGGGGGAGAGAGGAGGAAGGGGAGAGACTTAGGACCCAGCAGTTTACAGAGAAATTAAGTGCTTTTTTCAAATAAGCATTTCATTGGCCTCTAGCCTTTTAAGAGCAGCAAATAGACTGATCTTACAATTAGAATAGAATGGTTACGGTGTATAAATGAACAGTTTAAATGTCACAGGCATTTAAAATAAATTTTGCAATGACTAAATAAACTAAATAATCTCATTTGCACTGACACCCAATTACGGCACACTAAGTGGTGTGCTTTATCACCTCCTCACCTATCCAATTGCCTTTGCAGCAGTTCTTTTCCACCAGCAAAATGGTAGTTATTTGTAAAAAATATTAATGGATTTTAAGATTAGTCTGACAGGATTTACTGGCTAAAAATCTGTGGTTACTTTAAACCATTTTAGGTATAGCAGACATGAAATTATTGATCAATAAACAAAACACTACAAGTATTCCAGATCCGTGGATATATTATGACCTTTTGTGGTTTAATTAAATAACCCACTGGCACTTCTTACAACGCTGGGACATCTGAAATCAATTACATGAGCTATAGTTTTCACCAGACTCCCAGTAATACAATCTCAAAAAGACACCTAAAGCAGATGTATTGCTCCTGATTGGTGTTTGCATCCCAGTATTACAATACACTTGAGCGTCCATAGTCCTGCAGAGAGAGATGGGCAAGTCGATCACAACTGACTATCTGCAAAGTTAACATTCCTTATTGATGGCAAATATTCCACTAATGGTGAAAATTTGTACAAATGTGTTTATTCTACAGGAACGTGCAGCAAATGGTTTATGCAAATATTTCCATCTATGGTTGTTCAACAGCTATTCACTGAGCACAGCATTAAGTATTTATGATTAGTGACTTGAGCCCCTGATTGATGATGTTAATACCATCACGTTCATGGTATGCAAAAATTTGCTAGTCATGAATATTCATTATTTGATTCAAGTTCACTGTTTTGCTGAACATTCCCAAACAGTAAATTTATCTGTTAAAAATTCATGGCACATGAGCACAACTGTTCTGTAGGCAAAGTCAACACCAACTGGTTTACAGACAAATATTGAGGACTAAAAAAGGAAATATCCAACTGCAGTGAATGTAGGTCTAGTGTAATGAACAAAGCCTACTTTATTCTACAAAAACCTACTTTGCGTGTTTCAAAATATATCAGTAAAGTAACACCACTGAATATCAGTCCTTAGTTCACAATGTCTTATCCTAAAGCACCAATATTGCAATTATTTAATTAACAATAGCAGTGCCAAAATTGTATGGAATACTTCTAAACAAAATGGAAGAAAGTAGAACAAAGAAGAGGCTCACCTGTAACAACTGAGATTTAAGAGGTAGATTTGTTCTTCTCAGGGATTAATAAAAGAGAAGCTGTGAGACAACTTAAGTCCTTTCAAAACTATGACAAAGTTGTTTTTCTCTCAGGGAAATCTATTCCATTTAAGTCTTCCATAGGAGGGATTGAAAAGGTAGAGTTTGAATGTCTCCTATGCCCTGTGCCTACTCTGAGCCTTTCTTTGAACAGCTTTCTCCAGCCTTGTCAACACCGGCATTTTCTCCTAAAAGCAACCAGAACTTAACTTTCTGACTATTGCACCATAAGGGAGGCTGTTGGCGTGTATTTGGTTCTCTGGGTTTGTACACTATTTGCCCTTCCAAAACAGGCTAAAGGCTAAAAAAACAATGCTACTAGAAAGTCTTAAAAGATGTAGTGCTTCTGCAGTTCAAATGGCATCTATGCACAGTAATCTCGTTAAACTCAGTTCCACAATTTGTATCAGCAGTCTGGAAGATGCCTATGAAGTGACATTTAAAAATAGGTCCAGAAATAATACAGTGAACTTATAAATATATTCAAGCATAAAAATGAAGAGGAAGACAAATTATTTAAGTGAAAGTATACCTCCTGTAGAAGGTTAAATGATAGATAATGGTCATGATCAATTGTAAGCCTATGAAGGAGTATAGTTCTGGAATGGCCTTCTAAAGAGGTTCTCCGTTAAAGAACCTGAACTGTTTCACGAGTTATGGAAGGGACAGGAATCATTTAAGACTATGCTTTGAGTCCCTGTGGTTTGATTTGCTGGTATTTGAAAAGGAGTTTTAAACACAACTTGGTTTTGTTTGATTGCACGTTTGTCTTTGCTTCTGCCCCCGGCTCCCTGCATCCTGCCACAGCTGACATAGGACTTTCCCTGCCTCAGCACAAAAGCTGGTCTCTTCAGGAAGAGGAGGAAGATGGGATTCACGTCAATCAGAAACATTACAGATTGACGCACCTATTCAGAGGATGTCAGGCAGAATGTGACATTTCTCCTGAAAATGACACCCGAGGGGTCCAGCCTGGTCACGAGCTCACCCAATGGCCAGATCTGGAGAGAGGATACACTTTTTTCCAGATGAGTGGGCAAGAACTGAAGAGGGAGGTATTTTCCCCTTCCCAGAGCCACCTTGGAATTCCTTGGACCAAATTCTTTGGCATTTGGGACACACTAAGGAACGCAGGGCAATAGCGACCTTTCTTCCCTTCCTCCTGGGACAGGCTGAGGTTGCTGTCTTTTGCAAGAGACCTCTGGTACATTCAAGCTCTTTATGGTATCTGGAATTTCTAGAATAAAATTCTTATGGATCTTCTGACCTAAATACGTTTGCGTGCAATTACAAGGAATTAATTCAATGAGCCAGGAGATCCCTTCAGTTTTGGTACGCGCTGCCCGTGCCCAGGCACCGGCAGCAGGGCTGCAGGGGCCTCTGCCAGGAGAGGCCGGGGCTGCCCCGTGCCGGGCACGGCCCATTCCGGCCAGTTCCAGCCAGCTCCACAGAGGCCCTGCTGCAGGCACAGCTGAGCCTGTCGGTGAAGCTGGTGGTGCCTCTGTGAAAGCCTGTTTGAGAAAAGGTAAAACGGTGCCTGGCAGTAAGGAGTGAGGAAAAAAGTGTGAGAAACACACTGTTTCTGTGAGAAGAAAAGTCAGAGAATAAGGAGGGGGAGGAGGTGCTGGAGAAGATCGTGTTTTCTCCCAGTCCTGCTGAGGAAGGGGAGTGAGAGCAGCTGGGTAGGTGTCTGGCAGCCGGCCGTGGTCTACCCACCACAGTTTTAATGCAACTATATAACATCACTAAATTTCATTGTCAATAAAACAGAAATTCACATGAACCTGATATTGACTGTATGCAACTTGGTATTTCCCACCTATTCATTTATGGAATTCTGCACTCATTTTATAAGCAGCTCTATGCTGTTTTTAATTACTCTGATTAATTGAGTATCCATAAACGTGTTGCCAATCACATGCATGTATCGAATAGAAAAAATCTACAGATTTCATACAAAGGTTTGGCCACATACTCAAAGCCAACCCTGTTCCTTTGTATCTAACACTGCCGCTCCCTGTGAACGAGCCCAGAACAAGGCTGTGGTACTGATCCGTGGCGGGACCTGATGCATTTCCATTGTATACCAAAATAGTACCAACATACCAGTAATAAAACAAGCCACTGGTTTTGGACGTTAACATAAAAACTAATCACATTATTTTTCTTACAGCAACAGTTCAAAAGCTCAATGGCTGAATAATTATACCCCAACCTGGCATCATCAAATAAGCATTAAAGAGCTACACATACTGCTTTGGGGAAAAGAGAATCCCAGAACAAAGGTAACTATACTGAAAAGGTAAGACATCATTTTCAGACAGGAAAACTAAATTTACTGTAATTTGAAGCAAATTTTCAGCTTTGGTCTTCAAAGAAATATTAAGTGCCTTAATGAATACATAGTTATCCCTCAGATTTGCAAGATGGTCCCCCAAATAAAAAACACCATATGTGGCATCTTACGTACGAAACAATTCAAGAAGTAAATTCTTACAGTATGAAACAACATACCTGCTAGTGCAAATTTAAATTTGTAATAAGAATCTTAATGGAAACAGAAAACAAACAAACTCTGATAAATAGCAATTAGCATCTCTCTAAACCTCCTATAGGGTTTCATTTGAGGGGCAACTAACAAATGCACAGTACTGAAATGTTTCTTTAGACTAGATATCAATGTTAGTATGTAGTAGGAAATTACAACAGAAGGTAAAAATTCTATCGGAGTTTCACAAAAAGTTTCTAAGACCAAATTTAAAGCATAATTTTTACCAAAAGTCTTTAAAAGTCATACAATGCTGAAAGTCCTGCATAGACTCCACTGTAATAGCACTTATTGGGTCTGTTGACGGTCACAAAAAGCATGAACCAGCTTAACAGGAAGAAAAAAGATGTTATTTGTCTAATATGACTCACAGGTCACTGTTTTGGAAAGACGTCAAAGTTAGATGAAATGGTTAAGCTCACTTCTAAAAGCAATAAAACAGCTGTACAATGAGGATGTCCCGCATGGCAGAAAGTGACCATTCATACACGCACACACACAAAGAAAAAAGCCGCCTCCTCCCACTTTCTTTATCCAGTTTCCTCTGACCATTAAAACTAAGGGCCATTAGCAGCCGTTCTCTGCGTCAGTTGGGATGGACTGCATGGAGAGGAACCGCTCTGCTCCCTCAGTAGCAATTGCTACTGCCCAGCACTAGCAAAATCTGCATCATTAGCTAATAGTCCTTCCCCTTTTTAGTTTCCAGGGAGCACCAATCTTTCATGCTGGCAGTACCTCCACGTCCCATGCTGAAAGCAGCAGACCTGCTGCTAGTTACGCAGATATACTATTGCACAGAGTCTTTTAAATAGAAGCAGATGGGGGGGGAGTTCCTCTCCCCACACACTTTTCCTTTGGCATCTTCTGAAAGTTCTCATTAAGACACCAAGCTTGAGGAGTGCTATTTTATTAGTGACTCATTGTTGGTTGTCTCCTCAACAATATGCTATGAAGTTATTAGGAGAAAAATGGAGCAAGACAATCTACTGAGTTTTGTGGTCTGGGCCAGAGAATAACAGCTATGTTTTAAGACCGTTTGACCTCACCTAAACAAATAAATCTGCTTCCTCATTAGGGCTTCCAGTCTGCATTAAGCAGCAGGAAGCTAACGTATTTTCCTCTCTATTACACCTGAGCTGCAGTCTCACCATATGAATCAGAAACTCTAGATCTTCAACTGAGATTTGGATCAATCCACTATTTTCTTAAAATCAGTATTAGTTTATTTAGCCAGAAATCACTAGACATTTGGCTCTGGTAATGATTTCTCTCTTGCATCAATTTCAGACTGAATTTTAAGTTATTTAATCCAAATTATGCATCTTGATTTTCTTCAGGTTCTTGTAGATCCTCCAAATGGGAATTAAAGATCAAGAATCAGACAAAATGGTTTCTAATGAAAAAGATCCAACTTCCTTCTCTACAACGCTTGTTTCATTATTAAAGAAAACTATCTTAGAAAAGTACTTAAAAATCACATATTTTACACTTAAACTTTGCTAAATTTCATATCGCAAGACATATGGGACAAATCAGCTCCAAATTAATGTCAAGATTTTAGAATCTGGTGCTTCTTACATGAGAAAAGCATGAACTCATTAACTGTTAGAAATATTAATCTCTGGTCTATTGTAAGAAATCTCACCCGATCTTCATACTCCATTGTAAACACTGTCCACTGTAAAATACCTCAAGCTACTGGCCAAAGCTATAACAAATCTGTATCGACCTGCACCTTCAAGTCAACACCAAGTCCTAACATACTGCCATCAGAATTGGCAGCAACAGTACAAGAGAAAAATCAACTTCCTCCCACCACCCACTGAAATCAACCCAGTCTCTGCCTGCTTATCTACCAGATAGTTTCCTCTCCAAGCAACCAGTTGAGAACTGATGACATTTGAGCTGTTCTGACAGCAGCTAGCTGAGGACAGCAGTGGCTGAAGTATGCTACACATCACAGTATGAGATACAATGCTCCTGAATGCATCTGCTTTATTCTTAGAGATGCAGTTCAGATGCATATTTATTTTCTCGTGTATATACTTAGGAAAAACAGAATGATTCATCACTGTAAAAAAATCCAAATGGGGTCACTCAGTGGGTCGTGCACGGAGCACTGAGAAGACCAAGGTGCTGCTGATGGTATAACTTCATGAACCCACTGCTTCAGTTTCTGAAGCTTTACAGCCACACTAACGCAGGTGAGTAAACACATTATGACCTGACATAACCTATTAATATGTAGATTAATTTCAACTTCAATAAGTAAAGAGCAGGTAGAAGAAAAATCAGAAAGCCATAATAAAACTTACATGAGAGGAAAATGAAATGAAATTACTATCCTAAGGAGGTCAGAGGAGGACAAGAGACAGACAAATAGGCAGAGAGAGAGTGTGTGTTTGAGAGGGACAGAGACAGAGCTAGAGAGACAGAGTTAAAGAAAGAGAAGCCAGTTCAACAGTGAAACATCTGAACATGGGAAGGAAGCTGGGTTTGATCCAAGCAAAGACTGGAAGGCTCTAAGAGGTACCAAGCATAAGCTGGCACCCCCAGATGCTTCACTGCTAGCTAAGGGAATATAAAAATAAGCAGTTCCCAAGGATCAGAGTGCGGTTAGTATTTCAACTGACATTAAGTCTTTGCTTAGCGTAGTGTCTTCTCTTGTCACGGCAATGTGGCAGTGAATTGCAAGGTTATGGTGGAGAGAGAGGAGAAATAAATCGTACTACCTATGTGCAGCTCACCAACAGGGGCACTCATCCTCTGGTGCCACACAACTTCCCCTTCTATAACACACTGTCCTGTAGGAGACCGCCTCACCAAACACATCTCAGAGCTCAATCAGTGGCTGTGCAGGAGGAAGAGTCTGTTTGGAGATTTCTTTGGGAACAGATGGCTTTAAGGCAAAGGCCCAGGAAGGCTGCTCTGTCAGGGGTGGCTCTGGAGGAGAGACTCTCCTACAAGGAGGGGACAGCTTGCTCAAGAAGCCAGCCAGAAGGCTCTGGTGGGTGACAGGACTGCCAGCAATACTCCATGCTCTCCCCCGACGGTGAGGGGCCATCTAGTCCCAATCCTGCTCGGTTCTGTTAATGACCTTTCCCCTGCCTCCTCAGTAACACAAATCCAATTAGACATATTTGCAAACCTATCTCCAGGCAACTGCGCAGTATTTAATCCTACACTTTTACCTACAGTTCTGAGCCAAATGCTCATGGGCACAAACAAGTGAAACCTGGAATAGCTTTTCTGCTGCTCACAATTTGCCTACAAGTGCTGTTTGAATCAGCATTTTTATAATTTAGGTGCACAAGCTGAACAACATTTTTGAAAGACTGCCTCTCAGTTTACACAGATATATCTGACATAGTATCTCTGACTTCAGCAACATTATCTTGAGAGACTTTGCACCTAATGCTTATAAACATCACTGTACAGGACTGGTAGCATAGCGTCCGGAAGGAATCAAGCAATTTGGGTTCCAGTTATGGCACTTCTCTATCAGTGTTTCACTTTTTCTTTTCCAGCTTACGCTATTCCTTGGTATGTGGCATTCAAAATTTGTTTCCAAAGGAACATTTGTCATAAAATTATAAAAAAAACCCCATTTTTGCATAGGGTTCAAAGAATAACCAGAAGTCATTTTTTCAAGGATGTTTTTCTTCTTTCCCCAAATTATTTGATTTTACTCTTTCTGCTCTGAAGCATGCAACAGCACAAGTTTTGAACTGGAATGCTCTGAGGAAGCCCATTTTACAGTACAGGAAAAGCTGAGTTTTCTTTTGCTGTGGTGATATTCCCACTGCCATAAAAACACAAGCGCTTGAAATGCTGAGCCTATACTTAAACAGAGTAGTTCACTACATTGTACTTCAGCTTTTCATAACTACGATGCAAAGGCAGCTTTCACTGCCAGCTTGAGGCTAGTTACAGTGATTCATATAAGGTTAAATTGTATAAAATTCCTTTGCAGAGGGACAAGTTCAGTTCACTATTCACCTCCTGTCCTAGTTTGACTTCATAGTCAAACATGAACAAATTGTGCTGTAAAATCAGGAATGAGAACTGTAATAAGGAGCAGGGAAGATTTATATCCTCTTTAAACTAGCTGTCCATGTAGGTTTTCGTCGAACTAGCACGTACTAAGCTGAGTTCCCTGCTAAATCCTCTACTAAAATGAGCTTTTCAAATACATTTCTTTTTCAGTATATTTCATTTCCCAAACGAGGATTGGGGATACAGTTGATGGACTGTCTCACTGGAAGCTTCTTTCCTTTAATTTTTATTAATTTATGTTTTTAAAAAAAAGCAGGCCAATCTTGAGAGTTCTCTTATATGTTCTTGGTCCAACAGGCAACTGTTAAAAACCTTTTCTCTTTTGGAAGTCATAGTCTGCACAGAAAATTCCGTTTAGATGAGTTCTGTCCACGTCACATTTCTCATTCAGCAATAATTATCTCTTCTCCTGATTTAAACAACTCTTTTTCCTTCACTTCACTATATCATAAATCCAAATAGCTGAAGTCATGCCCCATCTGAAACTTCATTTCATAAGAAAAAAATGCTGTAGTTACCTCTTTGGTAAAATTAGATTCTGCTAATAGCTTAATTCATTTATCCATTTCTTTTATCCTTCCTCTCCCAAGACTGTTAGATTTCCAAACTTTTCTTTTAGTTAAACTTTTGATGTAATTTATCAGATATTCTGGGCATCATCAAGTCACCACTGCATAGAAGCTGCTCAGCACTCTTGAAAATCATGTCACAAAAATCACTGGTGCACAAATTCATTTTCCATGTGCCCCTAACACTTCCTGCACACCTCCAGGGCTGAGCATTAATTTACCATCCATGATACAGTTAAGGAGATCAAACCCTTCTTCTGTAAGTACAACCGTTTCTCTCTGTCACATGTAAATGAAACTATAGAAAAAACGGCATTCCTAAAAACATTTCTAACATGAGCACTTGTACTGTATTTCCATCAGTCAGCCCATATACCAGGAGGACAAAGCTTTAGGACTCACAGGCTGTGAGAGATAAAGAACATGATACAACAAGATGCACAGTCTGCCAAGATTAGGACTCACACTGGCTTCATAACAAGCTCCCTGTGTTACTTACCATTTGGCCTGCAAAACTATCTCCAAACTTGTGTCTGGTATCTTCTTTTTTTTTTTTTTTCCCCACAGCATACATACTGCCATGCCTCTCCTCTGCCAGATTTCTTCTTTTCAGCCAAATCCAGAGATTTCTTTTTCCATTTTTTCTATTGTTCTCTCTCTCTTTTTTCCTTTCTTTCTTTTTCTTCTTCTTTTAAGAAAATGCATTTCTATCACAAAAGAGCCAAGTGTAGTTCCAGAGACTTGATGAATAGGCCCAACATATAGACACATGGTTTCTGAGTTGGCCGTGTATCATCAGCCTCATTCATCAGTGTGGAAACTTGTAGAACAGCAAAGTGAATTGGCTCCCTAAGAATCCTGTTTCAGTCCCTGGGATAAAATCTGCTCCTCATGTTCTATAGGCCAATCATTTATCAACAGACTCAGATTAGCATTTTCTATTTCCTTTCTTTCATATTCCAGTCAGCTGTAGAGCTCTTCCCTTGAGAAATACCAAATTATCCACACTTAATTGATTTCTTATGTTGATATCATTGGCAATGCTAAAGTAGAAAAAATAATTTAAGAACTGAAATGTTAACTGGAATCCAATAATTCCTATAAAGCTGAAAAATTAACAATTTGATCTACTCCCACACAGTTTAGCAATGATAAAAATAAACAGGACTGCTACAGAATGGCATTCAAACACAACATAGTAATTTTCCACTCACTGTTTCTATGTGACTATCAATACAAAACCATGAGATGATAGATAAACGAATAATTGGCATCATTACCAGAGCAGACAAAGTCCTTCTTCTGAACCTCCGCCACAAGAAAACCCCGCAGGTTCACAGGTGCCAAACAGAAGGTGAACTGCCCGATAGTGCGCCTCTGCCGCAGCCAGTCAGACAGCCAAGCCAGGTGGCAGTCGCAGTGCAGGAAGTTGGAGTGAAGCCGCCTACAAAAGACAGAAAAACTAAAGTTATTTGTAGTTTTTTTAACAGAAGACACAAACCAGAGCAATCAAGTACAAGTCTGTCTGTCTCTTCACTACAGTTTAAGTAGGATCATTGCAGGTTACTGGTTACAGCTGAGTCTGGTCTTGACTGTCTACGTTGCCCTATAATATACAAATGTCTATGCATAAATTAGCGCTATTATTTATAATGTCTTGGAAGAACGAAGTTAGATAACTACCTGCCTACAGGCAATCACGAGCTGGCCATTATAGAGAAAAGAACATGCAGAATTTGAGATTCCTCCAAGTAATCACTTTGCCTGTGATTCCATATCAGAAATAATGGCACGAATGTGGTATCTTTGAGTGAATTCAAAGGATGGCTCGTATAAACATGAGGAGCAGGCTGACAAACACGATGGTAGGTCATTCTCCCCTCTTCTCTCTTCTTTGGGTGGGGGGCAGGAGAGACAGACGGACCGACCCCACACACCAGAGGCTATTGATACCTTGTATGTTCCTGTGTTGCCTGTACAAATTCACTAACGCTCTTTTTCCTTTGGCAATTTAACGCAAGTATGCAGGTTCCAGAGAGGAGTTTTCAACTCATGATGAAGAAGGGGACCACAACAGGGTCATGACACACAGCAATGCCGGGGTCGTTCTTTGTAACGGAAGATCTAGCCACACAGCTCCCCTCCCAGCCTGCTTCATGCCTAGCTCTAGAGACTTGCAGAAGCATTATCACATTGCGGCGGGAAGTCTGCAAAATGATGATGCATTCAGGGAGTGAATCTGGTAATCTTAATAGCTACCAAACTTTAGGTCAAAACAAAAGCCCGGGACATTAATTATTTCATTCCTTGTAATGAGTCATACATTTGCAGTGTTACACCAAAGCTGAAATGATAAACCAGATTGAAAATCCTGTCAGAAATGGTTAGACAAAGCATTATTCACTAATATTACAGGCATTACATTTTTAAAAAAACCCACACAATTGGTGTGCACAGGATTTAGCCTTGTCCATCCACCAAAGAAATTAACTGTCTGTCTGTGAGATCTTCATATTGCACAGCAGCAGTGCAGGTCAGCAGTGGCGCCCGGGTTGACAGTCCCCAGATTTGTATGTCTGGGGTGGGCAGTCACAGTAAAAGACCACAAATCTGGAACTGAGAGTTTATCCTGTAGAGATGGAAGACGTTAGTCTCCTGGGAGCACTGTAAAACGTAATTGTTTTAGAAGGATGGCTAGAAGAGCTTGTTTTTAGGGATTATGAAGTTATTTAATTGACACTGCAGTAAGTTAGACTTCTAGTCAAATGGTTTGTAATTACGAACCATTAATCTGCCTGGAACACTTTTTGTTGATTGAAAGAACAAATAAATACATTTACAAAGAAAAGAGAACAAATATCATCTAGCCTGAAATCATCCTAAGTAAGACTTTGTTCTAAGTCAGAAAGCAGGCATTTCATTTAAATCCTTCCTTCCCACCACAGCAGTCAACAACTATATTCAGAACCATCTTCCTTCAGGAACTGAAACAGAGCTCATCCCATGCCATTCCCTGCATCCCCTGTTTGGATGTAGGCAGGCAGGAGTAATAAAACCACAATTTCACAAAAAGGGGCAGCTTTCTAGTTCTGTGAGTTGGGTTTTTTCCTCCCTAAATTCGTAGAGCTGGTTTCTGGGTTTTCCCATTTTAGTAGGGTGAACTGTCACCTCTTTTGCCAGCTCGCCTGCCTTGGCAGAGCCCTACTTTGTCGTTTGTTCAAGTTCTTTGCGTGAATATTCTACAGTTTGCTTTTGAGAGGAGACAATTCAGAGAGTCTATCAAGCTTAACAAAGCAGCCTATTAGAATATATTTTTGATAATTATATTAATGAATACAGCCACAAAAAGACTTTTCACAGTACTTCAACAGCATAATACACCAATTCCCTGTGAACAGGAAAAGCACTGAAGTGATTTGGTACCTTTTCAGTTTACCCTTAAATAAAAAAATTAAAAGAAATTATGCAATTACCTATCTCAGCAGTCTCTCACACATGCAGAGACAACAGGACACTTACCATTAAGCAAACAGGTATGGGGGACATGCTTTAACATAAATAAAGCTGTTTCAAGAAAGGAAAGCAGATCAGTAGAAACTAATTCCTGTCACTTCCAATCAAGGCTAAAAGATCAATGAAACTTAGCAACAGAAAAGACAGTTAAATAAAAGAGGTTAGTACAGAAAAGCTGATTTTTTTAAAGAATTCTTCAAGTGCTTAAAATCTTACTAGCACTTTTTTTTTTTCCCCCTCTCCCCCCCCAAGAGGTCATGTTCAAGTTGAATACGCTCTTTATTTTTCCTTCTCCGTTCCTCTTAAATAAGCAGATTGTTTTGAGAGCCATGAAGAAAAAGCTATTTACCCACACAACTATCACAGCAGCTGCGGCACAAGCAGCCCCAAATGTCCTGCTAATGGATCGCACTAGTGCGTAAGAGAGACACATAGGGAAAAGACTATCCACACCGCATTGGGCCTCAGCTGGATGGGAAAAAGGGCTTGTCCCTACTTAAGTAACATTCAGACGAGGGATTCCCTACAAGAGCTTCTAAAAAACGCACATGTCTAAGTGTGAAGCTATTTGAGAAGGTGTACAAACTCATGATCATTTTTTTAGAGAAAACAGTAGAGTCACCAAACTGTAATGAACATCATTCATGATCCATTTGGACTGAATTTGCATCAACCACCAAGAGATTAAATAGTAGCTCTCATTCAGCCATTATGTCTCAGACAGCTTTTTCCTTTCATGCAAGCTGTTCATTGAGGTTGGATATTAGTGCAGAAGAAACAGGTTATCAAGTGAAATAAAGCTCAGGAAACTAGACAGAATACTAACATTTCACCCCAGATAATATGTTTATACAAATATTTTACATAGGTGAACAAAAACTGATCAGTTTGACATGTGCTCAGGTGTACATTTGTTGTTAGGGTATTGCTATCCATTCCCACAAAACTTGGTTAAATCAAAACACTATTAGCCTAAATTCTGAACAGAAGATATTCAGAAAATGTTGAGTAAAATGTAGCTATAGAAACTGGTTTTATTAATAATTATAATTAATACAGTATCAATTGTGAAAAGTGCTAAGATGACTCGGGGATAGAGGAAAAATTTTTAATATGAAGGAGCAGCAGAAGAATTATGAAAAGCTACTTGATTCCTGTATTTATCTTATATTAATTGCTATTTTGATGCCTTTTCTGCCTCTGTTGAAACAGATGGAAGGAAATACAGAAAACTAAACCATTTTACTGTATTTCCACCTGTCTATATAGGATTTTTTAATTGCTATATTGAACTGCTAAGAAGGGTACTGCGTGTTATTTGGCAGCCTTTGGAGACTGAAACATGCCACTTGATATTGATGAAACTACCTTTACACAACATGAGGTGAATGAATACGAATGCAAGTTTGCAAAGGTGCCCTTTTAGCCGTAGACCCTAAATTAAATTTCCAGCAAATCCTTTTAGAGTGGGTCAGCATTCATGTTCTATAAAATGTGGCTCTCAGAATTCAATATAAAAGCTTCCCTTTATAAATCCTATTTATTACTTCCTTCCCTTTTTTTTTCCCCCCCCCCCCCCCCCCCCCGCCTTAATTACAGCAGAGGGGGATTAGTCAGTGTAAGTCTCCAGGGAGCTATATACAAAGCCATCTCCGAAATTAAACTAAAAGGAGAATGGCAGAAGGCATTGAGCTCTGGTAACAGACAAGACTGACTAATCTGAAGAAGCCAGGCAAATTTTCTGGACCACTGTGACTGGATGAGAAAAGGCAAAACTCCAGGAACCTTAACCCTATGCTTTATCTTCTTTATCCATTCTCTTCTAAAAGACAAACATCTACTTTCCATTTAATTACTTACATTAAGATCTATGAGTGTCACCATTTAATGAAGAATGTAAATTTAAATCAGAGGTTATCTTACATACTCTGACATGAATAAGAGCCATTTTTCTTCAGTTCTGTTAACTTATTTAATATGATTTTACACATGCGTATGTAGCATCCTTGAAGCATTTTATTTTTTCAGTGCCATAGAAAATTTTCAGGCTAGCTACTATTTTCCTTTATTTGCTTGTAGTACTAAGCACATCTTGGTTGAGTTTGAGATTTTGGAGGAAAAAACAGAGAAACTTTGTTTAAATATGATTTTTCCCAAGGTTGCATATTCTCTAAAGGGATTTAAAGGATAATTTATTTAAAGAAAATGTTTTTGGTAGGCTATGGCTAAATTATACAAATGCACACAGTCTAATTTCAGTCTTTGTGTTCTGGTCTACTAAAGTCGATCAGAGCTTTTCCAGTGGACTGGTGCCCAGCCATAGAAAAATGGATTTGATGTAACAGAAGCTTTTATAAAAAAATGCATCAGAATCTGTGACATTTTGTTTCAAAAAGTATCTGGAAAAGAAGCTTTTTTCAAGTTCTTTAAAAAATTTCTTGTTTCAGAAATTAGTATTCTGACTTTGAAAAGAAGAAATAGGATTTAAACAGAGGATATTAACAAAATCAGATAACTTGATTCATCTGAGCAGTTTTCACAATTTTGATGATGTTCCAGCTTGGAACACGTTTCACATTATGGATTTTTCTAGCGGGGGGGGGGGGGGCCAGTTTCATTTCTGGGTAAAATCTTGATAAAACGGACTCTTACTTAACCCTGGCTAAATCCAGTGAACTTGCTGTCAGGGCCCTGAGGGCACCAGCCACCTTGACAACCCTGCCCGGCCTCAGCAGGGGCTCCCAGGGCTCCCCCAGCCCTGCCATGGCCCAGGACTCCAACACAGCCCGGCCCGCGCTCTCAGCCCCTGCCCCAGCGACGCCGCAGCATTGTGGGTCTCCAGCCCTGCCCCAGCCCACTCTGCCGGGCTGTGGGTCCCGTCGGAGCTGGTGCCCCATGGGCTGACGTCGCGGCCCGGCCTCAGCTGTCCCCATCCCCGCTCCCCACGGGGCCAGGCTTGCTCAGCGACCCTCTCCCTCGAGAGCAGGGTGAATTGTTCACATCGGGAAGAGACTGGAACAAGATTATCACAAGACGACAAATATCCAAAGAGCTGGCTTACACTATTATTATTATTATATTCGAAAATTTTACTCACAGAGTCCTGATCTTTGGCATGTGATTGAAACTGGTAACAGGAATGCGGGTGATGTTGTTATTGTTGAGAGTGCTGTGAGGAGGAAAAAAAAAAAAAAAAGAGAGAAAAGAGAATAATAGATTGATCAATTATTTACATTTCTTCACCAACACACTATTTACAGAAACAAGCTGCTAAAACTCTTGGTAATAAATCTGCCAGGCTGCGAGCAGTAAGATGTGCTGACCGATACCTCAGACAATTTGTGACATATCATGAAAGATATTGTCAGGGCAAAGCAACCGACAGCTGCCTAAGAAGGGACGAAGGCTACTATTTACCGTGTCTGAGTACCAAGGAGTACAGGAGATGAGTTTTTATCGATTACTGGAACAGATCCAGACTTTTTGGTTAAGATGCCACTTTGCTTGAAAACCTGGTGCAGCCTGAGTGGAGAAACATCAAACTCGCACACCGCAATGTGAAAGCTTTGCACTTAAAGTGCTCACTCTCACACAAAAAGAGCGCTGTTGACTCTCACGGGCTTGTTAACGCAGCCAGCTTACAGGGACAGACAGCTCAAATTGCCCTTTTGAAAACACACGGATGGATGGATACCCCTTCTTTGGTTTCCTTATGAAAAAATATATGGGTATTGGAATGGACCGTAATAAAACATGTCATGACCCAGACACGTAAGGACTTTGGCTGCTCTATCAACGCAGAGCTTAAAGAGAAAATGATCTCAGCTGCTGGTAGGGACCCCCTTAGTGCTTCTTATGAAAAATGAACTGACTCGATTAGCATCAGCTGAGTGTGCTGCTCCCATTTATGTAGCTCCTAATTATATCAATGACTCTCTAGCAAATTAGAAGCTATAAAGTTTATCAAGATGGCACAGGAAATGGAAAGCACTCCAACAGGGCATAATTGCCATGCTCCAAGTGCACCAAATCTGCAAATACAGTACCCCAGTTTGTCATGAGAATTGATGGGGCCGGTGATGACTCCGTGTCCCAGCGTGGCCGGTCCTGCTGCTGGCTGCAGCTGCCTATTTGAAATGTGTGGAGTCCACAGCACCACGGCACGGAGCAACCTCTGCTTTCTACAAGGGGCACAGCCCTCCACACAATCGCTTTGGTAGAAGATAGTGCTTTTGTGCATTTGTGTATGTGTTTAAGATACCTGCTGAAACAACCTAAAGGCACGTTACCCTTCCCTGAACTATTTAGTTGTTCCAATGTTATGTATTTACACAGGACATTTAATCAAAAGCTGTTGAAGAGTTTTACAGAAGTTAACCAGCCCTCTTGGTCACCTGCCAATTTAAAAACATTTTTACAATTCTGCCTAGAAATCCCTTGGCAAAACCACCATCTACAACATCAGCAGATTAAAGCTAAATTAGATTATACCCTATTAAGACTGTTGTTCTGGTACACAGGAAGATGCATACGCATATTGGCAAAGCCAGGAGGTTGCAGGGTAACACGGCTATGCGCAGGCACGCTCAGGAGAGGTGTGTGAGCAGGCTCTGACACTGGCAGCAGTGCGTTTGTGTGCTGCTGCACTGCATCCCAGCAGGACAGAACATGACCACTTTGTTACTAGGATCGTAGCCGGTGTTTCAGCTTAGTGCTGCACCAGATGGATGCACTATCGATCTGGAGCCAGCTTGGGAGCTGACATACCCATGACAGCAAACTGCACCAACAGAGCAAAATTACCCTTCTTTTCCAAATCTGTGAGCAGAGCGAGTTATGTCAGTAAAAGCAGTTTTGGAAATCTGGAATCTGCATGTGAGATCTGTTGCCAGAGATCTGTGTCAGCCAAGTCACACACGTTCGCACGCCAGGCTGATAAGAGCTGTAGGCCTTAGTGCATCATGGCTTACAGTATAATATATAGTATTCATTCCAGATCCTCTGGAAAACTTGATGCTGCCAAAAATTGGACAAGAAACCCATAGCTAAGTATTGGGTATACAAAATTACGGGTTTGTGTATTCAATTTCTCAAAATGCAAAGACCCAAACGCAGTCTCTTATAAATTTACTGGATAAGATGAAGAAGGAAATACTGTCGACTTCACAAGTAAACCTGAAAGTAAGCTCTTACAGCTATCAGCCATGCCATTTCGTCGGCTGTGCATCACAATCTGCACGTACCACTGCCTTACTGTGGCTTCAGCGCTGGAAGTGAACACAATGAGTATCAGTGTACGTGTGTAGGGCTCAAAAGCTCGACCTTTAAATTCCTGTTAATGTCACGATGACAACACAGATGTCCCGCTGGGGCAGTTTATACGGTGCAAAACGAACCTCTCTGTCATACAATTGCTACTGTTTGATTACCTTATTTAGCCAGTGATGCAAACCAAAGTCTTTTGTGGACAGTTAGCCAAAACAAGCATGTACAATAATTTCAGAAAGTGAACAAAACCTCTTATAAGGGTGCATACATATATACATCAACACACCCACCCCTCAATATCTATATTTATTTGCTATTTGCATTTGCACATGCATGTTGGGAAGTTCAAACAGGGCTCAGAAATGGAATTTCTAATTGTACCACCATTTTTTTTTCTGTAAGTGTAAAAATATAATTCACCCTCTGCAGTTGCCTGTTACATAAAAATGAGCTATGCACTCGGTTGGAAGGTTTTAGGTATACACTGATAAATAAAAGCCACATGTAAAGTCAGCTCACGAAAATTAAATCACATACATAGCTGATGTCTGAATAGGTCACACATGGCACTATAGGAGTCAATGGAAGCCATAGGAACTCAAGGAAGACTTTCTATTGATTTCAAAAGGACATGGATTGGATTCAGGCGGAACAGGATGTGACAGCGAGCTTCCTTCTGCGCTGAGGGTAGAGAACACATCCCTGTCTCCCAGTGCAATTCTTCATCTGGATGCGGAAAGGTCAGCCTTTGCTGTCTGATTTGATGATTCAAAAATATGTTTAAATTTCTTAAAATATTTCTGTTTAACAGACAAAGCATTATTCCAATCACATGATATTTCTACTCACAAAACATCAGGTGAGGGTGGCTCGGGTTTTGACCCTAATAAGCAAAGGTTTCCCATAATTCATCACCAAATATATGACCCTCCTTCTAAGAATTCTAAGTCAGTGCTGAATTAATATACTCCTTAAACACTAATTTCAGGGATAACTCTAGCAGATAGCTATTGCGCAGATGACTTAGTAGCATACTATTTCATCGATATTTAAATGTTAACCATAATGAAGGCAATAAAACATCTATGATAACAGCAATTATTTCAGAACAAAGAAGGCCAAACACTGCAAAGGGCACTAACTGACAGTGAACTGTCTGCATTACAGCCCAGCTGTAGCTGCAGGAATTTAACCCTGCTGCTCTGGTTGTGCAGAGCACACAGCTCCCACGCATTAGCAACTCTTTGGCTTTTGAATGGGGACGTTTTCAGGTAGAGGTGTGCTCTAGAGGCATTCTGCAAAGCTTTCTGTCATGCACATGAAGCCTTCCCAGCAATGATTTTTAAGAGTATGTGTCCTGACAGGGGTAAGCACACAGTGGCATTTTTAACACATGACGTGAATAATAACAATAACAATAACAATAATAATAATAATAATAATTATAATAGAAAAAATAAATTCTGCACCAGTCATCTGCTAGCTGCTTCAAGGCCCCAGTCTCATATAGATCCATCTAGGATTCAGATCCATAGAAACAGATGCACAAACACCAGGAAGCTGTGAGAAACCAAACTTCCAGAATCTTCTGACTCCAATACCATATGGGGAAACTTGTATTCTGCTGGGTTCTCCTCAGCCTTACACCTCCCGCCTATTCCAGAACCCAGTATACCCTTGTCCCTTGAAAAAGCACTGTCCTCTCATTTAGAAGTCCTCTCCCTGTAAACTATTCACATCCAAAATGCTGAATCAGGAAACTGAGGTTATAGAGAATATTATTTATGCCAGCAAACTTCCCACCTTGGGCCGCGATCCTTGTCAGATCTTGCAAGCTAAGCAGAAGCAGACTGCAGCAGTCCTAAGGATCCTCCAAGGACTACTTGGAAGACGCATAACGTGGGATCAGCAGTCTTCGAGGTGGTACATCCTCCACCGGTATGAACTGTCATAGTCGCACTGACTTCAATTTAGAACCCCAGAGGAACTGCTCTACTAACTCACTCCTCTGCCAGTTGCCCAAACTGGTGAGAGGCACGCATGGAGCTGCTTTCTTCCTTCTGAAGAAGAAAGCTGATTTATCGTGCCTACTAATCAGGATTTTTTTAAAGGAAAGAATGGTCACTTTGCAATCCTGTCACTATTTGAAAGCAATTACCTATCTCTGTCCTCAAACTTTTTGTGCAAATTTAACTACGTGCACTTGCATTTCTGTTCTCTTCCGACTTGCTCCAAATTCATGTACACCACTGTAGTTCCCTGACAAAGAGGTGTTAATTCCAGACTCAATGTAATTACATTAAAATCCTTAACCTGTAGAAATGACTGTCCTGTGTGGGTTTTTTAAAATAATATTTATGCATTGTTCTTTACTCCTTTCTCCACCCTCTTGAATAGGAATACAGGTGCTCAGGAGCAGATGAGAGTCAGGAAAGAATTATACTCCTAATGCTAGAAGAAATCACACAACTTTTACGGAAGATACTTTGGAGAAAAAAGGAAAGGATTTAAATTTTGAACCCTACTAATAGTACAAGTATTTTGTTTCAAAAACGCAGGAACTCTAAGCATCCTTTCATGTTCCTTGGACTAATTCAGAGAGCAGAAATCCCAGGCTGTCAGATCAATAGTCAAACACTCTCAATTCTGTAAATTACAGGGTCCACAGAGATTTTGTTTCTCTTACTTGGAATTCAATTAATGATTTAATTAAGAGCATATAATGAATATCAGAATGCCTGGTGACTTATTAATCTGAAATAATAATACTTTCAGTACAAGATATCTGCCCGCTCTGTTCCAGTTAAGTACTAGACATGAACCAAAAGGATCTTCTGGCAATGATGTCAGAAAAAGTTATACAACATAACAGAATTATCTGAAATATTAACTATTTAATTTCTTCAATTAGTACTTTGGTAAGTACATTGCAAAATAGTAACTGTCGTAATGTTTTCCAGTCACATTTCAAGTAGGAAAATACGTAGGAGGGTTGGGTTTTTTGTTAAACACATAACGCTGTTTGATGACAATACCGCCTGTTACATCCCAGCTTAAAAAAAGTCATGATATCCTATTTTATCATTGGCAAAAGGATATGCAAATGTCCGTTTTTCCAAGTACACGGCATTTTCATAATGTACATAGATTACTAGCTGTGCATCAGTACAACACCCACAGCGATGCTTCTTGTTTACAATCTGAATGGATTAAAATGAAAGGGGAAGGGGAGAACATGCCGTATGCTGAAGACATCCTTTGTTTTTTGACGGTAACAGAGACCGATTTTCTTTCACATTCCATTTCTGCAGCTGATTAGCACAAACAGCTAATCAAATTGAGAAATTATATGGTAGATTAAATTTTTGATTAACACTTTTCCCCAAGCCTTAATAAGCATCTACCATAGTTACTAGAGGTCTGCTGTGCTGGCCATTTAGGTTTCTGAAACACGCCAGGCTGCTTTTGCGTCATGTTTGGCTGACACGGGACACCGCAGCATTTGCAAAATTCTCGGTTAGAAAGAAATATTCAGACCCATTTCCTGATAGGTAAACAGACAAAGAGATCTGAAAAGGCACCCGCTCATTTATTATATTTCTGGTTTTGAATGCCTTTTACGTTTGGGCACTAGAGATTCTTCACAGGCTCCTAACATACACGATTTGATAGCAGGAATCCTGCAAACAACAGTCCTCATTTGGCAGCACATACTTCTATGTGTCTATGGGCTTCACTTTAAGTTAAACAACGATGTTCATTTCCTTTTCCTGCTCAAAACTCTCTCAACACACTGTGGAAAGAACAAGGTGCTGAGTTACCTCACTCTGTGATAAACCTATATTTTGAAAGTGAGACTTTGAAACGGAGCAGAAAAGCAAACGGGCAAGGCTGACGGGGAACAGCCGTATCAGGCACAGCGGCACTGGTAGCACTAACAAGTCTAACATTTCCTTCTGTCTCCTTCAATTACACCACTGCTTTATCACAGTATGCTTGTTGGCTGTGTATGTAATCCGTGTGTTGTGTGTCCATAACACCATGTAATTGGGCCTAATGCAAGATTATTATCTATGTGCATGCAATGGATAGCTACAAATGGTGCATCTGCAGGCTTGTATCATTCCCAAGAGTGAATTACTGTCATACTCCCCAATTACTGCTTCTCCCACAACTGCCACGGTTTCCAGGCTTCCTATCCCCAGTGCAACTATACATCCAGTAAATGAGACCGGAAAATTTATTAAGACTTAACCAAGGCATCTCCAAGCATAATTAAGCCTCTCATGTAAATAGTTTTCTCGATAACGTTATTTCTGTTCAGAAGTGGGTGAACTGATGCAAAAAAAAAAATTGAGCAGCTCACCCCAAGTTGCCAGTGGAGCTCAGAAGGGAACACAACAATCTGGCCCTGGCAGTGACAGAAGGACAACTTCTCCAAGACCCCAAAGCTTTAGGGGTGAGTAGAGTGTTGGTAAATAAAAATATGCGAAGGAATCTTTTCACAGTGTACATGCGGACTGAAACTGTTGAATCCATGCAAGATTAGACATCTCCATCAGTATTTATGCACATAAAGAGGAGGATCTTGGGGTCTGCCTGAAACACTAGAGATGAAACATGAATTTGGGTGACCGCGTTGGCAACAAAATTTAACACCAATAGTGACAGAACCTTAGACCTCTACGTTAGCAGATTCACGTCACTTACTCTTAAACCTCTCTCCAACTACATTAAAAAGCCATTGCAAAGGGAAAAGAAATTTTCTGTTCCTTGTATTCAACAAGGAAAAGCAGTAACGCTTTTAAATTTCAGAAAGGGGAATTTTGATTACATATAGGGGAACGTTTCTTACAATAAGAACAGGAAAAATACAGAAAAGGGCTGTTACAGAGTGTGCAGCCCTCAGCAGTGGAAGTCTGTAACAAAAGACTAAATGAATCCCTGGCAAGAATGGCATGGGACTCGGTGGTCCTGCCCTACGGTGGGACAATAGATGACAACTTCAAACCTCTTCTAGCCCTTACGTACCACCTAATATTACTAACAGCAGGGGCATTTTATCAATTCCAAAAAGTGAATCTAAATCTATTTTTAGTAATAAAACCAAGACTTGAATTTTATACACTCCCATAATTAATGTTAGTAATTAACTTTGAGATTGTAGGGTAAAAGGAGCTACATTTTCAATAGCGGCAAAGAGCTATTTTTCACACAGGTCAGAAGAAATTTGCATTAAACTAAATATTTACTGCTTCTCATACCCTCTGATGAAAAAGCAAAAAGGCTTTGGCACTCTATCGCTCAGCACTAGCACAAGTCCTCACCCTCGACTTTCAAGGCATCCAAGATTTGCTCATTAGGCAAGGTCCAAAATTCAGCTGGATCCCTTCAGAGTTTTGGTGAGTCCTGAGTGCCTTTTGTACTCAATTCTTTGATCTCCCCACAAACTGTTTAAGTTAAAGCCCACAACTACTGTGTGGGCATATAATGAAAGCAACTGATGCTGCACTGATTAATCCATTACTCTCAACTGTTAGAAAACATAATGATCTCACAAGGGGCCTTATTCACTGACTTACAGCAGTCGAGCTCTGATCTGACACCTCAAATTAGCAGCAAAAGCAATAACACCTGGCTTTTTGTCTCAATATTTGAACCCAACTCTAAAATGAGTTGGCGCTATGCAAGTGCTATTTTTAAACACAATGTTAGCCCAGGCAAATAATTTTCTAAATAGTCTCCAGGTGACAGATAAAATCCACTGAAATAAATAAAAATAACTAGTTGCCAATTTGTGGTTTCTGTTCTAGCATTAGTCTTTTGCCGATGTGTTCACAAATGTTCTCATCACAGCAACGTGAGAGGCCCTACCACTGTTAACTTGGGAAGCTGACATCAGAAAGATGACTGGTCTCAAGGATACAGAAGAAAGAAAATGTTCTCTTTAGAAATGTATGACAAAATAAAATAAATAAGCTTAGCATGGAATTATGCACAAAACTGCCAGCAGTGTTTACTGCTACAATTGCCTGATTCTTCCCATTCTGCGGCTGATTTTAATTTGCGTATAACTGTCAGATTTTGACTATTTAAGCTTACTATAAAGGCCCGCTGTTTACTGCAGATTTTTTTTTCCTTTGAAGGAGTGAGATTGCTTTCAAAAACATCAGGCTTTGGGGAAACTGGGTTATTGTAATAACAAATTCTTTTTTTAAAATGCCTGTTTTGTCACCCAGCAAGAACCAGGGTGATCACATTTGCCTATAGCGATAACTTTAGGGCATATTAGCTTAAGTCCTGTAATTGCTGCATTAGCTCTCCCTAGAGACTGACTGTGCCTTTGCTGGAGTCTCTGGGACTGGCGAGGTCAGGAGCTGAGGCTAAGAGCAGAGGAGAGAGAAAGACGGGACCCGCAGCTAAGAAAGTGTTTGGGCAAGCCATCTGGGTAAAGAGACTGGGACTAGGCATCAGCGCAAACGGGTAAAAGAGGCCAGAAAAAAAATCGTACGGGCCTGTACAATCAAAGATTGTATTGTCATATGCATACAAGAGGGAGCAAAGTTAAGGACTCTGGTGACTTATGTCTGGTGACTGATGCTGAAACCTTTTTAGTGTTATCTTTAGCCCTAGCCCTGCATTTATGTTGTACGTGCACATACGCATCATTATGCCTGAATTTACTTACTTACACTGACACACAAATAAATAAAATATGCTAAAACAAGCTAAAGTAGGAAATAGAATAATATAAAATAAAATAAGATGAGCTAAGCCAAGATAAGGTAAGATAAAATATGAAAAAGGTTATACAGAGAATGAGGGTACACAGTTCATTTAGGCTGTGGACTTTGTTAGATGTTAAGTCAAGAATGCCATTCACATGGTCTTACATGAAATGTCTTACCGCTGCCCCTTAAGGAAGTCTCCTCTTTCTATATACAGAAAGACATATCTATTTTCCCACACAATCAAATCAACTCTATTAGCTGTACAAAATACAGGTACCAGTTGCATCCCCCAATTCTTTCTAACGCCTATGCCCAGTGAGAGTTGAAAAAGCTTTTTAGATACATTTCAATCAGCTTTTGAATCTTTTACATGACATCCTAATTCTAGGCAGAAAATACAAATTTAATCCATGAATGGAAATTTTAGTTATAAAAGCACTGGTGCAAAGACGAAAGAACGCAGGCAAAGTTATGCTGCCACTGCTTTATTTTTAAATAAATTTAAATTTATTTTTAAATTAAGGATTCTCCAATGAGTTATTTTTCTAAACTCTTTTCTAAACACTGCCTTTACTTTTTTTTTTTTTTAATCAAGAAATTCTCTCAAGTCTTTGCCCAAAGCTACACATTTTTCAGTACACTGTATTGGGAATGACTGCTGTGGCTCTAACTCCCAATTACATCCATAATTTTCTGCAAGTATTCGGACTCAGAGAAAGAAAAATATTTCTGCAAACACTGAATAAATGTTTTACATCATCAGGGTGGTTTTGATGTTTCTCTATGGTACCCGGTTTCCAGGGCTGATATTATTTCCTAGAACCACTGGGAACAAGTCCAGTTATCATAATACTCAGACCAATGTCCACTGAAGTCAGTGCAAATCCTGTTGCTGATTTCAGCAGGGAGTGAATCTAGTCCCTGCAATCTCGTTATTTAGGCACAGATTTTCACAGGAGCCACAGTGATCAAAAATATTATTGTATTCAACTTCAACTCACCTAAAGTTTGTTTTATAGATTCATTTGAAAATCTGTTTTTATAAATTAATATAACTAATAATAGAAGTATATCACTTTAATATAAATTAATTGTTAAATAGATNGCTCTTGGTGTTACCCAACTGCATGCACGTCAGGTACTGTAGTTTATGGATTCCGTGCTACTCCTGCCAAAATCAATGGAAACTGGATTGGGTTCTCGATGCATACAGAGGTCTGAAAGCGTACCAGAGTGTATTTATGGAAAGGACGAAAAAGAATCAACAAGACAGAGTCAGATCGTACAAACCTTAAGTTTGACGCATCAATACTTCAGCAAAATAAAATGGTTTCTCAGGTTCCTGCCTGAACAGTTGTTTCTGTTTAGTCCTTTCTGAACCTAAAGCAGTCTTATAAACATAACCCAGTTCAAACTAACACAGTCCAACTCTATAATTTGAAAGGAGCGAGCAACTTTTGCCATTTGTTCAGGCTGAAGGCATTTAATGATGGAGATTTCCAAGGTAAAAGGTTTCAGCATTCAGTCAGCTGAGTGCTGCGGTTTTCTTACAGGACTCCACCAAAAGAAATTCTAAAGAAACTGATTAAATTTGGATCAGAAAGGAACAGTATCATTCTTCAAAACCATGTTTTAATTTGTCCCATCCTGAGTACACTGCAACCTTAATGCTATAACCTTACAGTAAAAGCCTCTATTTTGATAGACTTCCCTACCATAACGAACATATCCTTTTCATACTTGTCGGTGTAACACATGCAGGAACAGAAAAGCCATTCCAAGTGGCAAACAGAAATCAGTTGTCTTTTCAGTGCTAGAGAAAGTGACAAAAATGGACTTCTGCATCCATTGTAAGGAGCTATGTGACAATATTAAATCTCTTTGGGGCAGTCATTGTGCCAGCCTGTTGCCACTTCATCAACTGCCGCAATGCGGCACCGCCTGCGGGACTGCGGATTTCTGCAAGTCCCATGCTGACCGCTAGGACCAAAGGAGGGACGAGCTGGCAAATCCCATGTATGCAGCAGACAGCTGCTTGAGAAGTATAAATATAAAAGAATAGAAATGGCACTGGCAGCAGTTTAGCCTGAGTGTCTGGGTGTCAGAGCAAAAGGTTTTAGAAAAGCCTTTCAGGAGGCAGGCGACTGGCGTCCATGGAGAGTGGGCTGCCAGAACCCCTGGTTTCCTTTTCCCTCCAATGGCAGACCTACCAGGTCCTGCAGGCAAAATAATGCCCCTTATTCCCCTTGCCAGAGCAGCCACCCTGATTTCAGGAGCCCGGTGTCTCAGCTGCCCCTCGGCTCCCAAGGCCAGTGGCATTCCCACTGGGAGAGGGCAGCAGGAAGAGATCTTTCATAGCTCCGGCAACATGACAATGGGCATGGTGTGGCACAGAACCGCAAAGGCAATTCTCAACTTCTGGCAGCAGAGGAAGGAAAAGCAGCAAATCTTTTAAAGAGGGAAGTTCACATTTACTGCCAAAAGTGTGCCTCCCCAAAATGCAAGAGACGCAGACCATATTTGTGGAATAATTTTATATTCTAACAGTATCTGATGTCCCTACCTGCAATTCATACATGCCGGAAATTAAGGCTAATGCATAGGCTAATATAAATCCACATGAATGAAATAGGGAATGTGCAATATACACATCCTGTGAATTTAGACCTGCGCGTATGACCAGTTGTTAAGGAAAAGTTACATTTACAGAGGAAAGAAATATTTTGAAAGAACAAAGACAACACGTAGTTCCTAGACAAGGGCAATTACATGTTTCTTGGTGAAGCTGGAAAGGGAGCTGCTTTCCATCAGGAATTAAACATTGAGTTTTTCTTTTAATAATACATTAGACAGCGCTTGTGTGCGTCACACAAGAGAAAGGTCAGTATGTTTAAAACCACCTATCTTTCCAATTTTTAAATTTCTCCCAAACACCACCTGCCCCTGAGAAGCAGCAATACCTGCTTATATTCATGCATGCGTATGCAATACAGCTAAGAAACCATAACAATTTGAATAGCAAATACTCACAGTGTTTCATTTGCGTTCAGTCCACAGAGTGAAAAAGTGCAAAATAAAATATACACAGGAAAAAAATTTGAAGCACTCATGATCTGTTCAGGAATATTCTATAAGTGCAAGAAGTAGCTAAATAAAAGGAGTCAATTGTACTCCATACATGGCTGCTTCTCCGTAATATCTGCATGCACACAAAATAAAATAAAACTGCCATTGTGGATGGTCTGTCCTAACTGCTTCAGCCTAAGTATTAGCTGAAGTGCCTCACCTGATCTCTAACGCCCTAGCCGTGGACGGGAAGACGGGGTGTCTCGCAGATAAAATGGACCCAACCCTTTTAAGACATCACTGAAATTGCCCAAGGAGCCAGTAAGAAGCCCGGGTGCTCGCGGAGTGGCCTATCCCCCTCCCCAGAGCCCGCCCAGCCCGCAACCTCCTTTTGCACCAACGGGGGCTTCTCAGCGGCCTTCAAGCATCGTCGCAGAGATGCTGCATTGCGGCAATTTATCGATCACAGTAGCCAAGTCCAAAGCTGAAAAGCCATGAACAAGATCTGCTTTCCCACCCTCCCTTCTCCCACTAAAGCACTTTTGGTGACAGATATAATCTAAGATTCTCCTGGTAAAAGATGCAAAAGCAAATCTAAATTACCAATCTGGTGAACAAAGACCTTGTTCAGTATATGCTCCTACATCCCTTTATCACAGCCATCAACCTGTCTTCCACAACGTTCTCTTCTATTTTACCCTCAAATAAACCCCAATCTCAGCCACAGTCTGGCACTTACAAACCACAGATATCTCACGCCACCTAGCACTGTGAAGACAAGAGGGATGTGTGCAATTTTTAAAAATTAATGGCACTACTGTTCGTCGTTTCCTTCAATGGCTTTATGTAGCCACCTCATGTGATGCTCTTTCAACTGACCAAGCTATTTTCTGAGGTATCTCTAAAATACTCAAGAGCAACATGGTGTATCACAACAAAGGTTTCTGGATGACCTTACAGCCTTTAAAAATTTGTTTCTAAGGATCTGCAGATGTCCTAAGCGTGGCCATCCATCACTCGGATTAACAATGCATTCGGATTATTCACCCCAAAATAGAAACTTAAGACATGTAATTCCGTTTCAAAAGTATCAAACCAGTTAACATGAAATTACTTCATTTATGATAACTAAATTAACGCAGAAATTGTGATTGTTTGGCTTCAAATTACTTTAAAATTGTTTCATAATTCCATCCTTAATGCAGCTCTTATATTTTCTTTTTTCTTAAACACAGAACTGGATACGCTACGTAAAAAAAGTTTAATTTACACTAATCATATGCCTTTCTTTTTAAAGTTTTTAAAATTATTTTTACTGATTGGACCGTAACATACATGCTCTTTGCATCACATATACTTACACACATACACACTTACATTATATGCATAACCTTGTGAACAGCAGGAAAAAAGACACTATTTGATTTCTAGATCAGAAGAAGCTTCTATCTATGCATTTTTTTTTCAGGTGCAGGTGTAATTATCTACTTCACTTGCAAGCAAACTACCTACATATTACTATTTTGATTTTGAATTTACTATAGATACAATATTATTGTCCCAGCTAAAAATATTGGATAATGCTAACAATAAGTAATGCATAGCACCCCGATGCCAGCAGCTACAGTTTAAGGTTAAGTATCTGACACAATGCTTGAAGTGGTTGACCAACAATTCTGGTATGCAGAGCTCCCATCATAATTTTACTCTCTCCTTCCAGAGAAAGCAGGCTTTTGAGTCCTGTCTTGTGTAAAGACTGGCTACAGCACAGTGCCTTTGTCTATGTTGTTCTACCAGCACAGCAGAGGGACAAAAGCAACCTCTGAAAAAGACAAACCATTTATACTCCTATAGGTCATAAACAATACCTTTAATTGCATACAGAAAAAAAGAAGGAAACCATTGCATTTTGAAACATTTTTTTAAATCATCATTTTTTTGCTGTTGTGGTGATTGACCCCAGAGCAAGCAGGAGCTCCCGCATTCACCACCGGCTCTGGACCCCAAATGGTGTCACAGAACGGCTGAGGACGTCCTGGTATATTTGATATTGATATCACGGAAACCTGTGCCACACAGGCATGCAGCCTCCTCCCGCAGCCAACGCGGCCTTATTAATGCTGATAGGATTACATCCAGCTACTGTAGTATCGTCATCCAGCTGCTTTGGGGAGCCATATAAACAATGAATTGCAAATTATGGCATAAAATGACTACTCGTCTACCTTGAACTTGTTACTTTCCCTCAGAACTCTGTCATCACCTCAATTTTATCTGCAAGGAGTTTTACTCCCATCATAGTCTTCAGCTCAGCTTTTGGTTAAGGTGTTGAGCTGCACGTCTGCATTAAATATACAGTTGAGTGTCCTCTGGATTAAGTCGTTCACATTCATTTGACTTTCAACAGTCAAAATGCTTGTTCTACATCTTTTATATTACTGACGAAGAAACTATATTAGTCAAAGGGGAGGGAGGGCAGGTCACAAGATGAGCAGAGCATGCAAATGAAACAATTAATATCATGGGCGAGAAGGTTTGCCAGAAATCTCTGTGTCTCCTGGAGTTTTGACTTTGGAGTCTCTCAGAGCAGTGACTGCAGCACCAACAAAGGGCTTACACTACACAAGCCACAAAACCAGGCTTCCTCAAAAAGCATGTTGGTCAGTGATTCATGAAACTAATAATTCTAACCTGGCACTGCTCTTATCTTGATCAGTTCTGCAGCCTGCAGAGCTCCAGGCTATTCTTAAAGGGGAAAAAAACCTCCAACCTAATGGGAGCAGGAAAGGAGAATGAGCACGGCGTTCAACTGCTACATATGCTCCAGGAGGGGAAAAATCCATCTTTTCTAAATATGTAATATAATTAGGCATCTGCACTGAGGATTGATAGAAATGTTCATCAATTTGCAGGGACATGCCTGGAATACTGCAGGATTAGCAAAAATCATTGATCAATGAATTTATGCAAATATATTCTCCCCATAAAGAGAGAGTTACATTACATCTGTAACAGGCATCAGTGATCTTCAGAGGCCCTCTCTTGCCCGCTCTTACTTTATCTCAGCTGGTCTTTGATATAAAGCCTGTCACCACGGTGCCATCTGGATAGTGTTCCTTTCACTATGCCGTACTTCCAACCTCACATTTTGTAATATGTTATAGAACAGAGGTTATCTCAGATATCACTTCCGTATCTTGAGCAATGACACCAGATCTCCCACCGACATGTATCAGCAAATAAAAACATTTCTTATCAAGCAACCATGTAAGCACTCCATCTTTCCTCCACCAATTCTTTATGCTAATTATGCATCTCATTTCACTAGGGTCCATTGGGGGTGCAGCAGCTTTCTGAAAGTTCTCCGGAAAAAGGCATTTCTGTAGTTAATCTTATCTCCAACTGATTTATATAACAGAGACCTTGTAAGAACAGCAGCCAGCTTCTTCAGGAGCATTTCTCCCTCCCTTAAAGACCTACAGCAACACGGGAGGCAGGAAGAATGGGAAGGGTATAAACTACAGGACAGTCTAATAAGTAATAGGAGTAAAGAAAACCGGAAATTATCATTTGTCTGCTGATACCTCTATACTCTGGGTGCGCCATTTCTCAATTGCCAAAACGACTTTTGTTCTTCCTCTGGCATAACTTGATTGCCTGTGATACAAGCTCAACGCGGAAAACTGGGGATACCCTTAGAAAAAGCTGAACTCCTTGTTTTTCACCTAACTGGTAGATACTTCAATTACTCATATACTGCCAATAGTCACCCCCTTTAGTTTTGTTCTTATGATACATATTACGTACATGGTGACTGATGAAATAACTAAAGATTTTAAATTCCTTTTATTTATTTACATACATTTGAGCTAATATAAACACTTGGGGGGAAAAAAAAACCCAAACACAAAACCCAATCATTTTAATTTTACTGTACTCAGGTATGAGTAAGTGAAACAGCTATGCACAACATTTTAAATAGAAATCTCGTTTTCATTATCGTATTTAGGTATTTTGGTATCAGTTATAGGAACACAATTTACAGAGTTCAAATTTGATCCTGATTGCCTCAACCGATCATAATTTCCAGCAAAATAGAGGAGGAAATCACATTTGTGTGGCGTTTTCAGGCTTTCATTAAGCAATGACATCTCATATATTTAGAATTATGTCATGACTTTCGGTCCCTGACTCTCCAGGTTGGGAAAGCAAATAAAAATCTTCTATCTAGTCAAGACATGCCCAGAATAACATTTTACAAATAAGTAAAACTGACTATATAACTGAGTGTTCAGAATACAGAAGACAACCACGGGAACAATTAAATCCTGGCTGTAGCACAAAATAATGATTCATGTTCAGAAAAGTTCTTAGAAGTTTGCTAGGACAAAAGGTAGCGTGTATTACAAGCACACTCATCCATGACATCTCTAGCAGAAATTGCACAGATCACTATATTTTTTATGAAACACAATCCTGTATAACAGGAATGTATTGGATTGAAAAAAGGAAAGCATGAATAACCCTATTCCACTTGTAAAATGCTTGCAATGACTGGATGTGTCAGACAATGTGCAGAAGAACTGGGGGATGCAGACTGCAACTGGTCTGACAGATCGCGCTCTGTCCTGCAGAACACGACTCGGCGCCGAATCAGAGTTTGAAAGAAACCAGCACGCGGCACTTGTAGCTGTGTGCTTTTCTGGGCGTTTGCTGTGGAGCAGGAAGAAGAGCAAGGCAGGAATGTTTGTATATATAACCTTTTCTCTCCAAACACTGCTAGAACAATTTTAATTTCTAAGACTCCTATTATTTTCATTTTAAGATTTTGGGGATGGAAGGGTGGTGTGTTTTCATTTACGTTTACCTTTTACAATCTGAAAAACTAACTTTTTTTTTTTTTTTTTTTAAGAATAAATATTTAGGGCTCATTTGGAGTTGAAGTTACAACTTAAAATTGCTGTGGATATTTGGGTGACTGTACTTGCACTTCTTCAGGATCACTTGTGAATGAATTATCACGATTTTTCACACTAGAGTGCCCAGAGTTGAATGGCGGATTCCCGCGTGCGTAGTCTGTTGCTACAGACTCAATGATGGAATCAGTGCTCATTCGTTTCAAAAAGCAGGGGAAACTCAGGAAAGAGGATTTTCAGGCTCAGAGATATTATATAAAAGACCTACGACAATTAACATGACTAACAACCAACAAAAGCCCAAATCATTCCGTACTAGCTCTGTACAGCAAGAACTCATTTGCCTTCTTTAATAGAACCCTATCCACAGTTCTCCTAGGATTAGCTCTTGGTATGATAAAATCTTTTGGGTTTGGGAATTTTTTTACAGAATATCTGCAATGAACAAAATATGTTCAAGCTCCAGACCCTCTGGCTATCATAAAGTAGGAGGAAAAACAGCTTTTACAATATAAACCAAGGAAAACACTCCACCTAAGTTGCGCACACTGACTCGTAATTCTTTCTGTGCTATCCACATGGCACAACTGCCATGTCACCACACAGTTTTCAAGCTACCCCTGCGAGGCAAAACAGTAACAAATAAATTAAAAGGGGTTTTTGCTAAATTGAGTTCTGCATCTTACTGAGATACAGATCCTAAAACCACAAGTATTGTTCAGCCCTTCCAGTCTAATGACAATAGCATGACCATTCACTCACTACTACTAGTTTATCCAGTTTGACTGAGCTTGTTGAACCACCTTGAAATTAATCCCTTTCATTCATGTATCCTAAGAGACTGAAGGTGAAATTCTGAGCTCTGAAAGAGTTTTATCTCCTAATCCTCATAATTTTGGACATTTGGAAATAAAGCTATGGACTAATTTCTAATCTACAAAGGATGTGAACATCGTATTGCCACACACCATAAGGAATACTGGACAATTATTTTGAAGAATTCTTTGGGGTTTTCTTTGGTTTGTTTTGTGAGGTTTTTTTAATAATCTTTAAACGTGCTTACAGCTACACTAATAAATATTTGTCAATAATACTGTTATTGCCAGATATTGCCACAGGACATAACTAAAAATTAAGCAGAGCAGAAAATCTTCTCCTACTACAAATGACACTTTAGTTAGCGAAAGTTTCACACCAATTTTTTTCAACTCTTCTGTGCATTTCTATTTCAACAGGTCATAAGTTAGGTGATAACTTTTGCCACCCCTCTACAAATACATCCCCCTTTTAGATTTTCTTGCTGTTTCAGTGGTTGCACACACCTTTCTGTGTGTTGGAATGCGAAAACAAACCCACTGAAATATGCTTTATTGTCTTACAAAAAGGGGGAAAGGAAGTATGCCAAAAAGAAAAATCCCTATTTTATCAACAGATTGAAACCAAAACCTTTATGGGGAGCCATACAGAAAATCTAACGCAAAAATGAACAAAACTAGCCCCAGTACAAAACTACCAAGAAAGGAGGTTTAAGTAAGCATGTCATTTTTCAGACATTATCTTCACCTTTCTGCAGGGGCAAAGACAATCAACAGAATGCACCAAAGCACTTTATACTCAACGTTTTTGCAGCTTTTTAACCCAAAACTCAGAGTCACCAGTAGCACTTGGCACCTGCGTTATGGTCTACATAGGTCAGATCATAGGATCAGGGACACCTTTTGGGACATCTGAAACACGGAAGCTCATAAACAAAAAAGTGATCAAAAGACAGTGTTTGTATTGGGAGCCGCAATCAGTGCCTTCGCCTGACCCAAGCTTCAGCTGGAGTTAGCAACTCACTGCACCATTTCAAGCACCGAAACCAGTCACAAATTTCAGTCTTGTTTTCATCTCTGCCTCTGTGCTATTTGTTGGTACAGGAACTTATTCATAACACAGGAAAACGAAAAGTGGTAAATGAAAACAGCTTGCCTGACAAGCAGAACTAAGTAACATGAATTATGGAGTGCTCTTCATTTTGAAGGATAACTGCACAACTTCCTCCTGTTCCTACATCTACCAAATCACCAAGCTCCTTGCACTCATGATTTTTGAGGAATTCAAGGTGAATGAGAAGTGCAATTCAGAAACCAAAGTCCTTTTAAAGAAAGTTGTCTTTATTTATTTTTTTGAGTAATGCTAAGCACTTTGTCTCTGCCCCGAGTTATCTACAGAATTTAGAATTCTGTAGACAGGCGGGTGTGCAGAGAAAAGATGCAGAAATGTAAGCATCTGATATCAGAAAGATCACAAGATTTCGGTAAGATAAAGAAAAAATACATTATTTGGTACCCTTGCAAACTGTTCAGAGATATAATTAGATTAATTTTTCCCAGAATCATTAAATGTTTTCTACATATTGCACTACAGGTTAAAATATATCTGCATAAAATATATAGTAGGTCTGACATGATGAAATTTGGTTTCACTTGTTAATATTCTTTGATGGTTCAAACCGCTTTAATTTTTCAACATTTATGACTGTTTTACAACTGAAGATATGATATTCTCTGGGGCATTAAGCAAATTTATTTTGATAGTGAAATTTAAATGTTCAAACCTTCTTTGAAGAAAAACTTGGAAAAAATTCAGATTAGGTTGGAAGTATAAAACTCACATTTTGTGACTGCAAGAAAAATACCTTTAGAAATAGATACTATCAATCTATTTTCTCATCTTTTAGAATTAAGATTGATTTTTCCTGTAACAGTATGTCTGTGCTGAAAATTAAAAATGCATTAAAGAACTGATTATGGTGTATTTTACACACCCTCCTCTTCTCCCACCTACAAATAACAGGCATAGAATTACCCAATTAAAAGCAGAGAGGTAAATAAACTAATTCAACATTTACTACATGGTGGGAAGAAGGAATGCATTCCCAGCAACTTTTTCAGAGCCTGCAGAATTCAGTATATTACAAAAAAGGTTCCATTTATTGTCCAGCCTATTTTAATGAAAGTTATAGCACAGTCTACTGTCAGTGGAGGACTGATTCACTCTCTGCAGATATGGAAAATCAGTCCATTAAAAAAACCAAAAAAAGTCAATTTTATAGGAGTTCGTGATTTTTTTCTTTTCTTCCTTTTTTCACCACACAGTAGACTTTTCAATCTGACAGACAAGTTAAACTTTGTAGTGGTAACACATTACTTTTCCTGAAAAGTGCTATTAATATAGAATTCCAGCAATACTCTTGATAACGTAAGTTCCCAGATAAGAAACTCTGCAGATACCTATTGTTAGCTCAATAGGAGCAACACACTCTATCTGATCAATATCAATATCCCAGCCTGGGAGAGAAAGGGGCCAAAGGTATCTCAGATGCCTGTGGCAGACAAACATGCACAGCCACCACTCCCAGGTCCCTCAGAAAGCTGAACTTGCTTCCGCTGAAACTGATGGCAAAACTCCTTTGAGCATCAGTCCGAGGTGGGCAGAGCCCATGGAGAAGAATTCCCAATATTATCGCATGCATATTCAAAAACTCTGTGGTGCGTGGCACAGCGCTGTCTATAAAGCCCGTTGTATTGCCTGTTCTCAGAAGGAAAGGCAGTGCTCGAGTCTGCTGAATCTCCAGGTGCCAGGACTGTGTGCAGCAGGTGCTACCTTTAACCATCTACCATTTGCTGTTTCATACCCTGTAATTTAAGGGCAAGCTATTCACCAGTCTGAGCAGGCCTTCCCTGCTATATTTAAGCGTATACCGTTTCAGTGCTGGACCAGTATTAACTCCAGTTCAGATGCTGAGGGTTTGAATTTTGGACGGGTCCCCCTTGCTCCCTCTCCATTTTGGCTTAGGACTGTGTGCTTTCACAAGTATTAACACTTTCAGCTTTGCAGTATTAACTTTCAGGTAACAGGGAAACCTTTATATCAGTTCATATAGTCAAAACCTATTCCAGAAAAGGTGTCTAAGTGAACAAGTAACTGTTAGTAATAAGCAAATTATCTGCTCAGATACCGATTTCTGGGTAATATTGCATTTTACATTACAATGACGGTGCTCTAAGTCTAATGTTCTTTTTCTCTGGTAGAGTCAGCTTTCACTGTCAAATCCCTTTTTTCTGTTTTTGGTCTGTGCTGCAGCTTTAACAGCCGATGTGTAAAGTTTGTGGCACATGAAGAGCACAACGTGGTGTTATTTCAGCCCTCAGAGAAGGATCCTCCCCAAAAGCCAATGACTGCACTGAACAAGCCTGCCAAACGCCCGTCTCTCCTCCCTCTTACATACCAAACACCTTTTAAATAGCTTTTTGTCTAGGGCAATAGTCAGATATCTCATAATATTGTTCCCCACGAACCTGTTACCCATCCGCTACTCGACATTATGCAGACCTGGCCAGGTTTCTGGCTGCAGAGCATACATCGGACGCACTTTGAATACTGCTGAACCCCATCTGTTCCACGCAGCAGCGAGCACAGCAATATCCCTGCTCCTCAGGAGCAGTAGCAGAGAAGTCGTCTATTGTGGTTTAATTAGCAGTAACCCCAGCCTGGGGGAAGTGTGAGATTTCACTTCGCTACCTATACCACCAGTCTGAGGTGGGAAGGAAGGATATCAAGCCCCCAGATCCACCCAGCACTGCAGCACGGGGAGAGCCACCCCCCCGCCGCCCCAGCACAGCACCAAGTCAACTCACAGGATCTCCAGGTCGCGCAGGGCTCGGAAGGCTCCATCTTCGATGCAGCTGATCTGGTTGTTGTCCAGTTGCCTGCAGAAAGGAAGGGAGAGGATGAAGGCTGGCCGGTACGGGCAGAGCTGCCTCGGAACGCCAGGTTGGGGGCTTCCCCGTCACCGAGGTGTCCCTCCACCCCCTCGCAGCGCCTGCTCGCCACCCGGCGCAGGGCTGCTCGGCTGCCACGCTGCTCTGGCTCTGCTCACTGCTGTCTGACAGCGCTGCACGCTACCGCACACTGAAGCCTGTCAGGTCTCAGTAAATATTAATTGCGGTTTTTTTTTTTTTTTTTTTTTTTTTTTTTTTTAAGGCAGAAGGGAGTAATTTCATTACATTAGGGCATCCAATCCATTATGAGCTTTTACCGTCATGTCACTGAAACAATTTCATTAAGCTAAAGGCCTGTAAATCATTGGAGGTCACTGTGCTGCCCTCCGTGACCTCCCAGAATGCCTTTTTTTCTTTTACTGGAAGTTGGAGTCCTCTGTCCTGACAGTACTAAATCTCCAGGCTTTATCTGCCCAAGAGCTGTGAGAGTGCATAGGGAATATACCAATTCCAAATTAGACTCAACTAATCTAATTTTATAGTCTTTTTATTATTCTAAGCACCAAATGTCTGTGGTGGTTCGATGCCTCTCTGCATTGTTACTGGTCCCATCTGGTAGCCCGTTCTATTGAAAGATTTCTGACTAAATACAGATTCTGTCTAACTGCATCAGGGAGAGCAATCCAGTGACAGAAAGCATTATACGCACATACACTTAAAACACTATTTTACTTCAAAATGTGTAATTTAATATTTGGATGGTGGAGTTCTCTCATTTGTCTCCCTGCATAGGCATGATTTAAATACATTTTACAATATTTGTGGATACAGCAGTACAGCTACATCTGTCTCTTTCGCTTGGAAAATTAAAGTTGTAAGTTGTCATTTAAAATCCGGTGATTAGATTTTCTGACATCTGATCCTTTAAATTTTACACTTAGAGAAATAAAATTATGTACCTACCCACGTGTAAGTACAATATCTGCGTGTCATAAAAACAGTAGATGCAGGCTCCCAACCCTATATTATACTGCCCTTTGCACAGCATATACTTTAGATTTGGTGAGGGAGGCACTGTTTGTCCTGTGTGTGTAAAGTATCATGAACAAAGATACCAAGATTGCATTGCAGTTTCTGGTTGCTATTACAAAATAATAAATATATATGCAGAGATAGCAAATATATTACACCCGTGTATAATACATTTTTATAGTTTTAACAACTTCTTTCCAATTATTTGCTGCACCTAATTTTTGGTCTAAATACACGTTTGTCACAACTTTCTTATTATACAACAATGAAGCACAGAGTACTACGGTATAATTACAAAATAAAAAACCAAACCAAAGTCTCTTTGGGGTAAAGAGCAGAAGGCAATACAAAGGTTTAAATGAAGCAACGGCAAATATAATCTTCATGCACCCGTTTAAAGATTGAGTTTGATCTACTAACATTGAACATCTTGAATATGTATATATTTGAAGACTATGGAAACTTATCCTTCGTAACGTAGTCTGGTCTTGATGAACATCAGGTTTTTTACAGTTTAAAGTGCATGAAAAACCATGCACACCATAAGGTCTCCTAAAAAGCTTAGCAAGCATAAAGCCCAGCTAAGGTTTCTCATAGCTCTCGTAACTTTGGAGAACATGCTGAATTTGGATAAACTTCAGGGATTTCTCCTATACTGGCAGATACCGGGATGTACAATCATCCAAAATGGATTTTTCTGTAGCGTAAGAGTTCATGCACAGTATATATATATAGGTATATAAGTATATACATATATCTTTCTTTATATTCTCTCTGCTTCTCCCACCACCTAGCAAAGATGCTAAAAACTATATATATGTGCTGAGTGGCTTTTTCCGAGATCCCTGTTTAATTGCGTGGGTTGTTAAAAATTTGTTGCTCAAACAGAAAGGATGGTGGATTTCAGGAAGAATAAACTTAAAATGAGTCAAATATAACGCTAGTTGCATGACTAAGTACTTTACACTTCAGTTGGCTTTCTTAAGCATAAAGTCGGCACACGCTAGCATGACGAAGAGAAAGCAGGCGCAACTTGAGAATCACTCCTCTCTTCTTCTACGGGAAGTACTATATATTGCCTATTTTTGTTTGAGTTGTACTATAATATTGATTTGTCTGCCAAATACACTAAAATAAGCAAATAAACCCAGTGCGCGAGTCACAAAGCCTTCTGATTAAAGGGCTTCACATGCAGTGTATTGTTTTTTTTAAAAAACGCTACTCTCATAGATTGATTTTTGTTGAAAAAGTGTAATGACTATCTTAATCATATTTCTATAGGTCCAGTCACGCTAGTGCTGACAACCAAGTTTAGTCCGTGTGATTAATCCATAGCAAGGGAAACCTCTAGACACCCGGAAGACATGCACTTAGCAGGATAGTCAGTAAATAGGGATAATATTAATTAAAGATACACCCTGATTCTGCATGCCCCATAAACAAAGCTGCACAGTCTTTGGGAGACTTCCACACGTTTAATGCTCCTTTGTAACAGACAGAGCTCATGTCTCCTGATATGTATCATGCCTAAACATTCACATCTGTGTTTAACTCTAAGCATGAGAATTTCTTCTCAAAAGGAATAGAACTATTAGTTGTCTTAAAATTAGGCACGACTGTGTTGAAGACCCTTCACCTCCCCGTTTATTTCTCAATGTGTAAAGATGGAAATTTTATTTCTCTGCATCTGTCCAGCACCCTAGCGAGTGGTTAAGCAGAGACTAGAGATTTGAGAGTTTAAAGTCTAAACAACATCTGCCTTCCAAGACAATGTGTTAGTTTAAAGTTTTGAGAAAACTTCAGGTAAAGCCTTACAGAAAGGCAAAGACAGGTGTTCAACACATATTTTTATACCCGTGAAGACAAAATAAAAATCCTGTGACGTAGGCTAGCAGCCAGATCACATACTCAAAGTGGGTAAGCTGTGCATGCAGCTCTTCAACGCACAGAATAGACAGGCCTAACATTTGTTGAGAAGAACATCTTACCTGAATAAAACTAATCATATGCAGAGAAAGTAAAAATCCAGCTTTAAAAAAAAAAAAAATCAGTATTTCAGAACAGGTGGCACATGTATTTCCTTGAGGAACATGCGACACCGCTCTTGTTTCCTCATCGCTGCCTTCTGAATGGAGCACTCGCACACCCACGGAGCACTGCTACCTGAGACACAGATCAGCTGCTCCAGGCTTACAGGTAAATTTACAAAATGGTCTCAGCCAGCAGAAGCATTTATTCAGATTTAAATGCCATCTCTATTTGTCAGTGTTCATAACCTTTCTAGAAGCTCTTTTTCTCCTCAATATTACAAACAGGATGTTATGCATGTAATGGTGTAACGTAATGGCGAAAAAAGGTCAGACAACACAAACTCAGATTTAAGACACAATTTTAAAATGGACAAAGTCACTTTTTATACCTCTGTTTCCTCCTGCTTTTTGAAGGAATACAGCACTAAGCTCAGACTTTATCTAAAACTGCCAAGTGATTCAACTGCCTCTGAAGAAAATAAGGGTTCTCACACAGAACAAGCAAGCCTCTATATTTAAAAGAGGCTAAGGGATGAATGAAACCACAATAACCGAGCCGTGTGAAATAGCCATGCAACACATATGGTACATTATAAGAGCTACAAGCCAGGCATGAACAAATAAACAGCGCCAAACTTTCAACTTCCAAGTTTTTGCTAAGTTAGATAGATAGCTAACTTTTATTTGGGTTAAAGTGTTTGGGTTAAATGCTGAATCTCTCATGCGTTAGACACAAAGCACTGCACTTGGGCCTGGTGACGGTGACAGAAGGGTTCTTGCTCCAACGTCAGTGAGCTGAGGTCCCTGCCTGGGAAACCCAGCAACTTGCATGTGATTGAATTACCTACTCTGACCTCACCTAAGAGGCTCCAGGGATCCGAGATCTCCGTGACAGGCAATTAGCAACCAGACAATACTAACAGATACAAAGAGCAATACCAGAAGATCTCAGAGAATGGAGCAAAACACTCGAGCAAGGAAAATAGTGAATGGGTATATGGGATTTAGGTGAAGTGTGACACAGACAAATGCCTATAAACAATGCAAGAATTCAGAAAACTATTTGGAGAAAAAGGCATCTTTCATATGGTAGAGCTATAATACATAATGTCATACGTATTATTATAATCTGACTCTAACCATGACTCAATAACTAGTCTCAGTTTTTATTAAAAGGCAGGAAAATTATGTAACTAAATTACATGCAACCCATTGATCATTGTCTATCTTTAAAATTGATGTTTTAAAGAAAAAACTTAGGCACAAATCACCTTTCTACGAAATGAGAAATAACACTGCATCCTGAAAGATTTAAATCACTGGACAGTTTATAGTTTGGCCAAGACACTGCTTTAACTGTTTAAAACACAATTACCCTGACAGAGTATAACTCCGGCTTATCCATTTAGAGTTGTACATTATCTATCATACATGAGAGTTAAATTTCAAATAACATTTGGAAAGAATAGGACTTTACAATGTTGATATTCTTTTGCCATTTGAAATAATCCTTTAAATACCAAGGCTTGGAGGTTTTGCTCACAACAATAAAGAATATTTAGTTTTCAAATGCATTTGAAAGATAAAAATCACCAGCAACAAAGCTGATATAATTTTTATCATGCTACTAGATCTAAGATTTAAAAAAAAAAAAAACAACCCAAACTGTTCTAAAATATTAAAGAATTGAATTCATCCAGGGTGAAATTTTCCAAAATCAAAATAATCTAATCTTTCACTAACATTAAAAGTTAGTTAATGTTTAATAGCCTACATTTATATTATTAGCAATGTTTCTTCATAGTACACCAACTAACCTGATGCTATATATAAAAGCTTTCAATATATTTTCTGCAATTAGCCATACACGCATTCATGAAGAAGAGGTCCTTCAAGCATCAACATTTCACAATAATGAACTATATAATCAGTGTTTTGTACTTTATTTGTTTCAGTCAGGGATTTTTTTTTTTCCATTTACAAACACTACCAAAGCCACTGCAGAGCTCAAGTGTTAATCCGGTTTTTAATTATACTGTGACAGTAGTTTAATTACTATAAACTCTTTCTATATGTTGTCCAGAATCTAGTTAAATATTTAAATAAAAGCCTGTATTAACAAGTACTGTAATAAACACTTTTCAGATTTCTTTGTTTCTCATATTTTACATTTAGCATAAAAAGAATTGTCAGAATAGTTGCATATTTAAGAAAGTTCTACTGTTACAGATATGAAATTACTCTACTACTGTTATAGATATCTACTGTTATAGATCTGAGATTAAGCAAAAGCCCTTTCCTTCTCAATAAAAGACTTGTATATTCAACCAGAAGTATCCATATTAAAGGTATTGTATTACTAAAGTATTTAAAGGAATTTTCAATAGCCATTTCACAAGAAAGTAAATTCACTGTAATTTCTTATAGAATTGTTGTTAGAAAGAAAAAATGAATTTTGTTAATTACATCTCCAAAAGAACCTCAGTTTGGACAATATTTTCCCCAAACCTTTTCCATTTTTTCTCTAATACAAACTGCTGGGTCTATGCCACCACTTTCCTGTAAAGTTTACACCCTACTACTGAAGCTCTTCAATAACCTGTAAGAATTCGAGACGCTCTATAACGTTTATTGTCCAGCCTCCAAACCAGTCCTTAGATAACTTTGAGAATGTTAAAATTTCAAAGGAAAGTGACACCAACACATCTATGTAACATTTCTCACCCACCAAACTCAAGTCCTTATCCTTAAATTAAATGATAAGGAAGCAATAGGCAATAGATGGTCCTCCGAAGTAATACTAAATTCATTTAAATTGAATAATATAAAGTCATTTCAAAGCAGCTTTTAATGTGTTTTTCATGTTTAATTTTTACTCTTTACTGATGCTTTACTAAAATCATTCTCTAAGAGCTTGCTTGTATTAGAAAATGTAAAGAATTGATACATTAAATTCAACATTAAAATAATTCTCAAGTGGAGTAAATCGGTGGTGCAAAATGACAGAGCTGCTGTGATCAAGTCGAAATCTCCCTCTGGGATTTTTACAAGTGTTCCAAAATTCCTTTTTGTTTTTATTTCCTAAAGATGTGGTTTTGCCAAAAGCTACAGTTGAAGCACTGTGCAGAAACAGCTCATCTGCATGAAATAATTGGGCACAGTCATATTCTCTGTCTTCAATTTTCATACCCGACCTATGTTGCCAGGTTGTTAAATAAGGAGGGAGGGATATCTGATTTAGAGGGGAACAGTTGCTTATAAATAATTACTCTGCAGACTATTCAAAAGCATTAAGCATTTACTCGAAGTTTTTTTATTACGTTAACTCACAATTCAAAATGTTGCTGTCAAAAAATAGACATCATATTAGCTTAATGCAAAACTTAAGCAGCAAATGAACATGTAGACTACTCCTGCCTCTTCCCACAAGGATAAAGACACAGAAACCCAAGATTTCCTTTCAGTATCAGGGGGTTTAGAACAATTTTTTTTTCTTTTTTTAACTCTCTCTGGTTGCTGATGTAACAAATAGTGCATACCAAGCACAGAAATGGCTGTCTCCATAGCAATTGGGGCAGGTTTTGCGGTTTCCCTAGTTACTCTTGACTGATAACCATCTGTTGTTCTCCTCTGCCATAGTCCCAAAGGGGAAAAGGGGAAGAAATGAGGAAGATAAAATGGGTGTTAGACAATATGAAAGTTATTTACCATAGTGGTTTTTTCATTTTCAGAAGGTTTGCACTTACTTAAATCTTTGTTTTATTTATTGTTATTTTCAGTTGACAAGTATCAAATACCGCATGTAAAGAAAAGTTCTAATTCCAAAATGTTACTAATCATTCACCTTATTAATAGGAAATCATACTAGGGAATCATATTAGGAATATTAATAGGAAATCATATCATTAGGGATGTTACTATGAAACTGTGGAAAATCTGAAACTAAGGCACTTATATAGAAAAAAAATGCAGATATTTAATCTAAATAATTAGTAGAAATCTGTAATGTACAAAGAGCATGGGGTAGAGGAGGTGCAGAAGGTTAGCATCCACCCAGCTGCTGCAGGTGGAATAGGACCACTAAGTAACTGCTACTTTCCACCCCTGACCCACAATAATGGCTGGAAGTTCCCCCCGTTTACACGTTTGTGGACATCACTTCCATCAAAGCTTGAGTCCCTTCCTCGCCTTCAGTGTGCCTGTGCAGTGCTCTATGGGAGACCCAGGGAGAGTGTGCCCACAGGGACCAGGGTCCCCGTGCCCACGTACTTCCTCGAGGACAGCAGCACTGCAGACTTGCACCACGGGCAGCCCCCGATGGCCCTGGCGCCCAAGGCACATGTCAAGGTGCGTACTATAAGCAAGGTCAACGTTTACACAGGCTCATGTACCATCATGGTATTACTTGCATGGAACTACTAGCACATAAGTCATGCTCATTTTGAAGGAAAACAAATAAGCCTCCACAGGCTAGCTCTTCCGGCAAATCGATATAGCAGCATGCAACTGGGGTTTGGGTTTGTTCCTTGAAAATTATTCTGTGCGTATGTTCCGTGTAGTAACAAATTTGTTACAGACCCAAAACTTCAAAAAGAAAGACACAGAATGCTTCATCCCTTAATATTAAAATTTATATCAGCTGTCAGTTGTCAAAGACATACAAAATTTGTTTGGAGCTACCAGTATTTCTAAAACGTAGCTTGACTGGGCCAGAGGGCTGCAAGAAACTCTACAGAGCAACGCAACAAGGCAGGGTTATCGCTCTGCTGGTTCTTATCCACAGCGCAGGACAGGAGATGTTCTGGACACAGACGACATTACCGCTGCCCCGCGGACACCACCGAAGGGCTTCCCCGGGGCTGCCCGCATGCCCAGGTCCTGCCAGTGGGAGCCCAGGTGGCACAGGGCTGCGCAGAGCTTATCGGGAGAAGGGGCTAAAGATGCCCACGTGTACTGCCAGGATAAAGGGCAGGACATAGCAAAGCGAGGTGGTTATTTAACAGGGTTGCTTAGCGAAAATCATATTAATTCTGGTGTTTCATTGTTGACACAGTTTTATCATTAATAATTTACTAAATTCAGCTTTGAGATGAAAACTAGGGCTCTCATGCCTTTAAGAGGCCTAGACTTTTTCAGCAAACATGAAAATTACATGATGAGAGAGAGGCTGTGGCAGAGAGCAAATGCAATAGACCTCGGCAATTAAGCGTAGGTAAACGCGCCCAAGGGCCAAACACCAGAAGCACCTCTTTTACACAGTTAGGGAGATGACAGAGCAGAAAGGAATCTTGACATTCCATCTCCAGACATCTGTCCCCTTTGAAATCACATATTACATTAGATTAATTCTATCACCCGCAGTCATACAATGATTTGAGATACGTTTTCTAGCTCTTAAGACAAAAATTAGGAGGAAATAATACCAAGACAGTAAACGTTGTGAATAAAGTCACAGCAGAGTGTCAGTCTTGTTACATGGCTGGTAAATTTGGGCAATCCAGTAAAGGTTCTTGTGTTTTGGTGACTTTTTTTTTTAAAACTAGAAAATTAATATTAATACCTAGTGGATGAATACCCAAACAATTAACATCTTGCACTTATGAACTGTAATATCTTAGTATAACACACTAGTTATTTTTTCAATCAGATCCTGGTTTATCACACCATTTTAAAAAAAACCAGAAGTGGCCAGTTAATGCTAGAGAGGGAAGAACAGTTTGGGATATCTCAGTGCCCCATTTTGGTTTGGGGGATTATTATTTTTTTTAATGTGGTTGTATTCAGTTCCTCAACATCCAAGAAGTGCTAAAATAATAACTAAAACTCACAGTCACTGGAGCATAGTTAATGAACACTACATATTTCAAGATGCTGCAGTAGTTTTAAATAACTCTGCTACGGGTTTCCAGTACTGATCCTGCTTAGCACAGGCTCAGAAGCTTTTCTACAGGGTTCCAAAGAGCAGGCCATTTCATCTTTGATACAGCTGTGGGCTCTGATTTTAGGATGAGTAAGTGGCACTCCAGATGATGAAAGGTGTATGTTGGGGTGCTTCCAGGTTTTTTGTTTGGTTTTACCTCTTTTCTCTTATACTGATCTGGCAACAGCAACTCACCTTTGAGACATGAAGTTTAAATTATTCTAGTAATTTCCACTGTAAAATTGGCCACTGAAAAATAACCAATGAAAAGTAAGTGTTTTCAATTACTTTAAGACAAGGAGCCATTTGGCTTAGCTACAGCTTTCTCTCATTCACTGCACACCTGTCTGAGCATTATCAAATTCAGAGACTTTGTTTTTAACACACAAATGCTCCTAAATGGCTCAGGTCCACATGCAGCTCCAAATTCTGACTCCTCACTCTGATTACATGTTTCTCTGCTTTGCAGGTATGTGACTTCTCAGGCCTACTGAAAAAGAGCAGCAGACCCACGTACATCATATAACTATGCTCCTAAGGCTGTTGCCCTCTTACTGATACAAAACAAGGCTAGCAATGGATACTATAAAAACACTTGAGATTTGTTTTCCAGCTGTTGCTTCAATGGACATGCAACATCCTGATCCTCTGTTTTTAAGAGTCTTTATATTTCTCATTTCTTAGCACCACATCTCATTTTGTAACTCAGACCAGTGATTGACTTGTAATCAATACTAGATAAGCATACGGGCGAGTTTAGATGAGTCGGTGCTAAGGGGAGAGAGACCTTAGAATTCATCATCAAGCTTCTGAGCTTTTCAGACATTTACATCAAACTTCATTCTCACTACTCAAGGCAATGAATTAAAGTTCCACATCCAAATTCCCACTGGAATGACTTCTTACGGTTACAGTTCTGACTCTATACTTCATTGCCCCAAATTTGCTTGTTCTCCTATGTGATTTCAAAGAAATAAGTTAACAAAACATGTGCTTTGGATTTCTGCATTACCCACTTACGCTACAAAACCTTTGATGAAAGGGTGAGTTCTTGCTGTGTGCTTTTATATATTTATTAATATTTGTACTATGTTCATAAAAATAGTACTCTGCACTTCTATGGGCACTCTGTGTGCCTATATATTTAACTTATGTAGTTACATAAGCACATTTGCTTACTCATATCAGTACATATGTAAGTATTTATTATGTGAGTAAGGAAATATCACTCCTGTTACTCTGAGAAGAATGGTAAAGGGTTCAAATGAGCACTAAAATCTGCCATTTTGTTATTGTTACAAAGTGCAGTATCCTCGGCAAACACTCGGAGTGTAAAAAAGTAACCAGCATTTCCAAATCAGGGAAGATCCTTCAGTGAAAAAGCAGTGACTGTCTGAGAGTGGCTCCAGGACCGGAGGGTGCTAAGTCATTGCCTTACCCAGGAGCTAGGAGACCAGCGGTGTGAAAGTACCTTTGTCACAGAGACCGCAAAACATTAGGAAATCATTTCTGTAGGGAAGGGGATAAGCTATAAGCAATTGCAGAATGGAGAACATTCGACTAGAGCCTGCTCTGGGCCATACACTGTACATACTTTGCTTTAACTGCTGAACTTTCACCAAACAGCCTTCTCCAAAATCACAGCCTTTTGTTTCACAGATGTGACTGTTGTCTGCTATATGGTGAGGTCCATGGGGGAGGAAACCTCATTCTGTATGGATTCAGAGCCTCATGCAAGAGTCCCGAGCAGGCCAGCCTAAAGGTAACTTCTCATTATCAGTATTGCCAAAGTCCACTCAGAGACAGGAAACGTTTGTTGCGCAGTTATATATGAAACTGAAGACCCATCCATCTTCCTCCAGTAGTTATCCAGATTCAAGTTAATCGTCTCATGACATATTTCAAAAAGAAAACGTCACACAAACTATGCCTCTGTGGTTTGTGTCCGCCTCTGCCATCCGCTCCTTTGCCCAAGTCTACACCATTTCTGGAACGCTTGCAAAACTCACCTACGCTGTCAATGAAACACCTGCACATAACAAATGAAAGCCCAAAACACTTAACAGGGCACCTACAGATCAAGAAGGGTTAGGAAAGAATAACTAGCTTCTAAACAGAAAAAAAGAACTTTAAAGAAAAGTCAATCAAAAGAAAACCCAGAAAAGATGGTAGGAAAGGAAAGCAAATAAAAGACCTGCCATATTAAATGGGAACCAAAAATAATGTTGCTCTTGGTCATCTTGGGACCTAGTAATTACATCAATTTTGAAATACTTGGAAAAGTGCTATGGAAATACACAGCAAACCGGATCACAGCTGACAAAAAAGCCATTTTGTTTTATTGTTTTCAAGCCAGCCAAATTCATGTCATCTGTGAAATGTTTATCATCCAGGGTAAGGACAGCAATCCATCCTGCAGATTTATGTTTACAAGCATTTTGAAACAAATGTTCCTATTCAAACACCCATATGAACCATAAGCATCCAATATGTTTGGATCGCTACATTCAGTTTTTGTTAGCAGGTCTTTAACTTTCTGAACAATGTTTTACCAAATCAATGTGGCACTACTATATATCCTGCGGAACAGGGCACAGAGCACGTGTGACAACTCTTCCTCATATTCACCAAGGAGTGCTTCTTTCCACCTACGTGAAACCATAGGTCTATTTCTTTTAATTCATAAAAGCAAGTGGCATCCATCTATTTTTGGCATTTATGTGATTGCTGTATTATTTGAGTCCCTCATCCTTTAATATACTTAGTCATCCGCCCCGCACATGCACAGCTGTCAGCAGCATAAGGAGGTTTCACAAAATTTCAGGAACTGAATGCAACACTTCCAGTTCTACTAACCCACATCATTTCTAAATTAAAATATGCTTCCCTGGCGTCAGGACATGTAAAGTACCAACCTAAATCATAGAACAGGGAGTTTATATCAAAAATGCTGAACACCTCTCACTACAACGGATAGCTACTGATAATGTAACTATTGTCACAAAGTACATTTATACAGATATAGGTAAAACATGTGTAACAGCACTAATGTTTTACTGAATTGCAGTATTTGAAAGTAAAATTATCATCAAAACCCCTATTGGTACCTGATATCATCACATAAGCTTAGTTCTTGGGTAGAATTTAAAAGCAGCCTAACAGGTGCTGAAGTCTTTCTTTCAGCTTTCCTTCTGGATCACTCTTTGCTTGGAGAGATTAACTGCTGGACAAGGAATAACTTGTCCCTGGATCTGAAACTTCACACTTTAAAAATCCCAGTACCAAGAGCCAACCATAATCTCCAAGACAACACGCGCAGCAAAAACAGGACGATGGGTCACCTCCAAAGGGCTTTATTCCATCTTGCAGGAAGCTCGAGTAAGGTAACTTAAAAGTCTGTATTTATCTATAAATGCAGGACCTCTAATGAACAGAAACGGGAAGGAATTATTCCATTTAAAACTGGTAAAATCAGCATCATGAAAAAACTGCGTCCCTAATTTAAAAAGAAAAAAAATACATATAGATAGAAGATGGCTTATTATTAGAAACATGGTTGGTATTATTACCTAATTTTTACACCTTACATCTAACATCAACAGGAAATATTGCAGATACAGGTTTGTATACAGAAGTTATAGACTTCAATAGTTTTCTCCGCAAATTGCTACATTTTTACTTTTTAAAGAAAAATATTTCATATTGAAATTAATAACATGAATCTTCAGGTCATCTTAGACATTGTGATTTCTTAAATATAAATGGTTACATGTCTAAACGGTTCATTCACATTTACTTACTAGTCACTGAATAAAGATTCTACAAGCCTTACAAAATTAAAGCCATTAACAAAGAATCTTAAAAGTTAACTTAATCCATATGACTTTGAAACTTCCTTGTTAGGTGGTATTTTTTTATTATTATTTTCTCCTGACATTAGTCCATAAATATATTCATAGCAGAGACAGCTGCTTCCTCTGCCAGGATTGTCATAACAAAAAGGCAGTCATGTGCAAGAAAACTTTTACTCCCCAGTAGGATTAGGCAGCAAGTTGGGATCAAAAGAGCATACCGGTTACCTTACCTGACCCTTTAAACAAAATCTCAAACATCTAGTTCATACTGAAATGTGACAGCACTTAAATAAAATGGGCAGAGAAAAGCCCTGCCCCAAAGTTTTCTTTCTTGCAATCAAAGCAACAAATCTTTTGTAAGTAGGTAAAGAAGATACCTGCACGATTGGCTTCACAGTACATTTCTCCCATCCTTCTCAGTCATTCTCCTGAGAGTGCTGTTTGCCTAACTTATTGGCAAGAGCTTGCTGCTTATACCCCACTCCCCAGCCTGAACATTAACCCTTAATTATGCTTTCCAGCTGCTCCACAAGAAGTGGGAGCGCCACATCTTTGAAAAGCAATGTGTGCTCAAGGCAGAGAGCTAAAAAGCAAACAGAACCCCCACCAAAACAGCTCAGATAACTGCAAGCTCCGTTATTCAGTGAATCATTCCAGGCAAACCACTTGACCTCCTTGCAGCAGTCATCTTCCTTATAAGACCGGTTTTAAAAGCAGGACCTAATCAATAGCTGATGCTGCATATGACCTGAGCTTAAGCATATAAATTAAATACAAAATACAGCAGGTTCAAGGGTGAAACTCACAGACAGGGCTACTGAGGGGTCACAAAAAAAGTAGAAGGAAGAAGAAAGAAAGAAAGAAAAAAATCAATCTCATTTCTAAAGCTAAGTTTCACACCAGAAAGATCCATTTCCCACCACACATCATGATGAGCAATTTTTAATGTGTATGAAAAAGAAGAATGTTTCGCTGCACTGAGTAGACTGGATGCAGTGACTCGGATGTTGTGCACCTGGAAATGCAGCAAGAACTGCTTACGGGGATCTTAATGCAAACCATTTGCCTTAAGAAATCTTGCACACCATGTCACAGTTTTATATAGCCCATTAGCGTACCTGTTTAAATGAGTTAAATTCTGGGGTTTGGTGGGGTGGGTTTTTTTGTTGTGGTGGGTTTTTTTTTTTTTTTTTTTTTTTTTTTCCAGAAAAGCATCATTCTATATTTCAATCTTAACTATCATGACTGCCTTATAAGCAACTTCTGATCAACAGGATATTGAGGCAGAATTATATGGGGAAATAATCTTGATCATTCTTGAAAGTCTCCTGTTCCTTCAAAAGAACAAGTAAGAAATCCTCCTTTTCCCTAGTAAAACAAGAGAAAGGAAGAAGAATTCTAAGGGTGAGAACAGCACCTTGGACAAGCTGTGCATGCATATTATCACAGCGTTACTGTACTACTGTTCAATGATTTGGAAAAATAACTCCAAAAAGAGCTTTAAAAAACCCCACAAAAGACTGGAGCAGAGGTTACTTCCACATGAAGATAGAATTCCCTCATTTGTTTCTTTGACATTTATGGGGCTACCAAAGGGTAAACAAAAGCAAAATTAGATCCCACAGGCTTTTGGTAGGAAAAAAAGTGGAGGAAAATGATATTCGGTAGCAGAAATCAGTTGTACAAATTAGACCACCATCTAACGGCCCTTTCCAGCGCTGCCATCTCGCATTCACCCTACGTGATCTGGTCTTAAAAAAAAAGAGGTTTTATTCTTGCCTACCTCAAAGCTATTTTACTAAAACCATTCTCTGATTTACACCTAGATAATCAACATTACACTATTTCTATTAATCTCAGAACGGATATTTGAGTGCCTGAGGATTCCCTCTGTGCTTCACTTAGAGTTAGATCCTTATTTTACATTGGAAGAAAACATTGCAGATGCAAGCACAAACACAATTTTTTAAAATAAAATGAGGATCCTCCACAGGATTTTCTTAATATCCATGTAGGATTTATATCACCTGAGCTTCTTTTAAGGAAATTTTCAAATGATGCCGCAATTTAGCTGTTTAAAAGGACTGTATAACGTCCCTTGCTGTATAAACACAGTAAACATATGTTCATAGAAAACCAATTTATGATGAAAAGACTGTGAAATACAATTATATCATTACAGTTTAATTCTTTTTTCCTCCAAAAATGTTTTCCTTTCAAGGCATAACAATTTTGGATTGAACTGAATTGCAGGTGGCTTCATTTTCCTATGGCCACTTTGTCTCATGGAGCCACCCAACTGCAAGATAGCGAAGCCATATAACAGACTGAATCACTGAATGAGAAACATAATTGTTCCCTTCTGTGCTCTAAATGTGGCAAGAAACTACACAGGCTTTGTCGTCGTCATCGTTTTAAATACCCGGTTCTGCTCTCTCACAGAAAGCTGCAGCTGAGTTGAAGACTGACAATAGCCAAGCAGCAGCCTTGCTGAGTTGGGGTCACGAAGGGGGAACATCCATCTTATTTTGTGGTCAAGAAAGAGCGGTGCGGGAAATCTAGTCCCCCAATCAATTACTGAAATTAATTTTTCAGCATAAGTCATTGCCTTTGGAGAAAACAAGAATCCATTTACTTACCTGTTTTGCACCAGTGTTTTCATCACTTTTTTTTTAACGAAGTTAGATTAAAAATAATAATTGTGTTATCCAGAAAAAGTGATGCAGTATTAATTAAGAACTGAGGGAGTTTTATTCACCTTAAAAGGTACAACAAATCCAGGAACACCGTTGCCTATTTACAAAATGCAGTATCAAAACTTAATCCCAGTGAAAAGGTAAAACAACTTGAGACTCGAGAGACCCACATTACCTCTGCCTTGAAAGCCAAAAAGCACTTTGGCTCTTCAAAACTGATTCTGAGCAGCAGGTCAGATCACTTCGCTGTAGGCAAGATCTCCATTTTAAATAGAACTGGTCCTGCCAGACAAGTCCCACGGCAAAGTGTGGCATTGCCACGGAACGAGCAGGCGCTGCCCTATTCCTGCTCTCGTGCTAAAAGACTCTTTTTCTCTCTAGCTAAAAGACATGTGTTGCACTGACTGAAGAGCCGAGCTGAAACACAGGGGGAGAGGAGAAAAGAGGGGGAAAAAAAAAAAAAGACGACTCAAGCTATGGTTTTAACTTTGTCCAGCTGGAAAGGTCAAGAGGAGAAGGCAAACTTTGTTCTGCTGGTGGACAGTATTTACAACCCCCATTTATTCATGGAGTCTGCACTAAAATGATATTGCTATGCTGTTTTGGCTAGAGACTGCATACGCTGACCCCTTCGTGCCCAGCACAGCACCGGAATAATTCCATACAAAAGGTTTGCATTAAATGTAATGAAGCAAATGACAAAATCAATAAACCTGGAATGGTGTGGCTATCATAAAAATGATGTAAATTCAGAGTTCACAGTGGTTATGAAGCTATTTAGAATTATAATTAAAACCAGTACTATTTTTTTTCAGAATAAAAGCTCCTCTTGACAATCATAGATGAATGCTACAGGAAATTTTCAACAAATGTATTCAAAATTAAGGTATGGCACAAAGACAGCATAAATTATCCAAAGATAAACTGTAGGCATAGGTTAGCTTAAAAAAGTACAAAATAAAGAAAATTTGATTTTCATACTTTTTCAACGGATGTCACATCCCATTTTAATCAAGTTCTATATCAAAAGGACAGTAAGAATACCACATAGCCTGTTTTTAAATCATGGTATTTTCTGGAGTTTGTTTCTGTCAAAGAGACTTTTGTAAGAGTATTAAAACAGAAAAGGGCCAAATCTGCTATTCATTACTCTCCGTACAAAAGCGGTGCTGCAGCATGCATGCTGCATCAAAATTTATCTATGCTTTATTAGGATAAAAGAATAATGAGCCTAGAAAGCACCAAGCAGAGCTCAGCAAAATAAGTAAGCAGATAAGTAATCCCTGGAAATATCAATAGTCACCCTGACGTTTTGTAGCAGATTTCAAACCCCAGATAACGGATCCCATTCAAACACAGGGGTGACGTTTTCCTTTGTCAAGCTCTGGACATGGAGCTTGTGGCCTCCTTTAAAAATTTACACCAATTCCACATTTAGGCAAGTGAATTATATATAATTTAAATCTCTAGATTCCTGAAACTGATTTTTTAACTATTTTCCACCTAATCAAACAGAAAATTCACTACAAATTTTAAAAGTGACCTTCAAGCCTAGGGTTCTCACACCCAAATACTGAACTTTTTCGGTCTCCTGTGCAAACTGTTCACATCGCTGTGTCAGATGTGCTGTTTTCCTGACAGAAATGACACATCCATGTCACTCTTCAAAACTCCCACTGATGACCAACTTGCAGAACCGCATTGCTAATGGCTACAGAAGAAGCCCTCTTAGGCAGGAGAAGGCAATAAATTACGCAAAATAGACAGCATAGGGAAGATCAGAACAGAATTTGAAGTGGATGGAAAGGACAGTTTAGGCCTATGTGGTACACTTCGTCTTTCTTGTCATCGGCATTAGGATTTTACCACGAGAACAAGGAAAGTGCAGCCTTGAAATGGTGCTTGAAATACATTTCCAGAAAAGGAAAAAACCAATTGGTATTTATGCTTGTCTTATGCCTACAAGAAATATTTAGAAATCTATGGTTTGCCCAAAAATTGATATTGAAAACAATATATATTGCAGTGGTTATACTGAATATTGGTATTCAATGAAATGAAATGAAATTGGGTAAATCAAAATTTTGTATAACCTTATTATGGAGGTAGTCCGCTCTGATTTGCATCAGAAAAATGAAAATTATAAGAATATTAAATGCCACCATATTAAATGCCACCAAACATACATCCTTCCGCTACTAAATACTGTTGGCTTATGTACTTCTATTTTATAGGTAGAGCACACTTAAGAGATATTTCAGCTTTTATTTATCTGACATTTTACTCAGGGGAAAGCAACCTTTACAGTGAGGAAATCTGTTTCTCAGGAGTGATGGTTCGGCTTTTAATGAGTTGTCGGTGACAGATCCCTTGTGGCTATTCGAGCCCACAACAAGGGGCATCCATGAAACAAATACTTCCTGAAATGCAGCTGGACGGGAGAACAGAGCAGACATCCACTCTACTTAATGCAGATGTTTTCATTTAAAAAAAAAAAAAAAAAAAAGTCAGCGGTGCATTTTCACTCTGTGAAATCAATCTCAAGTGAAGTACAAGTGGTAGTTTAGCACATTCAACAGATTTAAGATCATTCTGTGCTGGTTAGTCCACCTGGTGTTTTATTTATTAGTGAGGGACATGGGAAAGGGGATTACATAAACCAAAATGTGTTTTAAAAATGCAAGTATAGTCTAACCACACTACCAAATATGACATACATTTAAATGCTTCGTGAAATGGTTCTGGAGTTTTCCAGTATTTATCACGTGTGTTGCAGAATTTGCAGGTTATTAGCCTGCACATGTTTCTGCCATTGCTCCCTGATGCATTTGGGACCATCCTAAGTTGTTCAGGAATAAATCTAGGAACCAGCATTCCCTTTAGCAGCTCTTCTCATAAAATACAGGAATATCCTGCAGGTTGGGACCAAACCCTGCAGTTCACCATGTGAAGAGCTGACATAACACTACTGCAGAGCATTTGCAAAAATGCACTATCAAGACTGAAATTAGCTCACTAGCTAGCAAGAGTACTGCTGAACCGGCACCTTTTACCATCAGTGGACAATGCAAAAATCGCACACAACTTTCTTCCCAAGAAGGTAGTTTTTAATAATGACTACTCCTTATGATGTTAAGAGAGATATATGCAGAGGTTTCAGGATTGTAATGACACTTGAGAAACACAATATTTCTTGACAATCATGATAAACTGGTAGAGAGCACAGCTATTCAGAAGGCACTGCCTATGCGTACCATATTCTAGAAAAATGCAGAATTAGCTTCTTATTCAAGACACTTTGCTCACCCTCAGTCATCCTGCACAAGGCTCTTCTGCGAGGGAAGGGATATAGGGGAAGCCTTCCCTATAGACAGGGCATGCACCCTTGTGCCCAAGATGCTGCACTTCTACACACCGTCAGGAAGTAGAGATGGTGTGTGCGTTGCCTACCCTTCTCACTGCAGCAGAAATAACAAGAAAAAAGGCTATGCCTATTCACTGTAGACTGAGAAGAAACTGTGATTAAAAGGATGCAGTTGCTGAATTAAAGTTTTAATCTCTAGTTTCCTAACAGGTTTACTCTTGGCTATGGCTGCAGCAGCTACGATGTTCCTGATGGAAATGGACAGGGTGAGCAGTAAGGCACCTTCAGCAGGGGGCTAACGAAAGCGTAATTCTTCCCTACGCCCTCCTGCCTGCCAGAAGTCAGGCTGCACAGCATTTAGGTTTTCTTGCTTTTTCCTCTGATTTTTACTATAAGATAGACAAGAGAAGTTTTTTAGAAAGATCTGGGTAGGTAGATTTTAAAGGTTAGTGATTCAGAACTGAATAAACTAGAAGACAGAAAAGCAAAGGGATGATATATGCCAAACTGTCCTCAGACAGCATAGCCAGCAGCAGTTCCCCAAGCAAAACTGCGATACACAGCCAGTCAGTCCCTGCAAAGGTGAGCCATGACTCACAAGAGGCAAACAAAGCAACCAACTTCTGTGTCACTTGGCATGCTGGCCCTTTGTGTGAGGCCAGCTGAAGATGCAAAGAAATAACCATTACTGTATCACAAAACGTCCACTGCTAAGACTCCGAGTCTCTGCTTGGTTGGTTTTGCATCTCTCACCTTAAGTGTGTTCTGCATTGTGTAGGGAACATGCATGTGCATTTCAATCAATCATATCTTTCTAATGAGTTAATTGTGAAATATATGGTTTTTGCATTTATTATAACGGGTAGAACAGATGGCAAGAGCTCAAACCAATATATTCACAAAATTAACTTACGCTGCAGGTGATGTTTCTCCATAGAAGGTGGTAAGTTGGTAACGTGTTATTTTAATGTTATAATAATGCTGCATTACAACAGAATTTCTAGGAAAGCAAATGTGAAGGCCACAGAGAACCCTCTTGAATGCATTATGGTCACTATCACAATGAATACCAATTACAGGAGATAGAAAGGAATACACTGTTGGAATACATTGAGTGCAGTGTGAATTTATGGATAAGGAAGAGGAAAATTATTTACAAATTTTTAAGGTTCAAGTAATACAATCTTTTCACCCCTTAAAGAGTGCAAAAGACTTGTCTCTAATGAGTATTTTCAAATAGCTGACTCTTTCATTACCTCTGACCTGTTTTGCCAGCTCTGAAAACACTCAAAAATAGCAGGTGAGATCAAAGCGACCTGAAATCTGTTCCATAATAGAAATTTATCCTTTCTTTAAATTTTCATGTATTCATATTTAAAATATACTGTGCCTTTCATGCACATCATCAAGTACAGACACATATTGTTCAGTCTATTGAAAGACACATAAGCAAACACACAAGCCAACATGTGATAACCAATTCTCCTCTAGCCATTTCATTGCTTTTATTTGAGGCCAACCACTGACTTCAGTAGACTTATTCCAGATTTTACACCAAACGAGTGGAAAATCTGGCCAACTGTTTATCCTCCTCCTTTTGTTTTGTTTTACTGCAAACTGCAATAGTAACACCAAGTACTGTACACAAATGTCAAGAAACTAAGGCCAGGAATTTCAGAGGGCTCCGGATAATAGCTTCCCTTGAGAACCCGGACTAAAGGAGTTAAGTTTTCCAGTGTAACATTTCATTAAGATATACTGCATATTTATGTACAGCAAATAATTCACAATCACTTGCTTTCCTTCTGCTAGTGAAATGGCTACACACAAATCAATCATCATTTTCTCGGGTTTATTCATTATTTTAACTTGACAGGTATGTTTAATTATTTCTATTCTATGGCTGAATGGCAAAAATTACAAATATGCTCTGCAGTGCTGGTTGTGATGGATAAAAAAATGACATAGGAACATTTTTATATTTTGTGTAGGTGAATGCAAAATACCTCTCAACATAAAGAGCACGTTCAGCTTTTTCCAAAACCTGAATGTGCAATCTAGATGTTTAATTTTTGTAAAAGTCACATGGATCGATGCTAATAGTAGACGCATGCAGAAAAAGTAAGAGTATCTTCCAGGAAAAGCCATTTAACAAATAAGAAACTGAAACTAATAGTCACAAAAATGTTTTACAGTACTCGCACAGCTTTGATTTTTTACATTGCATAGGTAATGTAATGACTAGGAAAATAAATGTGTACTGACTTACAGAAGTGTTAAATGTTACATATGTGCTGACGTATCTCTGCATTTTTTAAAAAAATCTACATGCTTAATTTCTTCCTCCAAAGGAAACTTTAAAGCTATAAAGAAGGATATTACCCACAATTTCCTAAGTGGCCCCAGGATGCAAGGAAAGCAGCTTGCAGGTCTAGTAATATGAGCTATTATCTTATGTGTGGCTGAGAAATATTTAGACAGAAATGCAATAAGCCTGTATTATCACGACAGATGAACCTGTTAGCTTGTGTTTTTCTGAATCCCAATGCTACAAAATTCTATCTTGTAGTCAAAGCCTACTGGACATCAGGAAGAATTTTGGACATCAGGAAGAATTTCTTTACTGAAAGAGTGGTTAGGCATTGGAACAGGCTGCCCAGAGAGGTGGTGGAGTCGTCAACCCTGGAGGCGTTCAAAAAAGGTGTAGACGTGACACTCCAGGGCCTAGTTTAGGAGTCATGGTGGTGTTAGTTGATGGTTGGACTTGATGATCTTAGAGGTCTTTTCCAACCTTAATGGTTCTATGATTCTATGAAAAGGAAAAAGACAGAAGCTGAATATGCACAGAACTGAGTTCCAGTGAAGCAAGAACAAGAAATGGCAGCAACTCCTCACAGAAAAAGCAGTAACTATGTAATTTCATGTGGCTCTAGCTCTGTGTGGTGTTCAGACAGGGTGTCTACACTGTCAGGTTGGCTCCCCCTCTGCTCTGCTGCTCTGTCACTCTCCCCACGCATCCGCGCTGCATACGTATTCATGTTCTTTTAGCTTCCTTGGCTGGGAGATGTTGATGTGAAAGAGAGGACCGTGCACAGCAGAGCTTGAACCCTATAGACAGTATGGACTCAGGCCAGTTCCTACCACCCAGCCCTGCCACCAGCACTTGGCTCCTTGATGTGGGTCATGGAGGCTGCATTGACATAGATGCCGACACCAAGCCTGTGCAATCTGTATATATGCAAGATGTACGTTTGCACGCTCACTGCTTATAGAAGTAGCTTTTCCTTCAGTCTGAAAGTTGCAAGATAGGAATGGGTGACAAAGGAGCAAAGGCTTAGGGAAACACACAACCAGAGTCTTGCTATTTAGTCTCAGACAGATCTCTGCTTGCTGGTAAGTCTCAGGCTATTGATTTTCCTTACCGCAATGCTGCAAAACAAAGGAATAAACTTCTGTCAAGAGATGACAAAAGGACACAGGGCAGCAACTTGCCAGGAAGAGTAATTCTTTGAAATCTGTCCTGTGCATTTCGTATGGGGGAATGATCCCATCAACACAACAAGGCCCAATATCATCAGGCCTCCAAGAATCACATTCCTACAATGCTTTGCGATCCTCACGCAGCTCGATTGGTTATGCTCAGCTTCACAGTCCTGAAGAGAGCACAGTGAGAGGAAGAGCTGGGAGCATACTGCCAATAACCACAAGCAACACCTTAAAAGAATGATTGCTGCTATGATTGTTACAGGATCTTTATTTGAGTCAACCTCTGCATATTCCCATTCTGGGAATCTGACTGCTCTCACTAAGGTGGGCTGGGCAGGCTAATTCAACAGAAACTGCAGGAATGCCTCACCAGACACTCATCTGAATGCCAAGATGCGATACAAGCAGGGTAAACGTGCAGAAATCCAAAGAGCGGCTCTATATATTTTTAGGATGGAAGGCCACAGCTGACAGTGCTGAGTTAGCCCAAAGCTCAGCAAGACCCAAATCCATACATTTTAATTCTTGAAATAAATGTGCTTACCTGGGGCAAGATTCCTGCAAGAAACATTTCCTGTTCTCTAAGTAATAAGTAACAGAAATTGAATACAGGTGTGCACTGCAAGCTGGCCCTCTCTTGCCCTTGCTTGTTCAACTCTTTTAGGACCACTGGGCAGCATTTATGCATCTACTCTACAATATGTTCAAAGTGTCAGTTTACACCAAATTCCCATACAAGTTCACCATTGGTAATGGACATTATGTGTTCATGAAATTTTCTAAAAGCTGTATAATTATTTCTATATTTTAATTAGAAATAGACTTAATAACTTATTCTTTTTGTGCAGATTCTTCCTTTGATTTTATAGTCAAACAGCAGAAAACACTTCATATGAAAATAATTCACACAACAAAATTTCCCCCACTTGGGAGTTTTAAAACCTCATCTTGCCAGCCTCTGCTTTGGCTTTGTCTCATGCAAAAACATTGGCCTCCCTGACATTTAAAAGCTCTTCTTTAGCACAGCCCTTATGCGAGCCCATTTTCCTGCGCTCTGCTAAGAGAATGACAAAAGATAGAAAGCTTTTACCATTTAAAAAGAAAGGCATGGTGAAAAATATCCTGAAATGCTGCTTTCTATAACACTTCTTTTTATTTTTTTTTCTTTCCTATCGTCTTAACATCTATTTTTTTAAATGACCAAAATCGTATTGGTACCAAGCCAGTTCCGCAGTTCTGGTGCTAGACGGACGTCACCAAAGACTCATTGCTTAGCACATGCAGCAGCACCTCTTCCCTTAAAGTCAGGATTTTTTTTTTTTTTTTTACACCAGTATGCTCCAATTGGACACAGCCTGCCACTTTGTGTTGCTTACTGCTATGGCCATGCTGAGATAGGGTAGTTCTCACAGGGTTTCCAAATGGCACCCACTGTAATTTATATTAAGCCCTTAGGCTGCGTATTTCAGAGCCTGTATCCAAAAGGAATTCATGCCCCAGCTTAGTCTGTTGCATCAACTTCTCTGCATTTTTTCCTGAGGGAAGCTTTGAAAACTGCTGCTAAAGACAGCATTAATCTGGAGGCTTTCACGTGGTCTAGCACTTGCTGTGTCCCTATTATAATTTCTACAGAGTTATTATTTTTGCCATGACATTTGGGTGCTTTATGTAGAAACTGGAAGAATTTGAGGCCATGTTAAATGTCAAGCCATGAAAACAGAGACAATTCTGTGCCAGCCTTTCCCTATATGAATTTTAAAGATAAATTGGAAAGGGTTGGCGAGTGCAGGAGAACATGTAACTTTATTTCTTATGTCTAGAATTCTCCAAGATCCCTCAAAACTATGCTTTATAAGGTGGAAGAACTCTGAGATAGTACAATAAATCTGCAAGGTGATAACCATAGAAACGGCCAACCCTGCTGCTATCACATTAGTGCATATATGTCAGAGAGTCACCAAGCGATTAGCAGTGCAGGTGTTTGAACAGCTGAATGGTGCCGAAAGGCAAAGACTCATTCTCCTCCTCTAGGTGCTTGAACACTCACGCTCATTGGCATGGTCATTTCTGTGACTCAGAAGGGAGCGATCTGGCTGCCAAATCTAGACTGAGAATGGGAACTGGCATGTTTAAGCTTACTGCTTAAAGCTTTAAGAGCTTTAAATATTAACTTGCATCACACCCTTACAGCTATTGCTGCAGAAATTTTAACGCATTTCCAGCGGCAAGTTCGCTCAAGATTTTGTCACATTTTTTTCAGCAACTCACAGGCCACTAGTCTGTGTCTGGAAGCAACAGTCATCTGATCTAACGAACCACCCTGGATACACAATTCATCCATTCCTTATAAAGAAAAAATGACTATGGATCTCAGTGAAAAGTCTGCTTCTCCTGCTGTTTATCTAAACAATCAGTACTCCTGGCTCACATCAGCAAATCTATTAATTAGACCATGAAGCTTTGTCCTCCTGCTGAGCCCAAGGTCGGCCTAGATGACCTCCAGCGGTCACTTCCAACCAGAATTATTTTACAATTCTGTGATAACTTCAGTATTCCTGAAAGACAGAAACAGTGGTTACAGGGAAGCACTTCTGATACTGTGTCTTTTACAGCAAAATAATAGTTACTGCCTAACTTGACAGTCACAATTTTTTGTTGAAGCTTTAGATCTCAACATTTATAGAGTTCCTCTAAGCTCTCCAGCCATCCACCCCTTGTTATCAGCTCATGTAAAGGTGAGACCCTGGTTCCTTCTGCACTGAGATTGGGTGCATAAATCAAAGAACACCTGTGATTTTTCTGACAGCTTGCCAGAGGTGAAATCAACTCTGAATGCAAACGTTACTATTTTAAATGAAGTTAGACAACTAATAGTGAATTGTAGCTGGGAAGGTTAGATTTTCTGAAACAAAACACCATCTATTGTTCCTCTAGATTACACAACGTAAGTAAAGTTCATGCTAACATGACAAAAAAGCCACGCTTCTGTCTAAAATCCACAAACTTCTTCCCACTATAAACTACACTCTCCAGTATTCTCCTGTGTCTTAAAAACTAGATCTGTTCACACAGGTCCTCTGATGCTCCTCCACTGAAGAGGCTTAGATGAATTTAAATGGCTCCTCAAGAACTGTTTTCTCAAGCTGATGTTCAGGTAAAAAAGCCTTCACACCTGAAAAGCTAAAGCCACTGTTGAATATACACAAAGTAACAAACCATTGAAGAAACACAAGCTTAGGATGCTGAGTGCCTGCAGAAACAGCTGTAAATGTTACATGATGTGTAAAAGTCTTCATGTCCTGTCTATCCCAAAGTCTCCAAAGGAACCTTGCACAGTGCCCAGAAAGAGAGCAGGGGGCATCTCACGGCGTTGCTCCTGTAGCTCTTTTCCATTTTGGGGGAAGTCTTGCTTTGGTCTTTTGCAGCACTGTCTCCCTTGCACAAACCCCAGTGATGTGATATTCCCTGCAACACAGCATCACCAGACAAAGTACAAGAATTGTGCTTTGCCCCTGGATGCAGACGTGGTCATACTCAGACTCATGTTGACTGCTCTTAACGGTTTCCATGCTGCCGATAGAAAAAAAACATAGTCTGGACGCTAAAGAGGTTGTTCATTGGGGCAAGAAATGAAAACAGAGCATGGGTATGTTGCAAGACTGTTTGCAGAAAAGTGCTTATTTTTAGATCTCCTTCAGCTGATTCTTCTACTAAATAAACAAAAAAACCCACACTATTTACACTATGCTTACAATGTTTAACACATTGGGGTATCAGCTTTCAGCTACTGGTGTGGTAACACAGTGCTAATACTAATGGCTCTGAAACGGTTCTGAGAACGGCTGCAAGTTTTCTCAGGAAATCCTGACTCTCTGCCAACTTGCTGGCTGTTATTTCCTTTTTGAGTTCACCTTGTGTTGACTCTAATGATGCCAATGGTGCATTAGCGTGTGGGTGTGCACAAAAATACATTTCTGGTACGTAACATGTAAGAGCCTCTAGCAGCTCTGGAAATATAGAGCTGAAAGTCTTTATTTACATATATTTGAGACTGTATGTTATAGAACATGGCTAGGACAGACGAGCTTCATTAGCACAAACAGCAAACCCCCCTTTTCTCTCTTTAATGGCTTTAAAAATTATTTTAATTTTCAATACAAACTGTCAAAGCATGCACAATTAATTTCCCACACTATTTTTTCATTTTCTGGTATTTGTGTTCAACTACTGTGCCTGTGTGCCACATTTTGCCATATTTACTTCCCACTAAAGTGGTGGGACAGAAAATTAATTCTAAGTGAAATATTTCAATTTCATCCCCAAACTCTCCCAGTTCTTTTCCTACGCATACCTTGCTTCAAGGCTTGGACCATGATTTCACTGGATTTTGCAGGACAATACTGCGGGGAGGGGTACAGCCTTTCAGTATACTTTTTTCTTTGCTCAAAACTTCCCCAGGTGTGTTGCACAGTGTACATGCGGACCAAAGTAGCATGTGAGGCCCTTGACGAGAACCTGCTGCGCCTAGCAGGGTCCACAGCTCCCTTCCATGTTGCACAGAGCTAACCACATGGTACCCAAACAAATCCTAACAGCCAGATGTAACCTAGGGAGAACGTTTTTTACCACAAATATTAATGAAGTTATCACTTACAAGTTCTTCACATCAATGATTCCTCGAAAGGCCTTTCTAGGGATTCCTTTTATCTGGTTTTCACTCAGGTCTCTGAATAAGGGAAGAGAAAAAAAAAATACATTGTATTAACAGAGCATACATTTCTCAAATCTACATGAGATAATGGAACAGAAACATGCTTGGAAAAGTAGATGTTTCTGGATTTGTTACACCACACGATGTTTTTAATTTTCTTTATCTCCTCTAGAGGTCTGTGGCATGAGCTGAAATGACTCTCCAATGAAAACCACCAGAATTCGTGATACAAATGACAGAACTTCCAGAAAACATCACTCAAATGTGGTCATGACACTGGCACAATGCCATGATTTGCTGTCAGAGTACCTGCAGCCAAATCTTATGCCTTGAAACTGCAACCCTGCAGTGTAAATGTAATTTTCTCACCATGCTCCTGTTTGTTTACCGACTGCAAAAATACTTGGCTACCCCTGCTCAGATTACAGCCTCTTATTTGAAATTAATATTCAGGAAAAACATGACAATCATTCTCTTGTGAGTTTTGTAAATTTGTCTTGATCCACTGCATTAAAAAAAACCCCACTACATTGTGTATCACTGGGAACGATAGAATTTTTAACCTTGTTTAAAAAAAAAAAAAAACAACACACAACCAACAGCAATTCAAAATGTCTTTCTAGTACTTAAAACATTACAAAATGTTTCAGTTTAAATCATTACATCTGCATTGTGAGTGCAGGTAGAGCAACAAGCACTGCAGGTTACAGTTTTCTGTTACACAATCTGCGTTCACTTCCTTTTCCCTTTCATGCACTATAAATATTTCCACTGGGATTTTTCAAGTTCGCAGCCCCCTACCAGCACCAACGGAGGCAGGAAGGAGGGCATCAGGAATGGGAGGGAAACGGACACAAAATCAGAAAGTTGGAATGTTTTCAGGCTAAGGAAAAGCAGCACTCACAATGATTTCTTTGCTGGTGCCCTGTCAGCGTGGAAAAGAAGGAGCGATTTCATTCCAGTTCAGGGTACAAAGTGGGGGGAAGAGAGAAGTGTAGGAAGATGAAAGGAAGGCACAAGAGCGGGAAAGAAAAATGGAAGAAATAAGCAAATGGAGGAAACGGGAGGCACAGGGGTGGCTGGAGAAAAGGACAAAGAAAGGTGATACCACAGCGCAGGATATTACACAGTGCATCATTTGGCGTGACTGTGTCCCTATGCTATAGAAACCCAAGACCTTGCCCCATTTTCAGAAAGAAACCCTGGCTTTCTAATGATTATTAAGACTGAATGGCAGTCGTCTGTACTCACCACCAGATACTCTTTTCTGTAAGTACATTTTGTGTTGCAGCAAGCCTCCTTTCTAGTCTCCACCAAATTGGCTTTATCAAATGAGAGGCCAGAAATCAGAGCCTGTCACAAAAGCCCACAGTGACATTGTGGGTCAAGACATGTCACACAGGGCTTTCTTCTGCTTTCCATCAGGCAGATAGAAAAAAAAGGGGACTATGTCCTTGTCATGAGACTAATTCAATTTATACCAGTCATGCAGTCTACACCGAATTCTCAAAGTAGCCACAATTGTCCATTCAGACTATCACAAACAAAAATGTGCTGCTGGATACAAGTCTCTTTTTCAAGCCGGATTAAAATTCTTTGTGACCTTCACAATTTGTTTAACACTGATCCACACCCTGACCCTTCCTTCACCTCCCCTTTCTTTTGCCAGCAACAAAATATTAGTTCTTTAAAGACAGACCTTCAACCCAGACAAATGATCAGGCAACCCGAATGGAGAAGAGTTGAAAGTAAAGTGTATTTCAGACCTATAAGAAGGAAGTCTTATGCTGAAGACCGATTTCATGACAGGGAGTCACTTTGGTGTGACAATGAGGCACAGCAGAGCTACAGCCAATGGTAAAAGTATGACAAAATGGCTTAGGAAAGCAAAAATTAGTAAGATCTGAAAGCAAGAGACACACAAAGTAGAACAAAAAGGGCTTGACAAATTAGAACTGCGTGATCAAATAAAACCACACTAAAGCCATCAACACCTCAAGTTGCATTTGTCTGGCATTTTATTGTGCATTATTTCAAATCGGGTTTAAAAATAAATTAGGTTTGCAAGTATTTTTTTCCTAATATTATTGTGGTCTAAAAGGGCTAATTTATATTTTTGCTTTCTGCTTTGTCTTTATGCTCAGCTCTCACTTGCAGTCAGGCAAAAACAGGGGACTGTAGAAAATTCATCCATATTCTATGACAATCTTCTTGTAAATTGTATTAATTTTATTTTCCTTTTAGGCACTCTCCTCTAGCTAACCATACTGCCTCTCTAAACCTCCAGGACTGTGGACTGATTTCATAAATATCTCTAGTGGTCTGAAGAAATGACAGCCTGCGTGGCATTAGTAACACAGCACAGAAGAAAATTCACAACTGTGTGCTTCATTTTCCGTAACTGCCTTCTCACAATTATAATTATCCCTTTTTGAGACAGTTAGGAAGAGTGTTCATCTCTGCTTGCTAACACTGTGCCAAACTTTTGTTGAGCATCTTTCATAAGCAAGCAAACACCAAGCAGGCTCAGCCCGTGCACGTCACAAGGTTGCTCTGAGGGAGCAGAAGGCTGTAACAAGCAACTTGTCTACATAGTTTATCTTCAAGTTTCAGCTTTTCATTCCCTACTTCTCGTAAGAGACGTAACGGGAAGCTCTCACTGACAGTATGTAAAATAAATATTAGTTATTAATAGCAACTGCAGGAAACCAGATAAACTAATGCGAGGCCAAAAAAACCCAAACCAAAACCCTAAAAAAACCAGACAGACAAAAAAGAATTGTGATATTCAAGAAAAAACAAACAACTAATCTGAAGAAAAATAAATGATGATTACTAATACATTTCCTATTCCTTAGACGGAGGTTTCAAGCCATCTATATTTTTGTAATGGAAGACGAGTCCAATGCCTGGATGCATGATGGATCCTAAGGAGGAAATCTGAAAAATTCCAGCTTTAGAGAAACATACACTTCCAAAAATCCTCACCCTAATAGACAATGTTAGAGGGCTGACCAAAAGCACCTGACCTAAGGACAAACTAAAATGTGCTAGTAGGTCAGCAGCACCCTCCTTCACAAAGGTACAGAAAGCAGCAAGCCCAGCAACAACGGAAACACGTTCATTTGCATTCTGATAAAATAGACATGTTGAGCTACATGAATGTTTTTGGATTAAATTATTCTTCCTCTTATTTTGATAAATACACAGAAGTTGCATGCAGTTTAGCCTGCCACACAGCTTTCAAGCAGTGCAAATGGCACAGATTCTCCAAGTAGCCACAGCCTCAATAAAGTGTAGTCTCTTTTTGGAAGTGTCCCCCTGCCTCCTTGACACAGGGGTCCTGTCCGATGGAAACACGCTTGAAAAGACCTCAGCAGCAGATCACAGAGGAACTGACTAGGTGAAGGGCACAGCAGGCGAGGATACTGGACACATTTGACCAACAGCTTCCACAGCCAGCAGCATGCAGCGAACGCCCCTAAGGAAACAGCACTCTCATTTCAGAGATGGGGAAACGGAGCCACAGGGATATTAAAGAACTTTGACTTCAAGTTTGCATAGATCAGAGACGCAGGAGCTAACAAAATCCAGCAGCTGTGGCTCACATGCCCTCACAGGACAGCAGACCACACGTTAGTCTACCCCAGACTCAAACAAGAGTTGGCACAAGTCAATAGATTTAGTTAGTTTTTATTTTAATTTAACTAAAATGCTTTGGACACAGATTAACTCCCGCTGCAAGTCTAATATTGTTTTCCTGATCTTCAAATGTGAATTGCAAGAGCCTTACTGATAAAAGGATTGGAAAGCAAAAAAAACCTGCCCAAAACTGCTGACGTTTTCTAAGTGCCTCTGTAGTCTTTGCTACAAAGCTAGGTTTTAGGCTTCCTGCTTTGACACTGGTTATTGTTTCCTAAGTGAAATTGCAACTGTCTAACATAGCGATAAAATACATTAAGACCCTTTTTTTTAATTTGCCAGTGACAGAACATAAATCAGTTAATTGGAACACAGACCCTATAAACATTCATAAAATAAGAGTCCTCACTTGGACTACAGATCTAAAACATTAAAACAGGCACTTTAATACAACTTGCAAAGTTACGGTGGTACTGAAAATAAGATGTACTATATGAAAACTAAAAAATCAACACTGATAGCATTATGCTTAGGTTGTCTCCTGTTTCAAAAACAACAACAAAAAAGAAACCTCTTTGAGCATTTAACGGTTATTTTCCAGATCTTTTTTGGCATACAGATTCTAAAATTTAAAAAGACTATCTGTAAGCAAAGAACTGCCAGAAAAGCAGATCGATTACAAAGTATTTATTGTGGTTGAACACTACTCTTTTATTATTTCTCCTGCTCAAACGGGCTAAAAGAAAGATCACCATTCAGTGTTATCCAATAAAGAACTAGACTTGCCTTTAATGTCTAAAAAGTTTAATGCAAAGACTTAAAGAACTAATCATCAAGAGCAAATGATTCACAGCCAAACATGTATCTTCCCAGTATGTTATTATATGTTGATCCCATAATAAAACAGTAAACTCACAGGCTTAACCATCAACACATGGAACCAACGTTCAGCTAAAATGAAGGAAAAATCCAGAATAACTAACCTGATTCCTTCAAGCACCTTCCAGCTTATCCACAATTCAACTGCGTCTTGGAATAAGAAAGGAGAGCTCACAAACAACTCTCTTTGTAGCAGCTGATACAAAACCATAAGACTAACACTGGTTGATTCAACTGTATAGAGGGCTTGAGAGTGCAAAATAACCAACTGTTTCCCATCATCCCTTCCTGACAGAATAATATTGGAAAGTTTATGTTGTTTAGTTTTATTTTGCAAAGCAAACAATGGAAAGATATGAATGCTGATTTTAAGACAGCGTCAGCTGCCACCAACTCTAAGAAATAAATACTTTGCCCACTAGCTTCACTCCAGCTACAGAATGTGCAGCTGAGAAAGATGAGAATTAGTTAATCCATGTTGGTAGCTTGTTTACATTCTTTTACCAAACAGAATTTCTGGGTTAAAAACATTTTAGTCTTATGCATTTACCAAACTAAAATAAAATAAATAAAAAAATTCTTGAGGTTTTGTGCATTAAAGTCTAGTGACTATTCTTCAACCCAACATTTCTTTACAACTGGACTAAAACCAGGCTGAACTACTCTGCAGACAGTCACATACTTAACACAACCTGGTCACTGCAATTTGCCTCATTAGAATTAATTTGTACAGCATGTTACACAAACTCTATCCTACAACATTGTACTGAATTGAATAACACAATTAAGGAGTTAAAGAGTAACAGATGGGGGGAAATTAGAGAGGATAATCCAAAGAGAATAGGTATCTCTAAGTAACACACAATAAAAGATAAGCAAGTCAGCTTCTTCACAGAGCAAGAGCTGGAGGGAAGATAACTTCTACAGACAGTGAAGAGAGAGGGCAAAGGCACCATTGTTTACTAAGGGAAGAGTTTGCAAGACAAAATGGGGTAACATGCAAAGAGAGAGAAAGACAAAGGAAATCCATGGGGAAAAAAAGACGTTTACTCAATTATAACTGTAACAATTCCAGCACAGAATATTAATATTCACAATGTCTTTTCCTTTTAACTAAAGGCTTAATATTCCCAAGGAAGCTTTGTTGTCTCCCAGAGTTTCTATTAGAATCCACAACAACTTGCAATGCCTCAAACCCTGCTTAGCCTCAAGAAGGGCATAACCAGGATCATAAAACCAGCAGCAGAATGGCCGCAGCACAGATTCCCTTCTAATTGCTACAGTTTCTTCTTGCCCATCAATACAATGTCCCTTCAAAGAAGTGAGCAATATTACAGTTAATCTGGTCACATCCTCTTACGCAGCTCCAGCCACATTCACAGGAAGCAGTGCAGAAGGATGCAGATCCGTCTCCTTTGCAATAAGCGTGCACTTGCAAAGGCTGCTGTGCCTTAAAAGTCTGTTAAGAAGACTGAGCAAAGAGAGCGATCACCATGCTTGGAGGTATGCAAGAAGTAGATCTGAATTACTTGTGTGGTAAATGTATCTGGAGGTATAAGTGCCAGTACGCACAAGCTCAAGGATGCAGATGTTGAAATCAGATCAAAACAGACGCTAAATATATTGAACCACATTTTTAAAAATGTCTTTGTATCACATTAAGCTGGCCTTTCATTTACAGCAAAGAACAGAAGAATTCTTCCTGCTCTGCCAAAATTGCATGGCAGTTTTTTGATGGTTAAAATTAATATTTAACATTTTCAACTGCTAAATACTATTCTTATCTAGGAGCTATTGTCCTAGTATTTCCAGAACTGTTCAATATTAGAGTTTTTCCTGTTCTACAGATGGATTAACAAATAACTAAGCTGTTGAGGACAATTCAGTAACTTTAAGCCTTGTAAATATGCAAGATAAATTCAAGATATTTATCATCTTCCAGGTGAGAAAAGCATTGACGAAATCAGCTCACTATGACAGTAACAAGAACAAGCTGTGGCAAGTCTGACACTCACATCAGCACCTCTGTACTCAGGGGGGGCCCTATGCACGCAGTGAAGCAATGGCTTCTCCCTTCCTGTGTGTTCAGTGTAAAAGACGGTATTTACCATAACATAGCAGTTATAGCTCTCTGTCTAAAAGGAAAAATGGGTAAGTCTTGTTGCCTGGGCTACAAGGCAAGAGCTTAAGAACAATACACAATACGTGTAACATTTACTCTGGAAACTTGGCCTCACTGCTGATTTTCTAAAAGGAAAAAAAATTCTTCCTGCTACTACTGCAGTAAAAGAAGTTGACAGCATCTGGGTTCTGCAAAACAAGAGCAGGTCCTACAGATGTTTTGTACCCTGAACAATGCAAAGTGATTGTGTTTTTGCTAAATATAATACAGCTGGCTCTCAATTCACACTCTGGGAAGCCATTGAGAAACTCTTTCCAGTTTTGTTTTGTTTGTTTTAAGGGAGGGAATTTAGCTGAAAAAGTCCAATTAAACCAGTCCTCACGGCTTGCACACAGTCACGCACTACTGCACAAGTACTACTGCTAAGCTTCCAGATGATAAGCACCACAATTTCTTTGTTGATCTGGTTTTACTGTGAGGTGATAGATGCTAGCTCTACACTTCAACATCCACTCAAAGCTTCACGTAGTCTAATTAACCCAAGGCACATACACATACTCTCATTCTGAAGAACAAGACGCTGAACAGAGGCTGAGCTTAAAGACTGGGGAAGGGTGTTCGCTAAGCAATCAAGGAGGAAAAAGATCTCAGCAGTAGATAATTATTTTAGCATCATCTTCCGCCTTCTCCAAGGCCAAATTAAAAACTATCTGTTAATAAAGACCCCTCAAGACATCTGACCTGCATGGACTTTGACAGATTCATGACTTCTGTCCTGACACAACTACAGGGCTCACTCAGTACATGGTGAAGTCTTTCTAAATGTTTAAAAGAACAGAAGATACACGTTTCTACACGCTTCATAAGAGGTTTTAAAAAATTTTAGTCACTTAAAAAAAAAAATCCCACTGTTTCACTAAATTAGACACGGTGCTACAACATTTGGCTGTCAATGCACCCAACAGAAAACCAGAAAAAAAATTAAATCTACCAGAATATCTCTTACAAGGTTAGTAAATATTTTTATATTCTTTTAAACAAACTGTAAAAATAATGTATGTGTCAATGCCCAATTAAAGGCAACATTTGTCTTTATGACTGTTACAATTCTTCCTCCCTCCTCCTGCCATTTCCAAAATGCCGAGCAAATACTGATCAGATAGCATTTAGGAGACTCTTATTTTAAAACTACCCATCTTGAGGCAGATCAGAGTTTTCATTTTAGAAAGCAGCATCTGTTTTGTCTTTTGGAACATACGGACAAAAATTACATTTTACCTTAATGCCTTTTATGCTCAGCTTTGGATATGTCCAGGAGCAGGAATTGGAAAGTAACTGACAGTGGACTGAGAGGAAACACTTGAAGAGAAGCACCCCTCTAGAAATACGATAAAGCTTCTGACTAATAAATGACAATAAGGCTTCTTTATTAGTAGTATTTAACGCAGGTCCTCTGTGCTTTACAAAATGGTATCAATATAATTAATCCTTCCTTTTTATAGAGGGGACAATGAGACACAATGAGAGGCGGTATGTGACTAGAGCAAGGTACTCTAGCAGGGTGCAGGAAGAGACCAAAAAAAAAACCAACCTTGAAAGTCATATACATTAGGTATTCCATTTTATGCAACTTATACACTAAGTCTTACCGCATGCGCTGAGATCGGCCTGCCAGCAGAGAAACAGCACGCACAATTCTGACAACGTATTTAAAAGAGATTCATTTTGACAGAAAGATCTCTCTCACTGTGGAATTATCCAGAACTACTATGCATTTGCAACTGGATCACTGACAAAACAAAGTGATCCCAATGCGATGTTGTTCCTACAGAATACCAAATTCTACCAATGCATTTCTATTACACTGTTCTCCAATCAAGTGAGATTACAACACAGGGGCACTAAAATGATTTAGTAGGAACAACATACACCTCAAAGAGGTCGGAGCGAAGCACTGACATCAGTGGAAAGAAATGAATCTCCCAGTGATTTTCCATTTTTGTAAATATTTGTTTGCTGCTAAACCAACGTGAATTCAAAAAGCTCTCTTGCTGTTTATCGTTAATACTTTCTGAAATTCAGCTATACGGAGACTCCTTTATTTTGAGCTAATGTAAAAAAACCAAAACCAACAAGTTTTAGACTGTTGACCTGTTGCCTGTTTTATACTTTTGTCAGTAGGCAATATTCCCCTCCTCTGATCTCTGCAGACCAAAAATGAACCCCTGTTTAAGTCCAGCCTGATGGACTTAGCAAAAAGATATTTGCAGTTTATTGGTTATGCCTTTTTTAAAATATGGTAAGCTTTTATTTTAGGAGATAAATATGTGAAATCATAAAGTCTGAAACATGAGCTAATAAACTGCACCGTCACTGGATAACTGATCAACATCTGGAGGAAGACTCGCTCTTTAATGATCTTTCTTGACCTAATTCTGCCTTTGTTAATGATGAGTATTTTTATAGTAAAGAATTTTTTGCACTTTATTGATACACATTCAGAAAAATATCTCCCTGACGCGTTATGTTCTGGTGCACCTAACCATCACACAGGAGAATGAAAACAATGGTCATAATAGTATTTATTTAATTCAGGCTGTGATACTGTACTTTAGCTATGAAAATAGACTATTTTTGTAGAAGTAAGTAGCAATTGCATGTGTAAAGATCTAGGCTTTATTTTTTATGAAGCTCTCCTGAAAGAGGCCAATTATTTAATTTGTTTGCATGATCACCGTAGGCATTTCTGTGGCTATATAAAAGTAATAAAAGTTATACAGAATCCACGGATAGTAAAAACAACTACAGCGACATTCCATTTATTCTAGTGAGGCAGAAATGAATTGCGAATTATTTGAATGCACTGCAGTGAGAAACACAACATTCTGGTTATAGCTAAGCCCTGGTCATTGAGAGGCTGTTATTCTGTGGTAAAAAGTGTACCAGTATGAGAGGGGTACACTATTACTGTAGCTGTAAGAGAAGTTTTAAAAATAAATTATAATATTGGACCAGTAATATCTATTGCAGTGATATTCAGCAGTCTGTACTCCATTAACAGGTACCAAAGCCCTAGACAAAGGATGAAAGAGTTTTATGCATCTCGTCCCCTCTTTCTTTCATAATATTTTAGCCTCTATTTTTCTTCCACAACTTCACCTTTATTTATCTTTTCTGCTGTCAATTGTTTAGTCCCCGAAAGCCTCTGTGAAACACTGCAGAGGTAAGAAGATACAGTTCAGACTGGTTTGTAGCCTTAATTCACTTTTCTGTGTGGATATGACATCTAGATTTATTAGACCAAGATGTAATACCACAAAGTGGTTAACTCTATTGGGGACATTTATGCAAGACGCAACTGTTTAAGTAATACTAGCTTCTCCTTCTTACGGTAGGCTCCACGAACCCACAAGCTATTCAATTATTTCAGAGCAGGTCCACTCTGACCATTACAGCTGAATGGTACCTACAAGCCTCATTCTGCTACCTTATCCACACATACCAGAAGACAGTCACTGAAGCATAACCAAATAATTTCTTTTTTTCAGTGACTATCCAGGTAGGCAAAGCACCTTCAAGCATCCCACTCCATGCACAGAAAGTTTATCATTCAACAGTGCTACGCTTTAGGAAAAGGCATCTAAATAGAAAATAGGTGGTTTAAATACAGAAAATAAAGTATACTAGTAGAACAAACATACTAACTAACATAACATAGACCTAAACCTAAATTACCTTTCAGCTAACATGCACACAAAATGATAAATTCCTCCAAAAAAGAAGTTAAACTTGTAATCATGTCACTCAGCCTACTGAGTGTTTTGTTACTTTAATGCTTCGGTAGATCACCTGCCAAGGAGCTGAAACTTTATTGAAGACTAAGGTAAAAATCAAGAAAATTCACAAGAATTAACAGTCTTCCTAAGACTTCATCGCCACTTAGAAACAAGCCTGGCCTGAGTAAGTTGCAAGCTGAGTTATGTTCCCGGAAGCCAACCAAACACCGCATTATGAAAACCTCCAGATCCTACTTTGAAAACAAATTCAGCTTTTATCCCCAAACACCCAAAATACTCACGGGGAGATCTGGGCATGTGTGCATAGTTTACAGTAACTCTCAAAGATTCTTGTGGCACATTTTGAGCTTTATTCCTGAAGAAGACAAGGAAACAAGGGCACTACTCTGATTCATCAGCAAATGCCTTGCTTCAGCGATCTGCACAAGGATTTATTTGCATAAAGCCACTTCCAAAAATGAACTCGGCTTTCCTCTGACTCACTGTCAAGCATGTTGCTGAATTTCAGATTGACAATGTCAGCTCAGAAAATTAAATTAAATGTAAAAAAGCTGATAGCTGACCAGGGAGAGGGAGGAGGGCCTCCTGCACAACAGACTCCAAAGGGAAGCAGCAAGAAGTCTACACGTTGCTGTTTCATTGTTGAAGCACTCTCAAATCAAATAATATCAAATTCCAGAGTGATCTGATTTCATCACTGCTGGGAAGGATGATGACTTTCTCTAAAGTCCACTACAGCTATGCGAGTCTGCAGAAGAAAGTATGCCTGACAGCAACACTTGGCTTTCAATTATCCCAGACTTGAAGTTTCTTCAATTTATGACGCCTCTGTTCAACTACTTTAGCAAGCTTTTGAAAAAACAATTAGCTAAGGGGTGTCATGTACATGTAGCACTAAGTACAAAATGATTCACAGGAAAGCTTTTGATGGTAAAGATGCTTTGCTTTACTTTCAAAATACAGCCTGGCACTTGGAAATAATTACGTTCAAATGCAAAGGTAGAGAGAACTCACATCACCCAGACAGTGGAAGCCTCTGTATTTGCAGCTTTAGATAATCTATTACATTCAAATTGTTATTAAAAGACAAACAATGCAAGTGATAATGGTAGGTCACAGCTCACCCCCCTCCCCGGCACTGATCTGACTAAGCTTCTCACCAGGAAATTGGCATCCAGAATTATTATTCTTTTTTGAATAAAATCAATGCACACTACCAAAGGGTGGGGGGGCGTGCAGTGTAAACTGATTGCCCAAGAACCCTGAACCTAAACTCAGCCATTTCTAGTAATGAACAAGGAGGCATGTTATATTGCAAACTGTTTGTTCTACATTACACATTCACACACAATTTAAAGACTATGATTTTGCCTTAAATCTTGTATTTGATACTATGAAATTTAAAACCTTTTCACATGACACAAATAGTTCTATCTTATCAAAAAAAACACATTTAACTTCATTATAAAACTTGGAAAGTTTACATTCTGTTATTATTTATTCACATCATTGCTTCCAGATGTACATACAGAAAACCAACAATCAAGAGGCAGAAACTAAGAGCCAGTCAAAAAAAACACAACAATTTCTGCATCGTGGTTCCATACACAAAGGGTTTTGTTTGGTTCCAGAAAGTAACTCATGGTGGAATCTGGTTTTATCCCAGCTCAGATGCAATCACTTGCCCTTTCTTTGAACAGTTAATTTCTGGAAAGACAACTCTAAATACTGGGGAACTATCTCTAACCCAGAAAGTGGTTTTCTAACTAAACCTATCCCACCCTGTTAAATGTATATGATTATGCTATAGATTATATACAACTATAACACATATGGTTCCAATGTTGTTTCTAGCTTGCACTCTTTGTTCAGTCTTTCTAAATCATAGAACATAAGAATGATATAGAAGAAGAAAGGCAAAACAAATACTAAATGGTAGGGTTGGGATGCATTACCAACACTTTACCAAAGACAGTAATACAGCAGACGTATAGTTTTACATCCATTAAATATTTTGGATTTTCACATGTAACATACATACTTTGATTAGTAATATTAGACAAGAACCAAAGTATATTTCTTCATAAAAGAAGCATATTTGGAAGGATTAAACACATCAAACATATACGTCTTCTTCAGAAGGTTGTCTATTAATTTAAAAATACAAACAAAACAAAACAAAAAGTATTTTGAGTAAATGCTGAAATGCTGATATTAGCTACTGGAAGACAAAATTCACTATAAGACAGAGGAGACTATTCCTTTTCCTTCCTTTTCCACTGTGTCTGGTAATTAGAAATATTTTAACCAGGTCAAAATCATACATCACAGGAAAATATCAGTGCCATTTTCCTGCAATAGCCCAGAAATACTCCTACTGATTATTTTAATAAGTTCCACGCATTAATCCATATGCTACGTCCCTGTGGGTTTACATGATGATTTTGTTCAGTTCGTACAGTAGACAGCGTCTCTCATAGAGAAGTCAGCAAAGAACGGGCTCATTGAAATCTTCCATTCAGATACTGACCCCAGGTTACGGTCATGAGACATTCAATAATCACTGCACGCTCAGCAATGACTGCCGTTCCGTCCAGCACATCTGGGTTTTTAAAAATGAGAAGGCCCAAATGAGCATGCTCTAATTCCCTCAGTTTTAACTCATCGCCTTCAAACCAACCCCGAGAAGCGCAAGAGGGGAGCAGAAAGGAGCCTAGTGCCGGCCAGTGAAGCTTGTGGGCAGGAATGCTCCACTCTCCACCTTCATTGAGGGCTTTGGCACGCAACCGCTCGCCTCTGGACCAGAGGTGACAGTGTTTTTAGCAATGCCATGGTGCCCCTGACTAAATAGATGGTAACATATTTACACAGAACAAGTTCTAAGCTGACTGAATAACCTATTAATATTGAATTAAGATTTTCTTTTCCTTGCACGTATCTCCTTTGGTTATCAAAGCCAGGCACTCTTTCAAAGCTGCAGTATCATTTACAGAAACATTCTTCACTTTATTGTATTGAACTGGAGCCTTAAAATGTGATAAAAGGTAGAATAAAGTGGTATCAGTGCATTGCAACAGTACCTGAGGGAGCTTGCTTCCTTCAAAGGCCATCTGCATGTTATAGAAATAACATCCACAAGGACAGCGGACTTTGTCTTTTCAGAGCAAAATAATGATCTGAATTTGTGACTGAGACTTATGATTACATTTCTAACAGGGGTAGGTTTCCATAGTGGCCAAGAGTGACCCACTCATGTAGAAATCTCTCTCGCAGCTCTGTCTGAGGGGGTTTCAGCAGAGGCACGGCAGCACGGTCCCTGCGTGCTCCACCACTTGCCTCTGCGCCCATGAGGGCGGCTGCAGGCCACGCTGCTGGAAAAGGCTGAAGAACTGTTGTCCTTTCGGCCGAAACATACAATACACTAGAACTAGACATGCTCACGAGCGGCCAAGTGATTTTGAAGGTAATTTTAAAAATTCCTTTAGGTTATTTTCTTCAAAAACAAAATAGGTGGCCTATGACCCTTCACTATCACTGATAAACCCTTACTTGGCAAGTTTCTCATGCACACTCCTTCTCTGGCAAGGCTGGAGTGGGAAAATACCTACTTGACGGTGTCCAGTCCCAACCCAAAATAAAGGATTTCCAATGTGTTTGTAGGAGTGAAGAGGGTAGTCCCAGAAGCCAAACAGATCCAAGGTTGGTTGGTTGGTTGTTTTTCTCTAACTCAATAAGCAAATCCTGCCCAAGATGCTTAGGAGCTTTCTGCACTGGGAGTTTCTGTGCATCTGAGACTTCCACACCGCAAGCATCTTTGCTAAGATAACATAAAATTTCAGAGCACATAGTTAATGTTCAAATGGCAGAATATATTGATTCTCTGCCCATCCCCTAGTAGCTTAAGTTTACCCAGAAGACTATTTTATTTAATTAACGTGGTGCTTTATTAATATAAATATTCCACTATTGATCATAAGAGAAGCCGACGCATGTTTGAGTCAGGCATACATCAGATCCATTTAATGGAGCTCCACTTAGAAGAGTAGTTGGCTCTAAATCAAGGTAAATGGTAGCAAGTGCTCCTTTGGGATGACAGGGCTTAGCTGAATCTATAACATTTTTACGGAGCTAGTTTTTTTAAAAGCAGAAAGCATATGGAAATTAGATATGAAAATGGTCTCTCCTTGCACGTATCAATTAAGCATGTCAATACCTTAATTAAATTGCTCAACTTAATGAGATTTATACCAATGAATATGTTTTATAGTTATAATAGCTTTTTTGGCTACTGTTCAAGATGTCAAATAAATTGTGAAAAGAGGATTAAAAAAGTAGTAATTGACATTCTGAAGTGAAGCCAGTATTTTTTTCTCTCATTTTTTTCCTTCATTCATGTGATTTTGGAGAACGTATAAATAAAGTAATGAACCCTGTAATAGCTTTGCTTTTAAAAATGTCTTTCTTTTCCAGTTCTAATCCTTCTTATCAAATTCTCTAAGTTGCACACCATTTGAATTAAGAAGCACTTCAACCTAAATGATTATAGGCCCTTTTCCCCTTTGAGGCTCACTATTATGCCTTTCCTCCAAGTAAAAAGGAAGCAAAACTTTTCTATCCACACATGCGGTTACTAGAAAGACTTCTGTATCAGACTATGTTAGCATAATGTCTTGAGGTGCATGGATCTTACCCCACCAACAATGGGGACTTCTACTCCCATCCTTGACTTGCTTCAATTTTGTATCCACCATCTCTGGCCAAACAGAACTTTCCAAAATCTACACCATACCTGAAGAAGTTGTGCAGAATTGTCAGAAAACGTATTTTGGAGAAGAAACTCTTCCAGTCCTTTGATGGTTCACAGTGCTCTAACTTGCTACTGCAAGCATTGTTAAAATAAATAAATAATAATAAAAAAATACTAACCCACTACTACTAAAACATATCTCAAAACCAAACCAAAACAAAACAAAAAAACCACCGCCAAAACCCAAAAGAGATATTTAGTTTGCAAACTGCCATCCCAGGTCTCACTGGCTTCACGAGCTTCCCAGTGAAAGGCAAATCTAAGCAACATTGATCAGAAACACGTGCTGTATTCGAAAATCTAGAATAATGAATCCCAATTTTGCAGGTTGCCAGCTCCAAAGTACAAAAATATACAACACAGCCTTAGAAAAAGACAAAACCAAAACAAACGTCTCTTGCAGTCAGAAGTATGGACAATTCTCATCTAGGGGTTAAAGAAAAGCGTTGGATGCTACCTTTCCTGGCATAATTCCTGGCTCCATCCTAAATATACTTTTGCAACCTTTACCAAATCACCGTCTGCCTCAGTGACTCAGTTGTCTAGTGTATGTGTGCCTTTATAGGTGAGAAGTACCTAACTCACATGTAAAAATGTGTGTGCATTCTCAAATGAGAAGTGTTACAAGAGCGCCTTCCCTGTAATTGCTAGCAGAGCCCCACAGCAGGACTGCAGGTGACTGGACAACACAAAGCACCTTTTCCTGTGCCAAAAAACAGATTAAGGAAAAAGTTCTGTTCACATGTGATTCTCTCTATCATTGCCTAGTAACAAATACAGAAAAATTGAAGATAACAAAAATCATCCCAGGGGAGCTTCACATACAAAAAACCTTAGTAAAATAAGAGCATTTATTATTCCTTCATCTCTTCTTTCAGCTGAACCATTTACTGAATTTTATTAGAAAAATAATGTCCAGCTCAAACCTTTGCATAATTTAAATTTCAGGTTTCTATATATTACACTCCAGCTGGGAGATTTTGCCTGTAAATATTTCAAGAAAGTATTTATTCTACAGTCATTCTGTGATCTGTACTGGGCATTGTAAAAACCCTTACTGAACTATAATTAAAAGCCAAGTATGACTTGACAATGGTCATTCAGAACTAAGAAATGTAGTAGCTATACGCTTTTGCATGTCAATCAACATCTTCTGGTCAGCTTCCCCAGACCTTCCCCACTCCAAAGTTACCAATAGTATTTTAAATGATACACTTGAACAACGGTGAGACATGCATTACAAGTGCTTTGACTTTATTTCTCATCCTTATTAAATGTTTCTCTGTAATGCCAATCTAATTTTTCTCCTTTGTCAAAGCATTACATTGATTTCTTTAGCTGAATTCCATGGCAGCATCTTCTGTGACAGTGAAGGATAAACTCCTTGATGTATATCAGTTTGTTAGGTTAAAAAATCCTAAGAATGATGGCTGAAGTGTGAGGAAAGAAGAGCAGGAATAATTTATATAAGCCTCATCCTACCTCTCCACTATTCTTACAAATATTCAAGATTTAAACTGATTTTCAGTTGGTTAATACAGGCAGAATTTGCTGTCTTTATAGCAATGTTTCTCATATACTGAAGTACCATTATGTAAATGAAATAGCAAATAATTTATTTGATTAGGGTACCTACTATTTTCTTCATATAGTTGAACTACAACCAATTGTTTTCTGTTGAAATTGCATTATTCCATCTAGATTGTTCAATTACATTCTGAACATCACAGCTAATCATTTCATTGTAGCTTTTTATCCTTTTACTGCAGTAGTCGACAGGTAAGGCTAAAGAATTACCAAACACTAGTTCATCATACATTTCTAAATTTATATCTAAAAAAATACATTTCAGGAAAAAATAACCCATTTCAGCCAGCTGATGGCCTAAATAAGATGTTATAATATAAAAAAGTCAAAGCTTTTCCACTTGATTTATCTGCTGCGACCTCTCCATTAGCAAAGTCTCTTCATCACAATGTGTGTGAATGTGTCTATATCCACAACCATTTTACACCGAAACAGAAATCAGACCAGTGTGTTAGAATTGGGGTCTTACACCACTGCTTACTTTCAAGGTGAGTCTGCTTTCTCTGCGAACGAAGAGCAGCTTTGTGATACTCTACTTGCCTAGTTAAATGCAAAATCTGACAGATGAGCAAAGTGTCATTAGATTTGTGAAGAGCAGCAAAGAGCAGTTTATGTGCTACGCTGTTGCTGGAGGCTTTGGGCAAGGGAATGAAAAAAAATTATGCTCACATACTATTTGCATATAATGCAATTCATACTTAAAAAGGAAAAAAGTTCATTCTTTTCTTTAACGGCTGACTTTAAGCCCCAATATACTATTTTAAATACTGCTTCCAAAACTTAGACCATGATGAATGTGTTCTTTTCTCAATATTCAGAATTGCATTTTTTTTCCTTTGTCTGCACCGATGACATTAAATTGGTTTGTTATCCCATGGTACATTCTCGAAATATCTCCCCTCTTTCATTTATGCCTAAATTTAATTCTCATGGTTGTTCGTGAAACCGCAGATACAAGGGTAATATTTTTAACGTAAATAAAAACTACTGGAGTTTTACTTTTGACTTCATTTAAGACTAAACTTCATTTTATGTAAAACTGGCTGACAGATGTGACATTTCAACATATCGCTATGAGGAGAGAGCAGTATCTATGTGATTATCAGAACTTACTTTAATTTTTAGCTTTCCTAGGGAATGTCGGAACCCAAGAAACAAACAGAATACAACAAATCAGCAGGTTATGTGTAATTTTTAAATAGGCATTTATTTCCCCAGTTTTTCATTCACTAAAAATGAAAGAGGCACTAGTTTCAGCTTAGGCAATACTACGAAGCGAAGCTGAAAACCCCTGATAATTACTGAAGTATTCCACATTTACAGAATAATGGGGGGGATTTGATCAGTTATGAGAGAGTAAATTTAATTTTTCTTCATGGTATTTGCTCTAAGCCAATTATACAAGTTTGTTATAAAATATGCTGTGTTCTTCTTGGAAAATGATGCACAGAGAGGAACATGTATTCAAAGAAAAGAAAAACATCAAAAGACCTTATGCAGGACCAAACCATCAGCCATCCTTAAGAGGAAAGTCATATGAGACTATTTAAATGTTTGACTGATTATACCTAATCACTTGAGAGAAAGAGTGTTTTTACCTCAGCGTTAATGAGACCCAAGATTTGGGTAGCTGACTCCAAATCACAGAAACTACAGAATCAAAGCTGGAATGCCCTACTGAGCAGATTTTCTCGTTACTAAAGAAGTTGTTCAGGACTTTTTTTTTTTTTTTTGTTTTTTTTTTAAATTTTAGAGGGNAGGGGTTTTTGGACAATTCAAATGGCAGACATGACTGCTACATGAAACTCAACTACTTAGATGTCATAATATTTCAGGCCAGTATCTCAAAGGCAGTATTATCTGCAAATGACAAATTGCAGGAAACACAGCTTTGCTGTAACACCAAAATACACTGTCCTTGGTGCAGAAGTGTCAGAAAATATTTTCTGGAGACGTTCTTCCAGTCCTTTGATGCTTTACAGTACTCTAACTTGCAGTTGCAAGCATCAGCAAAATACAAAAAAACCCAACTAATCCACCTCTATTAAAACATATCTTCAAAAAGAAAATTAGACTCCGTTTGCAAGCTGCCTCCCAAGATCTCACTGGCCTCCCTGGCTTCCCAGTGCACTACTGCTCATGTCACTCAACAACTTTGCTGCAGTAAACTTGAAATTAAGACCTCAGAATGGAACACTTCAATTTTATAAATGGAGAACAAGGTTAATTTACTTTAAAACTAGGCTTACAACACATTCCAAAAGAAATAACTGTTCTTGAAATAAAACAGAACTACTGCTTTAATTAGTTATTACTTTAAGCTTTACAAGATGAAGAGGTATGTTTTACTTAAATGCCAAATTATTATTAAAAACGTACTTGCCAAGGGAGAATAATTAGAGAATATGTATCTTGCGAATATACTTATATTTAAAATAATAAAGATGTTCCTTCAAATCCAAGTGTGCTATTATACAGAAAAGAAAGTCCCGGTAATATACAGGTTGTTCGCATATAATGCTCTATTATTCTTTCACTTAACTTGTGTTCTGTAGGCTGAAATAGAAAGCATATTACAAATGTTGTCTAAAACTAAGAAAATATTTTTAATCTGTGACAGTAATACTAAAGACTTTATTTTTAATCAAATCAGCTAAGATTAAATGAGGCAAGGATGCATACAGTCAATGTCTATCGGATAAGGGATTGACTTAATGCTTACTAATGTAAAAAGGAAGATTACCCAACATGCTCCACCTTTCTGGTGGGTGCGTAACAGTTAGTACACATCAAAGAGCTTCTCCACGTATGACACGGGTATAACTCTTGCCTACCTGTGTCACAGTGAAGTCCATTCTGTCTTACTATCACAACAGTAGCACAGCATATCTAAAACTTGGATAGCATTTCTTATTTTCCACTTAAACCGGGAACTTTTAGCATTTAAAGCAGGGTCAGAAGTGCAAGCCCAATACTACTCATCTTGCGTTAGAGCAGCATATATCAGGGTAACTTAAAATTCAACATGTCATTTTTTCAACATGCAATAAAGATGTTATAAAATACTAGACAGATACATCTAGTGGTTACCAGAGTCCTTTTTTCATGAGCTCCTGTTTATGAGCAAAAAAAGATTTCCTTAGATACCTTCAGCAGGCCTGAATTAAAAAAGGTTCAGCTCCTTCCATGAGAGGAGGCATAAAAAAAGTGCACCTAATTAAAAAGAAGGTCTTTGCAGCAGGTTGACCTGCCACGTTCCACTTTGGTGTGGAAGAAGAGGTCAGCATTTGCACTTCTTTCTGTCTCCTCACTCTCTCTTTCACAGTGCTTATAAATCAACCAACAACTCCAAAGCAGGCTGAATATTTTCTAAGGAGAAGACCGTCTCCCACACTGCGGTCATAACATTAGAAACCTCCATACGCTCCAGGCCTAGTTTAAAGATGATGTTCTTTAAGGTCCTGAGCTTTGTTGTCTTACGGACAGCTCAGGCTTAGGCAGCTTCATCCAGCCCCACTGCACACCAACAGTCTGCTTTAAGCAGAAGCACATCACATCACAAATACTACAAAGCCTGCAAAAGAAAGAGGAAATGATCCCTGTGTCTCGGGAAAAGATCTTTTTGGTGGTAGCTGCTGGAGAACAGAGGATGGGTAAAGTTTGCTGCTTGAGTGGTGGCAGCTTTTCTTTTCTCTCTCCCTTTTGTTTTGAAAGGGAAAAATGTGAGTCTGTAGGGGGTTCACAATTGCTTTTTCAGCTTGGTATAATGACAAAGGTTGGCAAGCCTCATTTCCAAAAGCAAACCTGCTTTTCTCAAGGAAATGGATTATTTTCAGGTGACTTTACATTTAAAAATAAGATTTATCCAAAATAACCTTTAAAACCTCCATCCTTTTGCCAACATTGCCAGGGCTCAATGAAATCTCAGTGGTCAACTTTTACTGTTCTTTATTTGCAACCTATTTTATTAAGAAAACATTGTATTTTCTAAAGTCTGAACGCCCGTCTTTATGGTTTTAATTTGCTGACACTGCCGACTGTTTGGGTGGATTTATTAGGACTATGCATTTACCTAGTATTTTAGGATAAAAAAAATTGTTGCTGAAGGTATTGTCTCTAACCAGGTATTATGCAAGTGGAGGCAGGAGAGAGAAACAATTAATAAAAGTTACTCAGCTATGAAACTCCTAGCTTCCTTTGTTCTTCATACTTTAAGAGCGGCTTACATTCTCATGGTTAAGTTAGATCCTCATATCCTTTCAAGGAAGATTATACTGAAGTGTTATCTAGTCAATATTCTTTGAAGGACATGCAGCTATACATATATGCATTTTTAATAAACTGAAATTAAATTAGTGACAGTTTATGTTCTGGAACACGTTAATTAGAAATACGTCATTATATGAGAAACAAACACGAACAACAACAATACACACATGCCCTACATGCATAAAAAACCCCACTGCCCTGTTAATAATGAACTAATGGGAATAGGGAAGAAAATAAAGAGAATTATAAATTCTCTCAGTTTGAATTCAACTATGATGACCAATAAGGAATGCAATATTTTATTTTCAATTACCACTATTATAGATTGAATGTCTGCAGCCTAGAATATGGTTGGGTTTTTTCTTCCTCCTGCGCTTTCGTCAGGTATGAGCCAGTCCAATCATTGCCAATATCATTTTTAACTTAAGATATTGGGACTTCTCACTACAAGTAACTAAGCAATGTAATGGGGCTGAGGAAGTCACAGAATGAAGAAGCTGATTTCATTTGCTTCTAAAGTTCTCTGGGCTCTAACCACCCTTGCATCCCACCACAGAGGAACAATAACTAAGAGAGACACAGGGATGGCACTCTCAGTCCCATCCCACGCACTCAGATAGTATCTATGTATTCCTCTCTGGTCACCTTTCCTTGCTTCCACCTCTTGTATGCTTGTTTTTCATATTTGAATTTTGTCAGGGACTCCTTGTTCCTCCTTGCCACCTTGGCTCGAGTTCCTGCTCATTGGGATGGACTGGTCAAGCTTGGAGAAGATGATCCTTGAATCAACACATCATGCTTCTGGTACACTAAATGTCACTCAGAGCCAGTCTGAAACATTTTGATTAACTGGAGTTTAAAACATTTTCATGTAAGGGCTCTCTAGAAACATTTTATTGTATATTATTTCTTGGTAATATCTCTTTATGACAGCAGTCAACTAAAATCCTTATGTGATTAGGCAAATGGGGTTTGTCCTCTTTTCTGTAGAGAATTAGAAATTTTGTCTTATGTTTTACCAATGAGAAGAGGGAGGAAAGGGAGAGGAGGGAAGGAGGGAAATGGAAAAAATGGGACTCTAACACACTGTACACTAAAAATATTTCCAAAGCAGTCTCGCTGNCTGTACGCTAAAAATATTTCCAAAGCAGTCTCGCTGCTGTTACCATCGCTGCTTCCTTTTATCTTACTGGAACTACGAACGCAGTGACAGTGCCATGGTATATCCCAACACAGCATGGAGCAGGGGACGTGTTCTCATCTGTGTATATGCATCATTTACTGTACTTTGCACAAAGCATTACTGACTGCCCTTCATTACTGCTAATGGAATCTCAAGGTCAACGACCAGTCATAAATGTCCATTCTAAATAAAATGTATTGAAGACACCCTGCCCAATGTCTTTTACACAGGTTTCTGG
>WAAD01042393.1:118255-147847 GCA_013389945.1 Fregata magnificens
TGTTTAGTTTGCATGTCTCTCCTTTCTTGTACAGAACAGCTGTAAATCATTAAGAATAACCCCACAATCCTCATCGGGCAGGATAACGTGTTTGAATTCATAGGTAAAGAAGAAAAAAGACGACAATCTGACAGAGAAAGTAAAAAACCAACCAACCAAGAAAAAAACCCACAAACAAACAAAAAGATTCCACACACCACACACCCCCCCCAACTCTTCTGCTCAGAAAGCTGCCGCACTGGATAGACTCGGAGCATCAGCAGTGATAGAACGACGTGTCCTCTGCATAAGCAAAATGGAAACTCATCCCAACGTCCTAACAAGCACCGATTTTGATGACATTCAAAATTAACTACTGTCTCAAATATTTCATGGCCTTTCGTTATCATAGAGAGAAACTGATTTTCGGGAAGAGGGAGAAGGAAGAACTGAACAAAGCTACAGGTTGCCAGGGCAGAACTACATGTTGGTTTTCTCCACTTCACTGAAAGTAAGTAATATGAAAATAAATTTTTGTAGCAGATAGAAAGTGATATTGAGTACCTATCAGATCTTCCCTTCAAAAGGAAGGGCCTTTTAATAACAAGTTGGCTTTAAACTCTGAAGAAGGCAAGCAGAGTAGGAAAGCACCAGACAGTAGATCCGCTGATGGAGCATGAGGCCATTACAGCAGACAGCCAGTTCAAGAATACATGAAGAAGGAATATCTTACCAATGCCAGAACACAAGATTAGAAAAAAAGACAGGTTTACAAAAAACCCAAGCCAAACCAAAAACAAAAACAGAAAAAAAAGCAGCATGTCCTAGAATTACATGGGAAAAAAACCAATGTTATCTGCACTTCTGACGGGATGGTCAGCCCAGCTGTAGGCCATTCATATGCTCACACATTACTTTATGTATTTATAAAAAGAGCATGAGATTACACATGTAGTGCTTTTTATGCTCTGACCATAGGATAGGGATAAGGATACTTCTGGTATAGTTCTTTTTGCCCATTTGAAGGCCAAATAGCAATCTGCTAGCAGAGGTTGCAACACAGGGTACAAGAATGCTTTGAAACAGTGATACTAGCTGACAACATAGAAGAGGAAAGCTGTAAATGGACATTGAATTAAATATCATCTAGAATTGTTCCTGAATGCTCATCTGTCAAATTCCAGCCCTTCTGACAGAAGCTTTACCCAAACAAAATAACCTTTTTCTAGTCATTATCTTCACTACTTATACTTATTTACCCCAAGGTCAGTTACTTCAGAGACAATAATGAAGGTCCCATTCCAGAACACATCGCAACTGCGAATTAGACGCTCTAGCGCATTTGTGCTACTCGGCCTTTGATCCCAGGTATAAATATTTAATTTCATATGACACTAGTCACCTCTGTATGAACATACTATATTCCTCTACATTACATTCAGAAGTCTGACCAGTTTGGGTGATACTTAGAACATCAGCAATTGCACAAGGACTTACAACTTCCCCTAGAACATAACTTATAGCACAGGGATTTACAACTTCTGCAAACATGACTGGAACTGCTTTATTTATATTGCAGATCTGCAAAGTTCTTTTTAGGTTGGTGGTTGTTTTTTTTTTTTTTTTTCCGTCAGTGTAAGAGAGAAACTTCTTTTGACAGCAGAATGTACTGGATGATGTAAAAATACTGCATGTAAAAATGTTTTGGAAATGTTGTTAAACATTTCATACATTGGATGGGAACAGCTTAACAAGAGAACACAGACATGTTTTCATTTGGCTAAGTAATTTTTACAGAGCAAGACCTAGTCATGCTGTATATGTACCAGTCTGTTTAGACCATAAGGGTTAATTTTATAGGGGTTTGTTCAAGCATATTGTCTGTTTCAAATGAGCTACATTAGCCAGATGCCAAGCTGATACAATAAACAGCCATGCCAAATCTAATGAATTAAGAAAAAGAGAACCACGTGAAGACATTTTCACATGAAATCAGGTAATGACAGGAAAGAAAAATTAAAATATATTAAAATAAGTATAAAAAGTCCAACATTCAAGTTGTAGAGAGATTCTAAACATGAGGACTGATCTATTGCTGGCTTTATCACACCTATGCATTTTACTCTAGTAAGTAAAAAATTATTTATTTTAACATGGAAGCACTGGGACTTTAAATAAATCCATACACCAGTAAATATTCCAGACAAAGGATTCATTTTCTGTTAAGGGATCAGAATGAATGACAAGATTAATTAAAATTTTATCATACTGTTTCTTAGAACAAAATTTTGCATTTAACTACATTGCTGTGAGGTTAATGCTCGTATGAAACAGGCCTACAGGGGCTTGAATACAGGCAAGAAAAGAGCAGAAAAGGGATGCTTGGGCTCATTACAGATGCTAACGTAGTTTAATGACCAATTTTTTTTTTTAAACAAGGTAAAAGTGATGTAGGAGTCCAACCATGTTGCTAACAGAAGCTAAACGAACCGCAAAATGATAGAAGTGTTGTGATGTGCATTATTAACCAGTGCAAGATAAGCCTCTGTCAAGAAAAGTGTTAACGGTTCAGAAAAACTCACTACTCTTTCAGCTTCCGCTACCTGAAATTATTTGCGTTTTCAATCCCTTTTCATACAGATTAGTTAGAAGTGGGTAAGTACCTGAAAGAAAACAGCCAGTGAAACAATATATACTGTATATATTGCAAGGGGCAATATACATTTTTTCAAACATTGAGTGCACAGCTGTGCTTCTCTTTACATGAAGAGAGGCGGCTCTGCTGAATGTTACAGTGACATACCCTGCTAGCTTGGGCTGATCCAGTATGGGCTTCCTGCAGTCAACAGCCCCGCTGCCAGTGTAGCAACCACCGCAGTAACCAATGCTTAGAATGAAACAATCAGCAGAAGGATAAATGATACCATTAACATATAACTTCCTCCTGCTTTACAGGATGCAAGCAGAATTTAAACTGCCCCAAAATCACCAAAACTCAGTAAGGTGAGCCCTCCACTGTATGTTACAACATTATTAGATGGTGACAAGATGATTAAAATTCAGGTCAGGATTGGATCAGCTCCGTAACACTAGCTCCCACGTCTTCCCTCTCTACTTATAACACGTGTGTGTGTGTGTGAGCATACAGAAACATAATATTAACTATGAGATTATATATATAAATTTCAAATATTTCAAATGCTATCACTAAAACACGACCACATTTGATTAATTAGCTGCAGAAGCTCTAAAATACACACATAACATATTCAAAATAAACATGGAACAACTGCATTTCAGGAAGGAGCAACCATTATTTAGAAAAACTAACAGTCCATTACTAACTTCGCAGGTCTAAGCCTAAAAGTGCTACGAAAGTTCAAATTATTACTATCATTGGAGAATAATTTTTTAAATCAAGAATAATCATACCACATTATTGTAAGATTTCAGAGTAGACAGAACTATGTCTATGTAAATATTCAGCTCTGCTATACTGCAGCCACTGGGTTGTTCAAAATTTTGATTCCTGAACCGTCCCTTTGTAATCAGGTTTCATGTGTAAGAATCATTCAGGTTTTCTTCAGATTTCTTTTGGATTTTATAATACTAAGCAACTAAAATAACATGGGTTGGAAGGGTATTTGCAGTTGTAGTAGGACAAAAATGTATATCAGTTTGATTCATGTACTGTACAACTACACCCAAAACCCCAAAAGCTTTTAAAACGTGTACGTATTTTGGAACTTGTAAACTTAGAAATCAACTAAAATATACATGCCAGAATGAAGTTTCTTTTTCAGAGGGTGGCTGATCTCCCAGCCTTTGACATTACCATAAACGCCCTATGAAGATAAGCAGTGGTTGCACAGTGCTGTAGTTCGAACAATCTCTTCTCCATATTTCAGTGAACTTAGAAACTCTGTCTCATGCAAAACACCTGTCTCACACCTCAGCGTTAACCACTTGGTGTCTTCTGCAAGAATTGATTTAAAACGTAATACAAGGTCTGCACGAAGTTTCTCTGTTAAAGGTTACGTAACTTAGCAATGGCTTTCTGCTACATAATGGCACATATAGATGGTTTAGAAGATTCATTTGAAAATTCCATTGGAGTTACTCTTTTCAGTCCTAGCAAATCCATACCACAAATATCAGCCAACAATCCCACTGTAAAATGTTACCTGGTTCTCTCCAAGGGACGCAGCCAAATTACCGATACACCATGCAGAAATCACTGCACTGAAATACCTTCTTAATCTGCAGTACCGCAACACTGATAATGAATTATATCATTTGTGGTTTTGATATTAGATGGAAGATAATAAAAAGTAAATTGCAGCACACAAAAGGAAAAAAAGATATCTTCCCAAGAAGTAGATGATGTTTAAATTCAATACAGTAATAAAGGGCACTTGTATAGCAAGCAGGCAAATCCCTAGTAAATGTAACAAATGAATCCTGACACAAGTCCATTTAATATACTCTCTCACATATCTCTTTATGCATGCTCTTTCCACTAAAACTCCATTATGCCAATCTACTTTAACATTACCTTGTACTGCAACTACTGCCCTCAGCTCAGTCTTCCAGATAATTCTTAGGAAGCAGGCATTTTGCTCATTTGCCCCCTTGCTACTAAGGAATAAAACAGAAAACATTTTTAAAAGGTGATTTTCTAGCAATACTAAGGCTTAAGCATAATCAAAACTGTACTCTTCAGTGTTTGAGAACGCTGCCTGGGGATGTCATGAAGGCAAATACAGACACACCTTGTAGACCAAAGATGTGTGAGAAAATACATGAACCTGTTTTGGAAAATGAAAGGGTAAAGTTCCTAAAATACATGGCCACTCTTCCTCTGTAAAAGACTATATGAGTATTATATAGAAGCTACATTACAAAGAAGTCTACTGAGGTAGAAACTGCTACCTTGCAAAAACCATGATCTTTACCCACGCCGACATCCTCTGCCCTAATACCCTCTGCTCACAGAGAATGTGAAGAAGCTACTGAATGCAAATGAGATGGATAGAACAAAATGACCTCAAGTTCAAATCCTATACAATACCTCTAGCTACATTTTTACAAGCTCTTCTTAGAGATATGTTTAATTAAAATAAAAGCATGATATATGCCACTGTGCAAAGCTATTCTGATAACCAGAGTAGCTAAGAAATAACGACATAAAAGTTCCCCTTAAGAGTTATTTTAGAAAGGCACACAGATTACTGCATCTGCGGCTTGTGGCCAATTTATCATATGCCTACTAATTTTTCCAATGCTTCAAGCGTGTTTCAGGAGTTGTTTATGGAAAAAGAAAGATAGAGCTTTTTTCTAATATCTGCTTCGCTGGGAGACAGAAAAAGGTATTATTCATTCTATCTTTTTGTTCTGAGGAAAATTTTAAAAGAAGAATCAGTCCTTGATATTGCTGGACTTCAGCTGATGTTCAATATGCTTTTAGTTAGAAAATACACATTTCTTATTTGCTTGCTGTGAATTTGCCAGGGCAGGTTTGACATGAAAAACTATTTATTTTCTAAAGAAGGTGTTTTCAGAGAGGTAGTATATGCCACACCAGACATACCAGTATCTGCTCCTTATCCAAAGGCTGTGACAAATACAAAGCACATGGGAAAATGGAAGGACCCTCAGCCTCCTTGTGGTAATAGCAAAGTACTTCACTAGCCAGATCCTAAACATTTCAAGACACCTTTCTTTAATCTTTTTTATTGAGGGGACAATGGAAGAAGATGGATTATATTATCTATGCAAACCCTCACATAGATGCCATTTCTGTAGAGAGAAAGTAAGTTGAAAACCAAATAATTTTCATCTAAACCCTTCAACTTAGTAACATACTGCTTTGGGACGGTAAGCAAGCTCCTCTCTGGTTGGTAGGATGGAAACGGAGCAGAGCCACAGATTTTCCTCCAGCAGAGTTTGCAGGCCACGGGGCTCCTCTCTGTCTTCTCTCTCTGCAGTGTATTTTCAAGTCCTGCCTTGGTCTGTCCTTTCCATATTTTGCATTCAGTGGAGAGGAGAGTTTAGTCTTTGCTGCTCCCTCTGCCATCTGATTATTCAAGTCTCTTTTTCTTCCGCACGCCTTCAGGAAAACAGACTGCAAATAACAGTCCCTTCACAAACACCACAAGAAGGATTGCTTTATGAGACTATTATGGATTGCCAACTATTAGACATAGCTTTCCAAACAGGGGTGGCCCCTGACCCTCACAGCCCTGGCCACACAACAACCTTGCAGGGCTGTCACCACCTCCTGGCAGTAACTAATGTGCTGAAGTCACAGCTGGAGTCCACAGGTTTAAGCAGCCTCCTTTGCACAACATAATGCTGTCCCACAGTAACTGTAGTGACGTATTTTTTAGAGCAATACCTTTTAAAGCTATGAAAGATCATTGCATAGGTCTGAATAACTCCCACTGAAACTTAGCAAATACAGAGGTACTAATTAATAGCATACACAACACAGCCTACTGCCAACCTTAGCATTAAGAATCTTTCCTTTGTGGTTTGTCAAAATTTCCAACTTGCTTTATGACAATTCTGACCTCCATAAATTTGCCACAACTACTGCACCTAGTTATGAGACAGGTAAGCAGCTGTTTTTCTGGAGTGATTACTGTTGTGGTGAAGACGGACACATGGTGAGGTCTGTTTTTTCCAACAGCAGCTGTGCTGCTCGCTGTTGGTGTCCCATCAGAGATTACTACCCCTACTGGGATGCCACCAGGGTGGTTCAGGTAAGCTCTCCCAGACCCATGTCCATTAAAAGGAGCCAAATTAGCACTGCCATTACTTATACAGATCAAGCTAACAGTGCTGAATCGGGCAACAGAAAAATTCCATGAACAGCTTAACCAGTGGATCCAAATGCACCCTAATGGGCATCTGGAAACAGACTTTGAGGTGAAGACTAAACAAGGGTCACAAAATTATTACAGGATTTTTTTTTTTTTTTTTTAAAACAGAAATCTTAGGCAATCAACAGCAGTTATACAGCGGGTGGCTGTCTGAACACAAAAACACAAAAGGACCACTCTTGAACTGGCAGGCCAAACTTCCCACTCTTCATCAAGGTCACAAAGCAATAAAAGTATTTAGACGAGGACTCCTTAGAAAAACAAGCCTTCAGGGCAGGAGATACAGATGAACTCTGACTAGCATCATGTTACTACAGTCTTAGGCCAGAACATGACCTCAACGCATTTTTCTGTCTAAAAATAGCACCAAAAGGTAAAGAAACAAGCAGGTGTAAAGGGAACATAAAAATATTACCAAGTATCCTCAACATTCATTACAAAGAGCTGGATACACAATCACAGGATAGAGAATCATCTCAGTCACAGGTGAGTTTGGAAGGAACCTCTGGAGATCATCTAGTTCAACCTCCCTTCTCAAAGTAGGGTCAACTGGAACAGGCTGCTCAGTTTCCCAATTGCTAAATTTTCTGTATTTCAATTTGTGCCCATTGCACCGGGCACCACCGAGAAGAGCCTGGCTCCCTCACCATTACTCCCCCACATCAGTATTTATACACACTGATAAAATCCCCCTCTGAGCCTTCTGTTCTCCAGGCTAAACAGTTCCAGCTCTCTCAGCCTCTCCTCTTAAGTCAGATGCTCTTTGTGGCCCTTTGTTGGATGCTCTCCAGTAAGTCCATGTCTCTCTTGTACAGGGTCACCCAGAACCGAACCCAGCACTCCTAATGCATCACACCAGTCCTTGCATCACCTGCAAGCGTGCTGAGGGTGTACTCTGTCCCACCTTCCAGCTCATTAATGGAGATGTTAAACAGTACCGGATCCAGTAATAATCCCTGGGGTACCACCGCAGGCTGACCACTGCCAGACAGGTTTTATGCTGCTGGTCACAGCCCTTTGCGAGGCTGGCAGCTCAGCCAGTTTTCAAGCACCCCACTGTCCAATTCTCTAGCCCATACTTCATTGGTTTGTCTGTGAGGATGTTATGGGAGACAGTGTTCTCTTACCAGTAGGAACGTCATTTAATTTTCCCATGCTAGGATCTTTGAACTTCAGGTAAAGTTTCATAAGCCACGATAAGAGCAAGGGCCAGCCCTGTGACCCAATGCTGAACACAGATGTGTGTTTTTTAAATGGAACCAGAGACTCCAGTTTCTCCCAGCAACTAAAGGCCAAGCTATCTTTGCTGTTGTTTAATCATACATGTTTCCTGCATGTACGGATGCCCACGTAGGCGTCCAACTCTGTAGATCAGGAAAGCACCAGCGCGTTGATGCTCAAAAATTTATCGCATAAGTCCTGTCAGTGACCCTGCTATTCTTTGGGAATCCTCTCCTCTAAAAGCCAGATAAATTTCAGACACAATTTTCCAGTTTGTATGGCCTTAGGAAACATACTCTGTTAAAACCTCAGGCAAAACGCAGCATAGTACACAAGCACAGTATGTGTATGGCACTTGTACTACTAACCTTGCTCAAGTCTGTACGTAAATAAACATGTGCTGTAATTCAGAGATATTAACGCATATTTCCAGGCAACATTCCAGGTCAGATTTTTCACTTTAGTTAGATTTTGTCTTAGTAATTTGAAAAGTTTTTCTTCTACCACTTCCGGTGGAGGCAAGTCTCAACTTTAATCCTCGCCTATGCCAGTGCCTCTACCAAAAAGACTTTGGAAAGTCACCCACCTCCTGCAAATTTATTAAGAAAGTTTATATCCTATAAATATAAATATACATTTATACATCAATAAAAATTATATAATGGCTAGGTTACATCAATTAACATAATAAATAACATAATAAATAATAAATAATAATAAATAAATAACATAATAAAACAAGAATGTCTTTAAATGCACTAAGTGTTCTTAAGGAAATAGAGGCTTCTAATACAGGTTCTCTAACACTGTTGGCCTTAAAGCCTGACAGATTATTGATATAAATTGCATGTGATTAGCCTTATTAAAACCTATAGTACAATAAAGCTGTTATATGAAGGAACTCACTATGCTTTTCTTTTCTTTAGCACTGTTAAGCTATAACCCGTACTTTTGCAGATTTCCTGTCCTGATACAATAATTTGACTCTGTACAGTCCTTGTCTTACAGGAAGACAAGAATCTGTCCATAGAGGCAGTCTGTCATCAGTTTTATATCGGGTCCTTTCTGCTGCAAGGCAAAACACATGTATTGGACAGGATGCAAAGACTACTCCAGCAGAATAAAGTTAGTTTTTAAGCACCTTCCATGCTCAATGATACCTGAGAGGAGCCAAGAACATGCAGAATAAAATTTTGAGCATTAATGTGCACTGAACAATGTGTGTATACGTTATTAGAAATTAAGATACAAGAAGATTTTTCATGGGGAAAGGAATGCTGCCTCTCCCTCCCACATTTTGACAAATGAGGATCATTAGCTAGCAAGAAATCAAGAAAAACCTCTGTTGTTACAATTATTTTCTTTGCTCCCGTGGGTATGACAGCTTCACACAGAACATCTCAGATATAGCAGTCAGTTTTCCATTCCCCGATATCTAAATGTAACACTATTTCAAAGATCACCTGTGAGCTTATTTATAACCTGCCTGGGGCTTTTTATTGGTAACAGTTGAATAAAAAGAGGTGAATAACAAAGCCTGGTTACAAACTCCACTTGCGCACCACCTTTTCTGTCTTTTCCTTTTACATTTACCCTCCAAGTCTTCCCTTTCAAGCAGGAGCAAGCACTCTTTCAGCCAAAGGAGAAGGAAGATGAAGCTTTAAGACAGCTTGGAAAGCAGGCAACTAGCATCAGACATTGTCTTCTGTTTGAGTGGGTTCAAAACCTGCCTTTCCCCATCAGAAGAAGGAGTCATTAACATCAAACTAGTGGCTATGCTGGGGAGGGCAGTCTCTTCTAGACTCCCTCTTGAAGTTGTGCCATTGAGAGAAAGAAAAATAAACTTTCCAGAAAGACAGAATCAAAAAGAAGCAGCAGGACTAGAGAGCAGCAGTTAAAAGAGTTGCCTGGAGGAAGGAAAACCTGGCTTACCAATTCTCGCTGTAAAGCTATTTATATACTTTATCCAGTGACATACGTGCAAAAGTAAAACGTGAAAGTGATCTCCTGGAGCAGACAGTAGAAGCCGGTGCTTTCACAGGCCCTGGATTTAGCCCTCATCTCCCCACCACCACTATAATGGCTTCATACAACTGACTTTCAAGATGAATTGCTTCTGATTCGTGCCTGCGTGAAGTCAGAGTAAACCACTTAATTAGATTAACTGATCTAATAAAGCAGGGAGCTGCACAAAGATCTTAAAGCTCCAGTTTTCCTCCCCCAGGGACATCCTTCACACACGTACCCAAAGGGACTTTTTACCATAACGACAAACAAATTCTCCCAAAGATGCACCCAAATCGCCTCAGCAATAACTTCTCTAGAGGCCTTGAAATCCTTTAGCATCAATATTCAGGCTTAAAAAGTAAAACACCCAGCCAGTTACATATATTAAAACATCAGATGTGTTTCACTGTAGGTGAAGCACATAGTTCATTCCTTTAAATTAAAACAAAAGCCACTTCCATCCCCTCCTTTGCCTGTTCCCTCTCCCTTTAAAGACTAGGATAGGGCATGCTGCTTTTTCCTTAAGAAGCACACCAGATTTCCTGTCTTAAACACACTCTATAATTAACAACCAGCAAATAATGAGTACCCAGGATATATAAGTCTATTAGAGTGCTGGCAGTGCTAAAGACTCATGCTGTTTCACTGTGGGCTCCACTTGAAGAGGTGATTTATGGAGGACATTTTTTCATTAAGTAATAGCAAATGGTTTCCACCCTCACAGTACCCAGCAATCTTCTGGGAACAGAACAGCGATACTGAGTCCTTTTCTGGAGAGGAACATTTCAAGGACTTTGGCTAGAACATAAAATGACAATCATTTACTCAAGGTCAGGAAAAAATAAGGGCAAATACAACCAGAGGTTAAGCATAAGGCGCTTGATTGCATAAAATCTGTCAGTTAGAGAAATAATACAGTTGCTTTCAAAACTACCAAGGGCTCTAACTATACCCTTGCAGAAATAAAAAGAGGACCAGATTGTCACCAGGTGTCTCAAATTATCATTACTATTGCTACTTCGTCTATAGTCATTATTACCCCTAAACAGCTAAGCTCATATTTCCCTTAATTACTCTAAATACTTCTACCTTGAGTGAATCGTATAGAAAGGCTCCACTATAAAGTGACAAAGCTTTGAGTACTGCCTGTGTGCCAGCTAATACCACAATAATATCGGTACCTAATCATTTCAGTTACCGACTTCCTTCTCCCCTAGAGGCAACCGTACAGAAGAACAAAATATAATTACATTGACACTCCTGCTATTGCACATCTACTTTCTCTGCAACTCTCCAGTGCTATTTACCACAAGACTGTGCCTGCTAACAGGGATTTCTCCAGTGTACGGACATGCAAGAATCAAAATATCATAATTATAATACCTTGCCTTCCTAGGCAACTAATTTAAGGCATTCAAATATTGTAATAATATTAAAATAAATTTTACGACATTCATGGGAATTGTTCTTCACATATCGTGGATACAGATGCTGAATTATCAGTGACAGCACACCAAACCACTGGCAGAGGTAGGAAAAGTACATTGGAGTCTTGGCTCCCAAAGATCCAACGCTGATTTTCTCAAATATTTTCTCCCCCTCGCATTAATTAAAGAGTATTGCCTACATTGAAAGATCTCAGTTCAGGAGTCCAAATAAGTACGTACAGGCACTAACACAGCTTAATTTTCTGAGTTGCCAAGACAGATGTTGCTGTGACCTGGTCCCACAAAACAGGAATACCAGGCAAAAAAAATCATCTCCATATATTAAATTCATTTAATACCCCTTTGTGACATAATACAGGTTTTTCTTATGAATCAGTACAGTCTCACAATAAAGTATGAGAACAGGATAGCAAATCTTAAGTCCCAATGTAATCCAAGGAGCAAGCTGAACACTGGAAAAGTAGTTTATTTCGAACACCCGCCAGAGCCTTGAAAGAACCTCCCTCCTTTAATACCACTGGAACATGGCAGAGGAGAGAATGAAAACAGTGTGCAAGCAACACCAACACACAGAAGTACAGTTACATGGTTGTTCTTTGATCAAGGACATGCACTTCTGCAGCACTCGCTGGAAACACAGGCAAAGATACAGATTCCTCCCACTCCTGAAAACACCAGAAATTGGAAAGCACTGTTGTAGCTATCTGTATTATACGCACACAGTTTTCTCTCAACATACATAACAGCTGGCTACGTGCTTACTTTTCCATTTAAATTGACTTTGTAATAGCCTGAACATGAGAGGAAAGCAAGTACAGAGCCCAATAATTTGTTCAGTCATCATCACTTTACTACTTCTCTTAATTTCTTTCCCTCACTACCTCATATAATGGAGGAGATTTTGCAAAAACCACAGCTCCACTCTGGAACAAAAGCTGTTTTCTGAGTTCAAAAGAGCATGAATGCTTGGTTACAGTAAAAGAGAGGCTCTGCTTTCTGAGCCTGGTGAAGAGGGAGAAATCGGAGGCGTTCCATATCTACGTTCACTTTGAGAGATGACAAGCAGTTCCCCAGGGGGTCTCTGAAACACATGGCAGGCAGGGCTCCTCATGTGGGGCATGCCTGGGGGTTGCCTGGGAGATACGACGAACACGATGAATATATGCATTTTGTGGGTGTTCTGATCCCAAGAGCTCTTTGACCAGTTCTACGCACTGAGCATCACCTCCTGCCTTCTGGATACGATAACGTAACCCTCAGAGCAGAGAAGCACTCTGCCCGTCACTGCTATAGCTGGGATTTGCTGTTGAAATCCAACAGGCCCAAATCATACAAAACACTTAATGGTTATTATAAATCTTACATGGCAAAACATGCTTTCGATAATGTATCTGTGAAAACACTCCCGAACTCTTCAGTGAGAATCTTAATCTGTCTCTCAAAAAACCACAAAAACTGCTCTGTGTGCTCCCTAGGAAAAAAGGATCGTATTTATCGTTGTCTTCTGCTCATTTTCCCAGTTGAAAGGAGCCATATTTTCAAAAATCCAATGGATTTTTGAATCCTACAGGAGCCAGAAGATGTGCTAGCTACTATTTTTACTCACATGAAAGCCTTGGGCCCTCTAATACCACCTATATAACACGCTACGATGTGCCATGCATGCAAGTCACTTCCCATGAGCAACATCAATCAGATAAAATCACACCACAGCAATTTTAACATTAGCATTATGTTTACACATAACAATGTTTCAAAACCAACAATGTTTAATAAATAACTCCTCATTTATTAACTAAAACTTTTGTTTAATGCCACCATACTTTTCTGTCATCTTTCCACTCAGGACATTTTCTAGAAATTTAATTTGTCACAGCCTGTACTTTTCTGTGCATGGCAAGGGATACATTTTAGCTAACAAGCAATGAATAAACCTTCCACCTGCCCAAATTTCTGCTCTCCTTAACACTACAAAATGCTCATGTTAAGAGGCATTTGATAGCTTGCTAAAGAGAAAAAGATATATTTTTAAAGATATAAAAACTGCCCTGCAAAATAATGTTTGCAAAAGCAAATCTTTCAGTTTTAATACATGCGTTAATATCCTGCCCTTCACAGTAAATGTGCTGCTCAGAAAATCTCTCAAAAAGAAACAAAAGAGTAGTTTGTACAACTACACACATTTATTTCATGGGAATCCATGCAGTACTCTTAATATTCCTTAAACTAGACAACTGGAGATAGAAGCAAGAGTTCAGAGTCTGCGCTCCTCGTCTTACTCAGAATTGAATTCTATTAATCTTAATTACTTTAATTGATGATGTTTAAAGCTAAAGTGTAGATTAGAATGAAAGCTCAGATGTTTCAGCAGTCCTATATTGTAATGCTGTCCTTGGGTTTTAAAAAGAAGGAAGGATTTGGAGAATTCACATTTAGCCTTAGTTTTCAAATACCCAAGAAGCCTGGATATCATCCTATCAGCAGAGTCTGCAATACTCATTTTACTTAGATAAATAGGGAGATCCCTGCTTGCAAAAGGCAACGCCTTTCAAGATGAAGGCTTCCATTTATACTGTGACTGTAGTACAAATACTATTTTTATTATTCAGTATAAATACTATAATTAGCAGCCAAGCTAGTAAGTGCTATTTGTTAGTTTAATTATTAAAAAATGCAGCTTAACTGAAGTCTGGTGGAAAGGGTATTTCCATAGAATTCCAATAAACAGGCTGTCTTCCCAACATCCACAGTTTAAGAATTTTCCTAATACTTAGCAATACTGCAAAGAAGGACGCAAAATATCATTTTGCAACTGCCACATAATTCTTCAGCACTATCACTCCATTCCACTCAACTTGATTCTGCCTAATCTTAAAGATGAAAAGAGCCAAACCACCCATTGCCACAGGCTTTGTTTGGCATCTCTATAATTTTAAGTACTTTTATGTGACACAAGTGCTTGCAGGAAAAAAGTTGGATTAGTTATATATACTTCTGCTGATACATAAACATTTAAGGTCTTTTTCTCACTATTACTCCCGGGACAAAGAAAATTAGGAGTTTGATTGGGATGTATCTTTAGCGAATGTTACTTGAGGAGAAATCACCAAAATATATTTGAATATTCACATAGGATGAAGCAGTCCCTCCAAGCAGAATGACTGCAGGTCACTTCACAGTGGGGCACTTTCCTTGATGGTAGGAGATGTGCTTTAAAACTTGCTCAGTCAAAGACAGGTCTGATGTGCACATCCCACTCCCTACATTGGTGCCCTGGGCACTTGACTTTTGCTTAAAAGGAAGAACTAGTCTGAAAAATTCTGCTAAAATGAAGTCAAATTCTCAAGTAGTTTCAAACGCCTGAATAAAGCTGGTGACTAAAAAGGCACTGTGGTGGTATATTGACATTTGTTGACACAACTGTACAAAAGAAACAGTTGGAGCCAATCCAAGGAAGTCGTGTATCATTGATCAGGTATCAGCTTTGTAAGGTGAACGCCACTCAGCTTACAAAGATGTTTTTCCATACACTGTTGACAGTGTAACATGACTATATATGATTGACATATATTTAACAGAAAATTGAGTTTCATACCAAATTAAAATAGAATATAATTGTAAGTGTATTATTTAGCAGCTACGTGAATGACTTGTTCTGCTCCAAGAATACGCAATCCATGTAATCTATTTAGTCTTCATGTATAATGTTTGAATAAATAATTTACACAATGCTACCTAATCAAGGACTCTGGTCAAGCAGAAGACACATTAAGTTTAGTACTTCCCAGTACCTCAGGTGGTTTTTTTAGCTGTCTAGATACTAAGAATCCATCAGGTAAATAGCACTTAGTACTGTTCGGAATGGGTAGGATTTGTCAATAAGGGAATCCAGCTTATCTTGGAGCAACACTGAGCTGAGGTACTCTCATTCCAGGGAGAAGACAGAGCGTGATACTAAGTGCCAGGAGGAGCACGGTAAAGAAATTATGAATTCTATCAGGGAGCCAAGTAACAACATTGGAAGTCATCACCATTGGTCTCTCTCTTTCAGTATTCACCTGAGTATTATTGACCTGAGAAAGATTAGTATGAGCAAGGAGTTCAGACACGGCATCAAATGAAAGCTGCCAATACAGCACTGTCCTAGCCTACTAGTGCAAACACTGTATATGAGCTACAGAAAATCAAGAGATTGGTCACAGGAAAAGGCTGAAGATATGAGACTTTCACCATATCAACACAACTGGCTTACAAAAATCACAGAAAAGGTTTTATTACTGTAATGGAACTAACTTGATATTCACCAGGGGCTATGCCGCTGAATCGCCTGTACCACGTTTCCAGCATGCTTAACAAGAGAACAAAAATAAGTAATGGCAGTGTCAGACATTTGGCTGGAGGTACAGGAACGGGTTGGTAAACTTGCAAACATTTGAACTGACCCTGAACAAGAGACAGCAAAACAAATGGTACTAGTACGCACAGTAAAACATGATCTGCAGCCTATGAACTCCTGGATTAAAAACTCAAACTATTACAGTGAGAAAATCCAAATAAACATCAATTAAAGAGTTTGCGTTATCATATTAAACTCCACTGCAGCTTGTTCGTTACCTACCAGTGGTCTAGTTGCCTCGCCTATTTGTCATGCACAACAGCATTTCTTTTGTTTCATTTCTCTTTACTGCCTTTTAGGAAGGGACACAAAAAATTACTTAATAGTTTGTGTCATTCTCTAAAAATTATCTATAGCTTAAGAATTAAAATCATGGTATTGAATCATAGAATCATAGAATCATTAAGGTTGGAAAAGACCTCATCAAGTCCAACCATCAACTAACACCACCATGACTCCTAAACTAGGCCCTGGAGTGCCACGTCTACACCTTTTTTGAACGCCTCCAGGGTTGACAACTCCACCACCTCTCTGGGCAGCCTGTTCCCATGCTTAACCACTCTTTCCGTAAAGAAATTCTTCCTGATGTCCAATCTAAACCTCCCCTGACACTGTATGATGTATGATGGAACGTTATTCTCAATATGCGCAAAGTTTAAAACTATAATGAATGAAAGCTGTTCGTATAAAAAAATACAAACTAATGTCTCAGAGAAGTAAGTCTTAGTCGTGATCACATCTATCAAGTTTTCTTTGTTATTTTAAGTAAAATATATATATGTGTCCTAAAGTAATTAGATGCTTCTGGGATCATTCAAAGTATGTGATTTTGAAGGAAAATCTCTACAAACCAGGTAAACAGACTGCAAATCCCACTGACACCCCACAATCAACATACTTCCTCTTCCAAAAAATACCCCAAACGTCCCTCATATAGAAAAATCATGGAGTGCCTTAATTCAGTGCTTAGCAATAAAGGAAAAGTTTTATGAAAATGAAACTGCTGAGATACAAAAAAGGATGAAATAAAATTCTCGGTAATAAAAGGTTACTTGATTCATTTCTTCGATTTCAGTGTTTCGAGTTAAAAGTCTTTAGTCTTCCAAAAAGTTTTGATTTCATATAAACAGTAGATTGTTAAACTGCCCTTTAGCTTCATTTCTTTATACCACTCTGTTAACTTCCAGTGAAATCTCATTAGAGATGGATTTTCCAGCAGTACAATATGGTTCAACCATTCAGCCATGCAGCGTATTTAATACAAGAGCCACCCCATTAAGCCAGATGATTAAAACATGTATGTATCCACTAGATTTTATGGCAAATCTGTTTTAAGACCTGCAGCAAAACCAGCACTGGAGTGAAACTTAGAACAGTTTTAGAACATGCTTTAATGACTCCCCAGAAAGTAACCTTCTCCATCAACTGGCTGAGGCTGGGCAGCCTGAGAGAATACCTGCTGGCAGGGATCTGACACTGGGTAATGGTGAAACAAAAGACAGCGATGCCTCTTCTGGAAACAGGCATATTCCCGACTCATTCATTACTTTGAAATTTAGGGAAAAGATGAATATAAAATTACTTCATTACTAATGAAAAGAAGGAGGAAAAAAAAAAGACAATGAAGGATTTCAAATGCACACACAATTCTACTCCAGTTTCAGACACACAGAATTTGACGAAAGTTACGGAAAAATAGCACGTACTGTTGTAATGCAAAATACTGCAGCAATGTATGCTAGGAACCGGTGAGGTCAAGTACCACATTAGATAGGAGAGCCTGTTCACTAAAGCCTTCCTTCACTGGTGGAAAAAGTCTTTCCGCACATTTACAGATCATACAGCACACCAACAGCCACAAAAGGCTTGTTCATCTAATATCTTAAAAAAAAAATTTTTTTAAAAAAGCCTGGGTTCTCAGAGAAATTAAAATTCCTCACGGAGGTGGAAAGTCTACCCAAAAGTAGACAGGAAATTAACGGATACATAAAAGCTGACATTCTGCACCAGTATCTACTAAGGATGACGACCTCTTCCTTGCAGAGTCCTGCTGGCCTGGGAAGAGCCAGTGAGGAGCAGAGCAAGTTTCCCTCCAGGCTTAAATCTTTACTCAACTTCCCCTCACCCAGCAGCATGGCTACTACATTCCCCTTGACTATCCTATAACACAGATTTGAGATGACAGCATTAAGATGACACAGCACAGAACAGCCTGAAAATTATATGACTTGGAGTGGGGATGGAGGAGGCTTCTACCAAACACCTGGCCCAGGAGCAGCAGTGACAGTCATCCTGTAGCTGCCTCCCGACAACAGCGTATTTGTCAAACAAGCACAAAACCACGTGCTACTATTAAGGTGAAAAGGTCCTGTTCTGAATGCTTTGGAATCCATAGTCTTGAGACATCCAAATACTGTTATCCAAGAGAGCTTTTTATAATTTATTTTAGGAATAATAAAAGCTACTACCTGTTCTTCAGAAGAGAGGATTATATACAAAAAGTATAATCACATTTTATATTCAGGACATAACAAATAGGATTCAGACCTTCAGCTGGCTGGGTAAGCAGCGAGCTGTAGTGACTCCATTAAATAAAATCCATTAAGTACATCCTCGAAAAAAAAACACTCCTGGAAACACTGCTCTCTTGAATAAGCGTAAGGTAATACTTTGTGTTTGCATGTAGCAGTGATATTTTCCTATTGGCAATAATACTACTGTAGAATTTTAAATGATTTTTTTAAAAAACATTTTCAAAGGGGGTGTTTTTTTAAAAAGTTATTTTCTAAAAGCCAAAGATAGTATCTGTTCACATTCAAAATATAACTAAGCCAAAATAAATGCGGAAAAATATGATGACTAAAGGATGGTAAGAACTCATTCTACTTCCGATTACTTTTTGTGATACAGCTAAAACTTAATTCAGCAGGTGATACAATCCGCACTTTAGAATCAAGGAGATCCTTTTAACACAAGGGTAATCTTCTGCATTCAGCAAAAGATTAAAACAAAATTAGTTTTCTGGATCAAGTACAAAGATTGACAATATAAATACGTGCATCAACGTATAAATCAGTTCTCACAACAACAAAAATCCCCTATAAAAAGGCATATATATTCATGTGCATTTTGTCTTTAGCAGCTAACAAGAAAGCTGATAATTAACCAACTATAACATTATGTAACATCTCTGATATCCTGTGATCAAATATCTCTGAACATGAAGAAAATTAAGTGATCCCAGTGGCCAACTTTAACCTTTCTCCCACTCTAGTGGATCATTCCAAAGTTTTCTTGTGTATTTTTAAATGAAAAAATTAAATACCATTTGTCATGATATTGTATATACTGAAACTGTATTGTATACACTGAAAACTTAAGTGGCATACAAACGGGGCGGGGGGGGGGAATATCTTATTTTCAGGCCACTAGAGTGAGGTTGATACAGACAGTTTTGAACCTTGCTTTGCAATGCTTTTGCAAGCTTAAAAAGCATTATTGCTTTCAGGAAATAGCTAGTACTGCACATGGGAGAAATGCAATGTGCATGTGGGCTTAGACTCTGCAGGGCAGCTCTTTGGGGTTGAAAGATACTGAAAGTAACTAGAAGGAAAAGAACTGCTTTATAACAAGTTGCTGTAAACTTCAGAGCAAACATAGCATTGAATAAAAATGCAAAAGGAGAAGAAAAGAGAATGTGGGCCACTGATCCTTTACAACAGGATACAAAAGGAGACATGGTACTTGTAGCATGTAATGTCAACATGAATATTAATGCATGTTTTGAGAAAAAAAAAACCCGAGGAATCCCAAATAGCTCCATAATGACAGACTTTTATCTCTATGTACTAAAATAGGAAACTTCTCAATACATAAAAAGTACTTATGCAGGCCTTAAATAATAAGTCTTTGGGGAAAACAGTGCAAATCAATCATGTTTTAAGACTATACTGCCTAAGTCTTAATACTCCAGTAGCCTGGGAAGTGCTGTGAGCATCCTGCCTGATGCGGTTCATTGTTGTTCTGAACTGAAAAGTATATATGAAGGGAAAAAGGTCACATATATATGAATTTACTAGTATCAGTCACACCACAGATGAAATCGCCAACACCCAGTCAGGCTCATTAGCCTACAGAGCTCTAATGTAATTTTTTAGTTCTTAATATAATTTGTAGGAAGCCAGTACAGTCCTTCAATTTTTTTGTTTTATGACTGTTCAGTATTAGTTTATCTTAGAAAGACTGGAGCTTAAAGGTATGAAATCAGAAGATATACTACTCATACTGCAAATTAAATAAGCCCTTTTAATGCTGCTTCTGAGTTTTAGCAGAAATTAACTTTTAGAGCAAAATTTGTGAGTAATTCTAATTAACTTCAAAACCTTAACATCATATATGGTTCATTATAAGCATCCAACCAGGAGCAACTAAAAATATTGCACAAAATAATTGCAGCACGTTCATATCCTCATAAAAATATTTTATCATCAGATCAAAATTGCTGAAAAGTTGAAGTTAAGAAGACTGAGCATAAGCATCAGGAAGATGTGACCTTACTCTTAAAGATTTAACTGTTTTATGTTGTCTTGGACAAACTATGTACCACCTATGCCTTAGTTTAATTCTTCTCTAATAATGATCACATATATCAATCACAAATACTGTATGTTATACATATATGCCATAAATACAGAGTAAACAATTGTCAACATACTTCAAGAAACACAAAAGTATCATCAGCTTATGTACAAAATTAATGCTATAGTAGTAGGGCAATAAAGTACATTATTATTTTTAATTAAAACAGAAAATATTCAGTTTTGAGACAAAAAGTGTTCATTGTAAAGATATAAAAGTTGAGGATAGGTGCAAAAGTACCTGGAATTCTGAGACCTCCCGAATACTGTTTTTCTTTGATTCACTCTTAAACTTACGTATACCTATGCTAACCCTTCTCAATTTCAGTGAAGAAAGAATTATGCTTGAAGTTTTCCTCCCCTGAAATAAAAGGCTTGCAGAACTGAATTATAACCCCCTGAAAACAGAGATTTAATAGAACCATCAAAAGGACCACAGCTGCACTATTGGATACCACCCTAATTAATATTACATAATCCATACAACACATGTGATCAATTTAGAGGTCCCAGGCGGTTCTTAAGTGAATGAATGCAATTTGTAAGCTCTGATCTGTCACTTCCACTTAGAGCAGAAGTGTCTACATTTCATATTACATTGTAATGCATGCTGTAAGCCTGTATCAGAACTCCAATTACTCATATAATGATCAAGTTCCACAGACATAATTAGGAAATGGGGAAGACAGGACCCGTAAAATCACGAGACAATGGCAGAGGAAAGGTAGGAAGAAAGGTAGGAAAAAAGTTACAAGAGGGTCAAATGTAACCTGCTTGGAAAGGCAACAGTTATTGGCCATTGGTTGGCACCGCGAGCAGGAATTTGCAAAATCTGCTTCACTTTAGGGTTATTTTGCACGAAGTGGAAAAATGTAGCAGCTTAAGCTGTATGCTTTAAAGGAAAATTAGGTGCTGAATCTGGGAAAACTTCAACAGAAAGCTTTCTGCATGTCTTATTTCCTACACCTATTCTATTACAGTGGTGAAAAGGAAGTACAGTTTCAGTCCACCACTTAGCAGTTCACCTTTAAAAAGAAGAAATATGCATAAATTCAGTGCTGATTGGCTTTGATCAGGAAATGAGCGTGCCTTACTAAAGCAAGAGCTGCAGTTTTCACAGTAAATTTTATAAATTCCAAAATTTGAACTACTGAACTATAGCCCCGTTTAGAAAGACTAAAAGGTTATGCTTAGTTAAGCCTGAAACCTGTATCCATAGCAGAAATTGGAAAACTGAAATGTAACAGATCTGAGATCTTCCTAATAGGATAAGCTTCTCATTTAAAAAAACAGATACAACAGGAAGGGCTTCATTTTGGCAAACTTTTTAATTAAACAACAAAATAAGTGTTGAAGCACTTTTAAAACCTATTTAGAAATTTCCCACAGAAAATTATATGGAATGAAAGAAGATTTGGAAATATCTACATTTCACAGAAAAGAAAGCTTAAAAGCCAGTTTTGCTAATGAATCAAATCCAAACACTACCACCAAGGAAATCTCTAAGACAATTACATTTTGTCCCCAGCCAGACTTCCCATTCAAGTAACATTGTTTTTAAATAAAGCCAGTTACAGCACAGGTCTGGGAAGGAAGGTTGCGGGCTGGCAACCCTGGCTCTGATACGTGCACAAAAATCTTGTGCACAGCTATTAATCTTTTTTTACAAAGTATAATACTTACTTTATAAGATGCTGAAACAATGTAATTCAAAAATCATGTAGTATTGCCTACAGAATAGTAAATATTATCCAGAACTAAAATAAATCAGATTTAGCATTTTAGAGTAAATATATATGAAAAAAGATACTATAATTACACTCACTAAATATGGCTCCAGATAATTATTATGCCAGCTTTCACTGAAAGAAAAAAATAAAAATGAAAGAAGGGAAGAAAACCATTTTAGGAAGGGGAGGGGAAAAGCCAGGGCAGTGACGTTAGCAATGTTCCATTATGCCCCTACTTAATTCTGTGGCAAAGATCCAATTGACTTCAATGAGAGTACGATTTGGCAGGAAAGAGACAAGCAGAATTAAATAGTTTCAAAACAATTTTAATACACTGTTTTCCTTTCTCAACTCTGCCAAGCCCATTTCCTTTCTTTCCACCCCCCCTCTTTTTTTATTGTTGTTGTTGCAGTTCCTGTACTTCAATAGAGAAAGCGGTTCTTCAGCAGCCTCTGAAACACTGGATTTTGTGCAAAGGAAACACACCAAGGCCCATCACGCATGGAAGATCATAATAATCAAAAATGTATTTAGTGACAGTGTGGTTAATGTGAGTGAAGTGTAAAACTGGAAATGGAAATCCGCAGTCTGACTGGTTAATAACAACCATCACTCATAACGCTTACACCGATCAAAACTGGAAAGAAAGAAGAGAGAAAGAAAGGAAAAAAATGCAAGTGAAAAATTGTGTATTATGGAAGTATCAAACCTGCTGTGAAGCAAATAACTGAAATGATTACTAACCAGTTTAATATTTTTAAAAACAGATCTTTCAGAGAAAAGGCATAGCATCGCACCAACTATTATACGTAAAATGACTTCCAACATCTCACATACAGAAAGTTCTATGATGTTTCTTACTCTAGAAAATGGACACTAGTTACTGTGGCAATGTTGACGGCAATAGGCAGCAATTGCAAAAAGAAAATGGTCAGAGGAACACTTCTCTTTTCCACCACCCTGAATTATTTATTAGCAAAACCTGTCTCAAGGATGCACAAGATTCCCACAACACCGTTGCAGGTTAATACTTTGCGCTGTTCCGTGTAATGAGTTCCTTCACCACCCTGCCGTCACAGGGTGCCACAAGCAGCCATCCCCACTGCCCCGGCCCGCAGGGGCTGCGCCTCCCCACAGCCAGGCCCATGAGGCGCAGGCGCCTCGCTCCGTTACGCTCAGCTCTATTCCACAGCTAATCTTTTTACAATGAACTTAATCCAGTTAACGGCAAAGAATGGCAAAACGTCAGAGTAATTGGATAACAGCCTGAGATTCTGTAATTATTTCATGACGGCAGCAGACGCTGTTGAAAGCAGGGGACGCCCACCAGCACTGATGGGCCACAGCAGCCCTCGGCCGCTCCCTGCCTGCGCTCCTGAGGGTGACCGGCGTAACAACACCGGCGTAACGACACCGGCGGCCTCACAGAAATTAAAACCCTAATTAGGACAAATTTTATTTGCATTACGTTTTTGGTAACTACAAGCCTAGTGGCTTACCTTACCAGCTTTGGGACACTACACGATATCCCAATAGACTCGTCTTCCTCTCACGTTTTCTACAATCTCTTCAGTTTTCGTTCCCCAGCAGCCTGGGGACTCCCCAGTTCACCTTCCCTCCTTTTTGTCCCTTCGCTCTCACCTGTGTCCCCTCAACAAAGAGGAGGGAAATGCCCTGGCCACAGTGCCAGGTGGGCTGGGAGCCAGCACCCCGCCAGGGTCTGGCACCTGAGGGGAGCAGAGTGGCAGCAGGGCCCCCCCGGGGAGGAGCAGCTCTGTGCGGGGACCCAGCCGCACCCCCAGGGACGCGGGGGCCAGGAGAGCAGCTGCAAAGCCTTTGGGCCCCGCTCTGCGCCACCCGGTCTCTGCTGAGAAGGGGCAGCGTGCTGCCCTGCCTGGTACTGCCGCTCAGCCTTCTGAGGAGATGAGTACAGGAGAGTAAAGATGGCCTGGGCACAGCCACATACGTGAGGTCCCACCGCAGACGCCGATACTTTTCCACAACTCCTTGATCTTCCTACCAGTTTTGTCAGAAGTTCAGTTCTGGGGCAGATGGATGGTGGGAGTATTTAGGAATGGAAAACACCACCTCTATTGAGGAGAAGAGTGTTGGTTCAAATGTATAATAAAATAGACTGCAACATTTCCATGGCTGTCACCTAATACTGAACAAAACATTTACAGACTACATGCCCTCTCAGATCTCTACCAACACAAGTCTCTATACCACAGGTACGCCAGAGGTGATAAAGCCAGATGCATGGTGTCTGGTCCTGGCTCCTATGGACCAACAGTGACACCTGGGGGAGAGAGCGGCAGGATGAGCAGAGCTTACTCCATTTCCTCAGGTACCAGGAGCAGCTGAGCAGATCAGCTGTAACCAACCTCCCACCCTACACACCTGCCCTTTCACCCCTTGATGAATTCTAACTTATTTTTAAAAAGTAACTAACTTCTTGAATTTTAAGCTCTGCCTATCCACTTATTGCCAGGGGATCTGAGCATCTCATGTTCAACTGCGGAGTGGCGTTGGCTTGCCGTGAGGAGCCAGTGAGGTCACCCAGCACCATTTCACACCCAAAAGAAGAAAAGCACGTAGATATTTATATTCTTATGACTGGTGATGCAAATTTTAAACTTTGGTTATTACGGGTGTATGACTCTTTTCACAAAAACATTTATATTTCCTCAAAAGGAAATAAGGAGCCATGAGAGGAATTATAGTATCATTTTGGACTAAAATAATATTTTTACAAAGAAAGACTGAGATTTTTAAAAAGGTTTTTTGAGGATTTAAAAATCCCCATGACAAAACTCTGTAGTTTCTGTTAACTACAGAGTGAAAATGCAAACTTAATGGTGCACTCAACAAAGGAATAAATGACCTCCCGCATTTTCTTCTTCCCTCCTCCCCATCCGCACCAGCTTCTCAACTCCCACACTTGACTTCTTGCCTCCCTTCTGAACAACCTGCCTCCCTGACCACAGTGTTACTATTTATTTACTCATTCTTATCTTCAGGGCAAAGGGCTGGAGAGGGGTCCTGCCTGTACTGACTTATCCCCCCCCGCTTTCCTCCACTGTGATGGAGGAAGCAAAGCGGCTTCAGAGCACTTGGAGATGGGCATCTCGGCAGTGTCCTCTCCCCATGGTGCTGTTGTGGTTGGTGCAGGCCGAGCACCCGGGTGGGGCAGTGGCAGCAGCCTTGCACAGATTAGAAATAATAGAGTGAATAAGCAGTTCCAGTTAGTCACTGGAGTTGCTTTGCTCTGTGAGTGGCCCTAACGATAAGGTCTAATACTCTGAAAATAAACTGTAGATCTTGAACAACTACCTCAGCATTCCAGTGAATTGCAGAGATACCTGTGGTAACACACTGTCATCTCAAATGTTTATCTTGCGTTACTATAAATCTGATTAGCAAAAATCATAGTGAATTGCTCAGTGCAAGTTCACTTGACAAGAGCAGTTTCCTTCTCTCTGACTTCATTTGTTGTCCATAGCTCAAAGCTGTGTTGTTTCAGGGGTTTTGCATAAAGCATTTAATTTTTTTTCTATTTTCGAGTGAATACCAAATGGCTCTCAGGAGCCATTACTTTTTTCAACTCAAATTGTTCTGGAGAATATTTTTGTACAAGCACTTATTACAATCCTGTAACAATTTTTTTCCCTCTAATACCTATTTCCTCTCCCTTACATGACTATGCTGCTATTCCCTCTCTGCAGAAATACACTGTTCTACAACTCCACACCATTGACCCTTTCTAGACGAACTCATGAGATCAGCACTTCAGGGCAGCTTTATGGTGCTGCTCAAGTTGCATGACATGGCATCAGAAGAGATTTGAGCAGAGCACCCCTCTAAGAGCAACAACCGCAGCTACCAGGCAGTGCTGCAGCTCTTCGCCTTCAGAGCCATGTGAGCTGGACACAGAGGGGAGGCGAGCCTGACCACAGGTGCTTACGGCACACAGGGCTTGCGGAAAGGATAGGCTGTGGCATAGGATCAAATATGAGCAAGAGAAGTGTGAGGAGAAGCTACTGAAAGATCGATGCTTACATACAGTAGGAAGTACCTGACAGGTTGTGCTGCTTATTGCTGTAGCAGCAACATGGAAAAGCTTTTGTTCCTCCTGAAGATAATTTTCCTGTTTTAAGACTGCCTCTTCCATACACTTAAGGTTAGGAAGCAGAAACCAACGCAGGTAGTTGAAATGTTTCCCAGACAAAAATGGTGATTTTATTTTGCATGAAGCAGTAATATTAAGGAATCGCAAATCACTAATAAGAAAATTGACTGTTTCTGAAGCATGACTCAAATATTTGAATTACTGAACGTGTTTCATGTAATCAGTGTAGAAGAGACAGAATAAGGAAATCTACTTGAACTAATGTAGTGATATACCTGCAGAAGTCACAAATTTCAGATCTCATTTCCTCTTAGGAGAAGAGCACATCTCAGAAACAGTGATCGTGTGGTTACTTGTAGCAGCAAATCAAACTGTCACAGGCAAAAGCAACACCTAACATACACACGCAGACAAGTTAGCAGACATAATCTTGCTGCTCTGTACATCTCTTCTTGACATCAACAGTTCTCACGTACTGCAAGAATGAAATCCTGCTGCAGTCGTGCTAATGGTACACAGTCATCTCAGCTAATCTAGCCAAACGCAAAGCTGAATCCTTCCTCGTGGAAACAGTCATAATATTTTGCCTGTACATTAGGATATTTCCCACTTGAATGCAAATAAAGAAACAGTCAAGAAATCAGAAGAAGATAGGAAGTATTTATGCCGTGATAAGGACTGGAAGAATACATATGAATGAAATGCTGAAGCCGAGTGGAACATCTGTCAGATAGCAATCTTACAAGCATCCTTACTAAATAAGGAAAGGACTGAACATCACCATATAATAATCAGGACTAGAAATTCTAAGCACTATGACAATGCATCCACTCCCTTTAAGTTCAGAGTATAGTTTTACAAAACAGCTTATTAAAAAATATTTCCCTTTAATCATATATACACGAGAGCCCATAAAGTGTGAGAAGTGTGGTGCAAACTTAGTGAATCAACCCCCTGAACCATAAAAGGGCGCACTTTTGTGCACAGTTGCAAGCAAAATTTACAGCTCTTACAACAGCCAGGTGACTTTTTAGTCATTCACACTCAGGATGTATTAGGATTGCACTAACTCACTAGGCTGATGTGTCGCAATTATTAGGGAGTCCCAAAAAGCTATTGGTCAGGGAACAATTGAAAGTCCTGAAAATTTTAGTCATTAATAATAAATGATCCAAAGGCTATTGCATTATTAAAGCTAGGAAGAGTCATGGGATCAATAGGAAACAAACTGTAATTCTCAAATAGTGAATCACTAAATTCCTAACTAGCGAAAAACAAAACATTCTGCAGGCATGGATCACTCCATACACTGTAGGAATACACAAACTCAATGGCCTTTTGAAAAATTACATTTGTAAGGTAGAGCTGCATATAAAAAATAAATTTAAAAAAAAAAAAGTATAAGGACTCCCCATTCCTACAGTTGATGAGAAAATAAGGTTTGCCCTTAAGACGGTCACCCTGTTGTCAACAGGTTTTACAGTGTTGTCAGAGCAGAGTACTGCAGTTTTTGAATAGAAGACAAGCGATTTAAAGTCTTGGCCAGGTAGACCATGGGAGCCACAAATGCACTGGAGCAAGATTCATTGGCAGACTTGTCGCCTCCTGGGTGGCCTACATCTACTTTACCAGCATCAATGGACACTGCAGACCAAGAAACTCTTACATGGTAGAGAATGACAGACAGCACATGCATGCACATGTGTTTGCAGGGGTGCACAGAAAGACAGGTCTAGTCTTAAGCCTTACAATTTCTTTAATTGAATGGGATGAATTTTCAAATGCTTCCATGCACTTAGAAATTTAATTGGTTGTGAAATATGCTGAAGAGTTTAAAAGTGTTCTTTGATATAAATAAAATCATTTATTGTGAAAGGTGTCAGCAGTATCATATTTTATTTTTATACAAAATGTTGGAAATGGTCTCTAACAAATTTTAGTGAAGATGGATCGCTATTCTAAAAGGATGAAATGGACAAGGAGAAAAATAAATATAAGTAGAGGCCAGCGCCTGATATAGCTGAAGTTAAAAAGAGAGACCTCATTTTTCTTTCCATCCTGAACATTACAGCTGTAACAGCTTTATTACTACAGCTTTATACATGTTTACATTTTTCGCTGATTGTTGGCATTACAGCCACATCTGGTATCATTTTTCTTAACTTGCCTTATTACCATTTGTAACGTGTTTCCCCCCACTCCCTGAGCCTCTCAAGGATCAATCTTGCCTTGCCATTCCAGCCCATCTTGCCCTCCTACCCTCTCCTCTAAGTGTCATAATTTCTAAGACCTTCTTCCAAGAGGTAATGACAACATGAACAAATCTTTTTCACCCCCCCTCNGATTTGACAGCCTGACTGTTTGGCTGTGCTAGCTCCGCTCTCATAACCCTAATTCCAACTCCCCCTCTGATCTGCTAGCCAAACAACGTATTTAATTATATCATGCTGGTAGTACCAGGCCCAGATAACTGTTTTGCTGGCAGCATTTTCCTAAACTGACCTTATGGCCAATATCTCCACTTCCACAGCTTAAAATAAATTTCGGGCTGCAGAATACAAATTTATCACCTGGGAGACACCCCCCTCCTCCATTCAGCACTGAGTTATGGGGAAGCTGCCGTCCTCTGAAGCACATCCACATCAAAGAAAAACTACAGATCCTCCTTTCCTTCTTCCATGTTTCTAGTTTCAAGTAATTAACAATCTGTGACATTTGCACATTTTCACACTAATTGAGAACATACAAAGTAAATTTTTATCTTAAGTACAGTTTTAAAACCTGAGGGAATCTTCCACTCCTGCTATTAATGAAAAACAAAGTTCTGGATTTTTTAGGGTTGGAGGAGTCAAATTTGTCATTGTAATAGAATATAGCTTCCTTACTGGCTAAAAAAAAAAAAATTAGTTGTTGAAACTGTCTCAGTTAATCAGAAAATACTTGTTTCACACTAGCATTTATACAGGGAAATGAAATGAAATCTTATAGAGCAAAATGAAAATTACATAACTGCCAAAAGAATTGTCAGGGACACAGCATGGGGAATGTTCCTATCAGGAAGGCAACAAATCTAACTTTGGGAAATTTTGTTCTTCTACTGTCCATGTAGACATCTAATAGTTATTTATTCCGTTAAGGAAAAAGCTATCTAGTTAAAGCAA
>WAAD01042393.1:160363-170374 GCA_013389945.1 Fregata magnificens
CAAAAGACTGGGGCCAAGCTCCTCTTCTTCAATAGGTCTGAATACATTTCTGGCCAACATCTAGTTCTAAAATCGGGGATTTGAAATCTCTGAAGGAGACATATACAAACATAACAACTTCCTACTGTATTTATGGTGACGTTATCATAAACAAAATGATATGCAAATTCATGAAAAAAGAGCATTTCCTGGACAAGTTTTTCAGATGGACAGCGTCTTTCCTTTATTAGATTCTCTCGCATAAGGTGTACCTTGAGAGAAGAAAAGCATCTGTAAAAAAAGTTATTTTAGAATCTCAGCTTATTATTTTCTTTGAAGGGGACTGGATGGAGACAGTTAAATGAAAGTAACATATACATGAACAAGTAGCAAATCAGTTTTCACTTGTGATAAATAAATTATGAAGATGTTTGCGCTCCTCAGCTGACATCTGTAAAGGCTTAACTGCTAAAAGGAGCATTTAGCTCACTTCAGAGAAATCTGAAGTATCCTGCTACTAAATTCTGTTTTCCAACTGGTTCTTATTTACAGTAGAGTTATTAAATATTTATTATAGCAGAAAGCAAGTATTTTCAGTTGTCCTAACTCGATGTCTTTCAGTGAAGTAATAGGTTGCTTAGATTTTTTTACATGAACCTACAATGTCACTGCCAAGAAAAGACACAAACGGGCCCCTACCACTTGACAAGGCCTGTATACAAAAATACATTTGCCTGATTTTCTGACAATTTACTGGTTGACAGCTTGCTAAATGAGGAAGAGCAACACTACAATAATAGTTGACAGATGCTGTTTCCACTAACTTTCAAATTCCTTAAACCTTTCCAAAAACACATGCAGAAACTGATCTGCTTGTCTGGCGACTTGCGATTCCAAGCAGTGATGTTCTGATACCACTGGCCTATCCATTTACATGGGATATTTTTACATTATTCAAATGCACACGAACCACAAATGACAGAAAAAACATTCAGCAGAACTACTTGTATTTCTGCTTACAAAACATACTACTTTGAAGCGACACCTGTAGAAAGTTTCTAGAATCTAAATTTAAAATATGAGCACAGGGTTAAATTACACTTGCCAAATCAAGTGCCTTCCATTTTCTGGCACCTGGTTATGAGAAAGACCGCACCATCCCGTTTGTCATTCTGTGCTGATTTGTATCTTATTCCCATATTTTTAGAAGGAAGGGTAGAAACGCTACTGTTGAAGAACATCTAGCCTAGCCAAGAGGTCTAAAACACTGGTGTTGATTTCTCATAAAACGAAGTGCCTTGTCTATTAGTTTTCAATTTCATAAATGCCACATGACACAGAAGTCATGCTCTTCATAATTAATGCCATTTGCACAAGCTTGTTGGCAAAATCTAAAATGTCTGCCTTTAGCAAAGATTTTTTTCACTATTCATATGCTTTACCCTTTGAACTGGAACACTGGTAGATTTTTCGCTATTTATTAAGAAGCCGTAAGCAAGAATGGATCCTAAACTGTACGCTCAAGCTTACGAGCTGTCGATGTCGCTTCTTTCTAATGAGTCACTGGAATTCAGTACAGAGAGAGATGATTAATCTCATCTCAACGACCTAAATGGTGGGCACTTAGTAAATAATACCAAGTTTTGGGATCCCGAACAAAACAAAAAACCCCTCCATTATGAATCACATCTTTAACATAACGCTGAGGTATTTGCTGGTTTTGAGAGTCCAGATCTTAACACTCCAACAGAGAAAGAGAAGATGCCAGACTCACTGTACCAAAGTTAAGATGACCAGTGAAGCTGAAATGCAGCTAATGCAGCACATTACTAAGAGAGAAAGAATGCACAGCAGCTGAACTCGTGGAGAGGGTGATCTTCATTAAAACCTCCTCACACAGGCAGTACTGGTGTGAATTACTGTAGCATGGGATAGACTAAGTTTGAAGTTTAGTTGCCTTCTCCTCAACTCTAGGACGTACACACCTACGCTACCTGATTCTCTCTTAGAACAAACAGATGTTTTTCTCCACCTCACTCACCGACTTGACTTTTTCCTTCCACGTTACATATAAAATCTCAGTAGTACCGTACATGGAGCTCACAGTCCAGGACAGGCAATTGTATCCAGTGGCAGGGCGGAAAATATCACGTAGGAAACATATAGTAGGGATGCTCTGATACGCAAAAAACAACTGACTTTGATATAGATGTTCTCTGCTGGCACATGAACCAGGACGTGGGTTAACAAAAAAGTAAAAATACACTGAAAATATGTACAAATCTGACTGTTACTGTTATTCTTCACTGAAAATCACAGCATGAATATTTTCTCATCCCATCCATTACTAGATAAGTGGCAAACAAAAAAGAAACAAAACAAAACAAATCAAACAAGAAATCACAGAATTAAAACTATTTTTTCCTTGCTTCCCTCTTCTCAGATTGATACTATAAGCACATGCATCACTGTGCTGCATTTCCTTTTCAGGTTTATAGGTAACGTACTTCCTTTGGGAAGGCAGGAAATAGTTTTTAATTTGATCTCTGGTATTCAGAGTTGGCGTGCAGACTACAGCAGAAAATATCTCAGTGCTTACCTAAACAAGTAGTTCATAAAAAAAGGTCTGCAAGACTTAACACTCTATAGCTGCTCCACAGAACCCTTTTAAAGAGCAACATTTACACCTGATCTGCTCCGTGTGGCTCTAGAGATGTTTCATGAGAAACCCTGAAGGATATTGTGGTCCCTCAGTTCCTTTAATCATTGTTTAATTTCATTGGGCAAGACTTCAATGGCCTGACTGCTGTAGGTAGGCAAATACTAAATTTTAAACATTATTTATATAATGGGGGGGTGGGGGAGATTATGTACTGGTATCTTACGCAGCGTATGTATTTCAGTCATCAACTTGTTTCTGTTCAAAGCAGTCAGGGAGGAACAAATAAAATTGTTTTAGGATAAATCCAGAAGCTCTACAGATACAGCATAATTGATTGCTTAATGGCCAGTGTTACAGTCTAAGATTTTGTAGTCTTCAACGTGCCATAAACCTCCAGTGCCAATGTCACATGCATTAAGAATGCCCTCCTGCGCCAGGACTCAGCCCGCTCTTCCACATCGTGAAACACGACGCTCAACAAATCCGTTATCAACCCGCGCCACTCTGCTGAAAAATATTTCCTCAGGCGACAGCAGTGAAGGAAGGGAAGCTGACAATGTGTACTTTCCCCAACTGAACACAAAAGTAATTTAAAAACACCTAGTTTACATGGGGATCTTTAAATTCCTGAGGCTTTAACCTTCTGAAAAATCTTTTGAGGAATAAAAGGCAGAGCAGAAGCTAACCTATAAGCAAAGGCGGCTGATCTAGGACACAAAACAGGTTTTCATGTTTACTGTAAGTGACAGCTGGATGAATTACACAAATCATCCGTCTCTCTCCATTTCCTTCTATCCATCACACTGTATTTATCCATCTCTTCTTCTGCCTATCTTCAGCTTTAGAAAATGCATACAGTACAGTTTAAATTATTTTCTCTTGGGTTCCTTCTAACACCAGTTTCAGTTCATTGACCTGTATAACTCATTGATTTAACTTATGCATTAACTACAACATTATGTATTATTAACTAAGCTTGGTCTCTTAATACATTTCCATGACAATGTATCAAAATAACACACTCACATTTGTCTGGCATATAAAATTATTTCTTCCTTTTCATATCATCCTGAGAAAAAGGAAATTAAATATAGATTGCTCTATTCCTGTAGCAGTAGCCAGATTAGCATCTGATACCCTAATCTTGCTCTCCCTGAATAAACTGCAAATCTCTCAGACCCTGTATTCCCTCTGCCATAGGTATTATTAATCAAAGTTTTCTGCCACATTGACATACACTAGTAAAAAATGTAGTCTCTGAGGATATAAAGTGCTCTCAACTTTCACCAATTCCAAAAAGAAAGGCAAGAAGCATTTCATGCAAAGACTAAATAAAAGGCTTTTTCAGAGTCACAACAAATACAGAAATGCACCGAACCACTGCCAGGAAAAACTGCAAACTCTTTGCCCCCTCTCACCTAACTCAAATGTCTTGTACCTCCAGGGAAGGGAATCCCAGCCAACACCATATTCTATGTTTTCTGCAAAGTCATTACTGAATCTAATGTGTAGGACTGCAACAGATTATAGAAGAAATGAGAACATCATTAGTAAAGCTATAAAAAGACTGAGAAATTATGTGGGGTGATGCACTCTGGTAAAAACATTAAAGCTAACTTGTATAGCTTGAAAAACACAGTTGATATCTGTGGCTTCTTCCTTTCCTTTCTTGTATAAGAAAAGCTCCAACGTTTTGTTCCACCAAAACCGTAATTTATGTCAGTTAAATGCTTGCATGGTCTTTAGGAATAGCAAGACGGAGCTGAGGGCATTTTGCAGTACTGTGAGAGGGAAGGAAAGAAGGATTGTGCCACTGCAGGGCTGGCACCTTCCAATAAAACCTGTGAGCTTTTTGCTAATTAAATACTTGTGTTCCTAATCAAACCATTTGTTTTCACCAATCATTTTTCTGGCTCTTTCAGGGGTTAATGTCAATAAACTTAAATTTCTTCGCATTTCTTACGGAAAAGCAAGCCAGAAGCGGGTGTGATTTTTAGAAAAGCTTTGCTCATTCATTTTCAGATACCTTTCCTCATGCAGCAACTCTGGCAATAGAAAATTAATAGTACCCTCACTCTCCAAACAATCGTCTCCTGTTGGTCTGTTTCAACCTTTCTCCATTAAAAAAAAAAAAAAACCCAAAAACAAAAGTGCTATTTTTCTTGGTTTTAGAATTTTAAGTCATAACTGAACAATCTTATTCACTCTGAAATCACAGAGCAGGGCACCTGAGCTTCCAAATGCTATGAGTACATAGCTAGGAGTCCCACAGCCTTTGGAAAGGAGATACTGGAGCAAATTAGTCACCTGAAATTGTCTTTACAACAATATACTGTAAGATTGAAATAATGTCACTTTACGGTCCAAAAGCCTTAAAAGAAAGCATGTAGAAAGCATTACAATAACTGAACTTCAATCTCTGCTGAAGATCAAGGTCATAATGCAATTCTTAAAACGTAGTAAGGCAAACCTGAACTCATCCTATCTTTCAGACAGGTAGGGAGCTGTGCTGATAGGACGCGGTGCCCTCTGCTGATCACCAAGTATCTCAGCCTACTAGTAACCACAGCTGTGGCCACTCCATTAATTGTTTTTCTATTTGCTTTAAGCGTACAGGACATGAGTTGGTGTCCTTTTAAAACAAGTTTTAATGGTCCGGATGCACGCCCCTGCATCACAGGGAGCCTCGTGAACCTCGCTGCTTTCGTGGGGAGAATGCGAGGAAGATGGAGACAGCAGGCATCAATCGTCCAGTGAGGCCCCACCAGTCCTCCTCACTTTCAGATGCTGCTGAGCAAAAGCAGATTAAAGCAGCCCAGTTCCAACTCCCAGGACAGAGCAGCCTATTTCTGGAGCAGCGCTGGCCTCCTGCAGCTACTTAGAGAAAGAACGACCCTGCCTTGCTGTTGTATTGCCACTCCTTTTCTGCCAGCAAAATGCTGGGGCTCCTTCCCTGGTAATGAACTAGAATGAAGCCTCATTAAAGTACAGCACTGTAGACTGCTGAGGAGAACCGATCAAATGCAGGGCGCTCAGTTTTCATCCACTACTGAAATCTGGACGGGCTCATTACTCACAGCCGCTACTGGCACCCAGGGCGCGAATTAAAGATAACAAACTCTGAAAGCCATGAAACAACATATTTTTAAGCTCTTACTCTACTCTATAGATAATTCTGCTTCCTGAGGCTAAACAACCAAACCCACCATATTCACAGTGTTAAATTGGCAGCTTCTTCAGACCTCAGGCTCTGCAGTGACTGGACTCTCATTCTCAAGAACAAACGGTTCCCCTGCAGTAGGTTATAAAGGTTCCTATCAGCGCTGACAACAAATACATTTTCTGCTGTATTTCATTTCTACATGCCCAAACTATCAAACAGCAAAAATTTGCCAACTACATTCCATAAATAATAGTTTCGACACTGGTATTGTCAAATGTTGAAAGCATTTCATCAACTGCTTCAAATATTTAAAATTTAATCCATACATCATTCTGGCTGGAGCCTGTGAATGGCTCCATGGTCAAACACTGGAACATCTCCTTTAAGATTAGGTTCTCAGAACAAATAATCACATTTATAAATTCTTTAGTATTTGTCTTTAGGCATTTTCTGATTTGGATTAACACACAACTGTTCTTCATACAAATATTCACAGTAAGAATTTTAATCTAAGAATACTTGTGTAAAGTGAACACCTCTTTCTTCTAACTCTCAGTTTAAGGCTTCTACAACATCTTGGTTGTAGGTAGGAAATGTATTCCACATGTATCCTGTGTCATATCAACCATTTAAAACAAAATTGTCATATGCTGCCTTGACCATCGGTAGAGTTAAAAATAAGATTCCAACATATTTTGGTTTTGCTGCTGTAACTAGAACACTCAAATATGCAAGATTATTATAGAACTATTTCTCTGTATCATAATAAATATACAATTTTGCTATTAGAAATCTCACTCTGAACAAAACACAATGTTTATCAACCTACGCTGCCTGAAAAAATTGACAGTATATGACAGATAATGATTTGGCTCGCCATGGACAAAAACATGCTTCTTGCAAATAAATACAGGAGATTCATTTAAAACAAAGTGTACGCAAAATGGTAGTTAGATTCATCTTCTATTATTGTAGGTTCTGTCAGCAAAGGAAGCAGCCTTGCTCTGCCAGATAAAACTAATGCTTGCCCTGTCCTCACCTCGCCTTTTCCAGTTCCTAACCATGAGACGCTGTTTATTCCACCTCACAAAGCTCATAGTTAATATTTGATTCAGATCTAGCTACAGAAATCTCTTTATTAAACCATCACAATACAATTTACATCGTTGGTTCATTTGGTTTTTTGTAAGCAGAATGCCACCCCCTTGCTCTCCAGCAATGACAGAAGCTCAGCCTCAGCACACCTATCGGGACACCGACACATTGAGAAGAAACGAAGCTCGGGTCATGCCGGACACATCTATACTTATTCTATGCGTCAGTGCCCACACACTTCCATTTCGCACATCACACATTTGGAGAAAGCTGGGTCCAATGTACCATCATTCGAATGCAATATGATATTTTCACCACCCAGTTTGTTGAAGAAAGGCTCTGCAATAAATGAAAGGTAAAATCCTTGGAAAAATAAACTCAAGTCTGTAAAATAATAGCCAATGTTTTCATAACTTTTCCAGCACCTACAGTTTCTAATAGGTCAACTGTGACTATATAAAGCTACACGGAGAAGTCTGAGCGACAGAAAGAGACATATTGCAACTTTTCCTATAACGCACAGATATCGCACCCTCCAAACTTGCTGAAAAGTACTACTTTGGTTATAACTTATATTTCATATACTTGAAGGTGAACCACAATGGGAAACTTCATAGCAGGTTTTTCAGCTGTGTTATTTCAGGGAAATTTATTGGCTCCTGTAGTTGTGAAGGTATGAAACAAATGCATATTTTTCTCATGTTAAAGCAACTTAAAGCATCTTTTTCATACCAGTAACTCAAACACACAGTTAAAACTGAAATATTTTTCAGACAGTTCTCACAGAGAGCATAGGTTGACTGTTCACTATAGATTCGCCGCAGAAACAATCTAACTACTGAAGTAATTAACATCTCCAGTGACTACAGTTACATACAATTTGTGTTTACTTCTGGTTTTTTCTAAGTGAAATTTTTTTTGCACCAAGAAAATGTTTATTCTCTGATGCCTTGCACCGTTGGCCATAGCTCCATCTTCTTCCTTCCCTGCCCTCCGTTATTATTTACAGTCTGCACTATGTTTCCCACTACTAGTATAAACACAGAACACTGTTTTAACAAAAATAATTTAAATGCAGAGGTCCCATGAAAGATTTGAAAGAAAAAGTCAATGAAGAAAGCTAAGACTGACTGGATGGCTAAGAGTATTAGCAAAAATAAGGTCGGTCTCTCTGTACTTTCAAACTTGCAGTTACCACCTTCTATCCCAGCTCTCGAGAGCTCTTCAGCTTGTGATGAGAAGTTCAAGAAAGATAACATGAGGATTAAAGAGACTGTTGCATGCAACACTTATTGCTCACAAAACGAATGGTCCCTGTTCATCTATTGGATAAAACCACAAACCATTTATTCTATAATTTAAATAAGAAATCGCACTCTGAATATTATGTTTTGATTTCAGTCATGTTTACGGCGCTCAAGATGTGACAGGCACTGTAAATACTGTCACAAACACACGGGAACTGACACAAAGCAAATCAACCAGGCATTTAATACTGTTTCAGATCACGCTCTAGATGTTACACTGATGAAGCTGAAAGACCCTCTAGAGGAGACCGGCTTCTCTGTAAAAGCTGATGATCACCTTCCCATTTAAAACCTTGCTGAAGATAGACGTTTCTGTAGAANNNTTTTTTTGATATCTAGAAAGTGAATATTCAGCAGCCGCCTGTTCAAATGCGGTAATTTCACATGGCATAGAAAAAATATCCCTAATTTTTGGGCCTAATTTACTTCTATGCTAAGATCCCTCCACACTGCCAGAGAATTATGAAAGGGGCTTGGTGAGAAAACTCCTCCTTTCAGGTAACTTTGTCAGGGACAAAACAGGACAAAAGACAAAGGTAACGAGGAGCTCTCAGGCCACCTAATCTGCAGGTATTATTTTACAGTGTGTGGATCATAACTACCTCTAGAAAAATCCTTTCCAAGTGGCACTAGTGAAATGAGTAACAACCTTTCCCAGACTTCTGGATTTATTTAAAACTCTAGACTTAAAGATCAAAATGTTAAAACTTCTTCAGCTGTAACACACCCAGAATACAACAAATATAAACTTTGGAAGGAAATGTTTGTAAAGATATTCAAAATAGTTTACCATTTCAGTACTTGCAGTTTAGCCCGTGACCTCTTTTAATTCTAGCCAGCCTGAAGAATGACTTATTGCTATTTAAACAGTTTCACTAACTTAAAAATTTAGAATAGAATAGCCCAAACCTGTGGCTTACAGAGAAAATCTCTGCAAAGTGACATCTAGCATCAGGAAGACATCAGCCTACCCTGCTGCTTCTACTTCCTAGCAAGGGGAAAACCATAAAGCATAAACCACTTTGCTCTCCCCTCTTGCTGTCGAATAGTCAAATAAACCTTCTTAATACTAAAATGACATCCTAGCTTATGAAAATACACCGCAAACTACATTTTTTAAGCCCTTCATAGTATTTGTAGGGTACATCAGGAATACCGAGTCACTCGCATTTGTTTCTCGCTTCAAAAATCCCGGGTTAATTACCCAGTTAATTACAGAAGACCAAGCAGGGGAGCAGAACAAAATCTGCTTGAAGGTTTTTATATTTTAGGCAATTTTGCTTGCCTTCTTCTGCCTTAAAAGATTTTAAAAAAAAAAAAAAAGGAAACAAAAGACCTGCTTTTTCTATTAGAAATCGGTTTTGATTTTGTCTGGATAATAAGAATTTATAGTGTTGGTGAAAGGCCCTGGAGACAGTCCTGGAGACTGAAGTCATTTATTTACTCATAGAACAAGCACAAACTATACAAGCACTTGCCCCAGGAGCCCGGTTAAAAGACCCTTGGACCTGACCTGGAGAGACAACTCGCAGAGGTGAAACAGGGTGCCGTGTTTCCCATTCCACCTGTGACTTCCCCCCCCACCCCCTTTTTTTTTTTTTTTTTTTGTTTTAAGAAAGAGGGAGAATGTGTGAAAAGTAAGTTTACCATCTAGCAACAGTTCAAAGAATTCTTCAGAAATGTGATCTGAAAGTCTGCCTGCTTTGAATGAAGCATCGGACCTCCTTGATGTCACTGACGTGGCTTTAGGTCTTTGTTACTAAGCAAACAGATAACTTTGGAACCTTCAAAAAAAAAAAGGGGGG
>WAAD01042393.1:170400-204902 GCA_013389945.1 Fregata magnificens
GGGGGGGGGGGGGGGGGGGGGGAAACCCTGGAATATGAATTCACACAGACAGACAGCAAACCCAGAAATAATAGCTACATTCATAAGAATAGCAGTTACTATTTAGATTTATGGAGTGCGATGTACTAATGTGTATAATGAAGCAGACAATTTAATGACTCAGAGTGCTAAAAAGGGGGAAAAATAAATCCACAGAAGTCACAAGATTGACTTTCAAGATTAATGGGGATAAGCCAAACATTCCAGATGTTCTAATCCAGTCTTCTTGTCTCTACGCTACAGAAAATCACCTTTCCCAGCGAAAAAACACCATCTTTCTTTCAACCTGCGCTTTTGTTTCCATTACCACTCATGAATAGTAAAATTTTCATCTATCTTCTGTTTCTTCCACTTATACAATCAATATAAAGGAGCAAACATACTTTCTATATAAAAAAATTTAATAAAAGTCTCTTGGAGACAAAATACTATGTAGTAGAGGCATCTGTAACATGTAATTTATTAGGATGAAGCAAAAGAGGGTTTTTTGTTTTTTTTTTTTCATAATTGCTCTTTAAATCATACAAAAATACTAGAATCAGTTCTAAAACTGCCATTGTCACCATTTTTCTTCTGGTGTAAAAACAGCAGTATCACAGCTGAGTACATGCTCTGTTTACTGGACAAAATTTACTGTTCTAATTACTAGACCTGCTACAGCTAATGGAAAATAAGAGTTATTGGGTTCTGCTCTGAAGAGGAAAGCTGTTCAACAACAAGGTAACAGTAGGATATAAAAGAGACTGGGAATTTGATGAGTCTATGACTTGCTGTTACTATGGAAATCAGTGATTGTAACAAAATATTCACATTTTAATCATCTTCCCTAGAGGACTGACATCCCTAAATTAATTCTATTTTTAAATCCAAGATTTTGCTAATCTACTAATCCAAAATTAACCACAAAAAAGTCACCTAGCAAGTCACAGAAGAGCCACGCTTGTTCATGCCTGCCCAATACACAAAGCTCAGACTGAACGGCCAGTATCAGATAGCACAGTTCCACTTCAGTTACTGCAAACCCATCACCAGCTTCGCTGAGCACCTGGACTCCAGCATGAGTATGCTGAATTTTGAGTTCCATTTTTTTGAAAAGAAAGGCCTGTCCTCTCTGTTAATACTAGTAATTTTAACTCTCAGATCAATGCGCTCTATTAGCTACGCCCAGGTTTTCTAAAGCACCTTTTTGAAAAGGACTGAATAACATACTGCGTAAACTGTGCAATCCCACTACAAGGTACCCAAACTCCCACACCTCAGCATTATCTACAAAGCAAGCAGAAGTGTCCAGAACGTGAACTGAACATAGGATACAGCAACGTGCAAGATTAAAAAGAAAGTAACCGCTTCAACACTTAATAGTTTCAAGAGATGCCTGCTTAGATTTGAGCTTCTCCGAGGTGTGAAAATAAGGTCTTAATCACTGTCAAGACTATGCTTTTATTTTTGACAGAAACCTAAGCATGTGATTGCATGGCTACTTGCAAGGCCTGCATTAGTCTCTCTAATTCAGTCTCTAAAATTCACTGTGACAAACGTGAACTTCACCCCCTGTCATGTTTGGTCCTTTTGTAGTACAAAAAAACCAAAGTACAAACTCTGAAGCTAAAAATAAGTTATACGAAAAGGCTTTTTATAGAAAGAGCATGGTAAACAGGCTTATGTAGGAAGCAGAATCTCAGAAGTGCTTTGAATATCACAGATACACGTCTGTGATGAGCAGAGACTGGTCAGTTTGCACTGAAGGAGCTTGACTGCTGCTGGAGACATCTTTTGGACAGAGGTCCTTAGGAGATGCCAGTCCTTAACACTGCCTTAACACAGACCTACATTTCAGATAGACCTTTAAGGAAAGGGCTTGGGTTTTTTTCCTTTTGTATTTTATTTCTAATTTTGCAGTTGGAAGGCCAACCTTACACTTTGCTATATTTTACTGACTCTTCCTTAATCAGGTATATCAAGACCTGCCGCCACGTTCCTTGGGAGTAACAACTTTTCACACTGATGTTCAGGCCCACAGAGTGATTTATAATCAAAGCAGGTTTTGGAGCTCCCCAGGAGTTGATGAGAGCTTTTTCCAACAAATTGCAGAGGACCGAGTGGCTTGGCAAAGTCAATGTGTCAGGTCAGTGGTGCGGCACTTCCACAGCAGCAGTAATCACTGCCACATGAGAAGCAGCCGCTTGGAGGGAGGAGGACAACTTTTGTGATTTTAGAGCTAATTATGCATGTGGTTCCCACATTTGAAACACCACTCAGCTTCCCACATAACGATCATTCCCTGCTACAGAAAGTCACACGCCAGCTTTGGGTCTCCCGCCTCTGTCTACCCCAGTCAGATGGAATCCGGTGACAATGCGGAGCCAAGAATGTGCAAACAGCATGCCTGACTCTGCTTCTCATCTCTGCATTTCAACAGAGATGCTAACAGATAAACAACTGTGCTCTGAAAAGAGGACTATAAGAAATATTTTGCAAGTACATTATCGTCCCCAATTAAATAAAAATGCAATTCCGTTTTTAAAAACCTTAAAATGCAAAACCCTGAATTGTGTTTTTCAGAAGAGCAGTAAGAACCAGTTTAATAAGTTAGCTTCCAAATAAGATAAAGAAACCAGCCTTTATTAAATTATATGGAAGGGGGTCAGCGATTAAAAATCCTCTGCCTCTCATTATTAGACTTCAGATGACAGATTCATTCCAGAGCACAGAAGGAAATATATTATCCCAAAACAGGATATGAAGTTCAGTCCCAGTAGATTAGTCTCTGTTAAGTAAATTTATTGTCTAATCTTTTAACTCTCCCCCCAAACTGCTGCCCAAGATCCTCTCCCTAGCAATATTAAATCCCCTTTCCTTCCCTGTACAACCCTACCCCCAGAGCTCCCCAACAACACTGCCCTCCGGTCTCATTCCCAGTAGGACTTTGATGGTGAGTGAACCTCATAGAAAAACAAGGAGTGATGGGAGTAGAAGGGAAAGGACTTACAACTGCAATCAACCAACTAATAAAACCATGCTGTGCTCTGAATTGTTAGGCAGAAGAGAAAAGCAGGATAAATGTTTTGCTTGCTTTAAACAACAGCAGAAAGCCTGGTGGTGAGCTCTTTTTGTGTGTTTGTGTGTGTGTGTGCCTAGTAACCACTTTGTAATTTGGATACAGACATCGAAGCAAACCTTCAAAAGAGCTCTATTAGTATGAGAGTACTTTCTGGGAAGAATTAAATGTACTATGTGAAGCTAGAAGGCATATCAAACAAAGAGCAACTCTATCCCCCTTTTGTTTACCAAGGCAGAAGCAATCTTCCGTACAATGATACATTTCTAGTACAGTGTTTAGTCTAACTTTAGACTCCATGAAATCACTTGCAAAGACAGGGATTCCCAAAAAATTCCAGTAGAAATAGGCAGTCTTGCCCCCATCCTCCCTTTCCCTCCCTTTAATTGCATGAATTTTAATTGTATGATTTAATTGCATGAAAGAGACGCACTATGACAAAACCAAAATAACAACAGGAGAACGCACTTTCAGAGTGGTGCAGCTAGAAATATTTCTACGTGGGCTCTAAGATGGTTCTATCACCCAGGAGGACAAATATTTCACAAAGATCACAAGTGCAATATGCAATACCCCTAGCATCACTGATTGATTCAATTTGTAAAATTGCTTGTGTTTTCCTCCGTTAACAGTATGTTATAAAAATACTCCTGTCAGGTACTTAACCTCAGCCCTTTGCATGTTTTCATGTAGCAGAGCTGTGACGCACCATCTTTATGCATAGAAAAAATTGCTAAGAGCTTGGTTTCACCAACAGAGTGTGCTGTCAGTTCGTTATTAACTTGAGGGCAACACCATTAAGAGACACCTTTTTTTATTGTTTTATCTGGAGATCTGTTGCAAATACTCGGTTCTATAATAAGATGTTTAGAGAGTATCTCCACTTAAAACAGCCGATTTTCACACAGCATCTGCTACAAAATGCCATTCTTGGCTACGTCTTGCATTGCTGATGCTGTACAGTCCTGAGCTGCACAACTGTTTCTTTGCAAACCCTCCTCTTATTTACTTTGGGGTTTTTCTGTTTCTCTTTAGACTCTGAGTGGAGAAGGCATGGGAATCACAAACAATGCATTTGGCAAGCCTTCACATTACCAATGGTTAAGAAAACCATTCCTAGCCATAAAAGTATCCTTGCTTACACTATTTTTTCCTCAAATTGAATAATTCTAAGACAGTTACTCCCTCGACTTGCACCCTACCATTTCAGTTCTGTATTTTCACAGTGTACAACACGCTGATTTTTATTATTGAAATTTATTTCTAAAACAATTACTGCGGAACAAGTTCAGGTTAAAAAACCCTCCCAAACGTTCGAGGAAAGAAACCTGCTTTATTGTCTGTATAGCTTTGGTTTTGTTTTAATCCATAACTTCTTTTTAATGTTTCTACTGATCTTTAATAGATTTAATGTTACCTCAATGACAGACAGAAAGTGTTACTCATAGGCTCATTTTCAATGAACTCTTAACACCACTCTCCAGAAAAAGAAAGCTCTGTATTCTTCTCATTGCACCTGAATGAAAATAAGAAGATATACATATAGCAAAGCCTAAAGGTCTCCAGCCAGAAGCCTGCATAATCCATTATACATATATTCAACTTCGCTTTCCTTGGAAATTCATTCTTCAAATAGTTACGCATTTGTAAGTAACCAAAAATACATTTGCTTCTCCCTATTGATATAAGCCACGCAGCAAGCAGCTTCCCTCTGTTTTGTGTACTCAAGCATCACTTTGAAAACAGACTTTAAGTCAGCTGGTGAAAGAGTATATGGGGCTACAAAGTAAACTGATCTACCAGACATCTGTAAATTACTCCCAATGCAATATACAGGAGACACTTTACATCTGCATAGAAATATTTATGGGGACATCCAAAAAAGGCGTGCGCACACTGAGCAAGCTCCAGCGCTGCTGGGGTGATCAGCAGAGCAACTTTGTCAAGATCCTCTTAGCGCATTTCTAATTTCCTCCGATAAGCCTTATGCTCAGTGGAACAAGCCACATAGGCTCTATCCAAAGAAATTCATGAGTATTCAGAGCACTGGAAGAACTGAACACATTTACTGTTAACATAACTAAGATGAGCAAGACAAATCTAAAGCAAGCTACCCAAATGGGACTTTTGGGGGAAGCATACTAAGGACACCGCCTATCCTTACCCAGGCACACCCAGCAGTACCACACAGCTCTGACTGAACTAGAAAAAGGCTGAAATATTTCTTTTTGTCAATTAAGAGAGAAATACTAAGAATCATCTACAAAATCATATATAAGGAAAGGACAAAACAGGACAGCAGTCCTAGTACCTGCCTGACTCCCTCTGCACCTCCCGGAGTCAAGTCCCCCAGCCCTATTTCATGGCAGAATATGTGAAAGGAATCATCATTTCCATTAAACACGAGCAAATGAAACTAATTTTTCCTTGTATTATAAATATTTGGCCAAACGGACCATTTAACTTCTCAGATTACAAGGGCAGGAGAACAGAGAACAAATGCTAACACTACTTAAGTCAAAATTCAGATGCATGACACAAACCAAAAACCCAGAAACCGAATGAGAGTCTATCCATAGATTTTAGACCAGAGCAGACTATTGTGTTCGCGAAGTCCGATCTCTTATATAACACGGACTAGACTTATCTACTACTAATTTGTATGAACTACTAATACTACAATATATCTGTTCTGAGCCTTTAAAAAGGATATACATTCTATATTAAACACTAAGTGGCCATTCACACGTGCAGGATAAACAGTGCATGATCACTGATATTTTTATGCTACATTAAACTGTACCCTCAAATGAGCATGGCACCAGCGTTCAGAGGTGGCTTGAAATATTAACTACATCTGACCTATGGAAAGCTTTAGTCTCACCAGGTTGAAAGGTCTCGCTCATGGGACTGGCTGCTTTCAAAGGTGATATTGATACCAGTAGTATTACACTATCATTCAACCTAGCTGCTTGAAATAAAGCCAAGGTCTTGATGCCATTTGAACATTACTAAAACTGAAACTGGATCTTCTTTGGAACTGCAAAAACAAACAAAAAAAAACCCCAAAACATCCCCCCACCACCCAAACCAAAGTGCCACCCCAACGAAACCTCATTCTTAAATCGAGTGATTTCATTAGGCAAAACTTGATTTTACTGTCTCCTCTTGATCTTCACCTATTGTACCAGACTGCAACATAGTAGATAACAATAATATTTTAAAAGTGAGTGCAATTACAACAGAAGTATTTAAGCTGACTCATTAACAGACAGAAATGTGGCCCAAATATGACAAATTCACACATCTCTCCATTTATTCCCACTGGAAATGACAAGTGTACAAACAAGTGAAGAAATTCATCAGAACTGTAATGCCTGGAGTTATTTACTGTTTCCCTACTCTCAAGCACAATCAGTCACTGAATTAGATACTTGTTTGAATTCCAGATGACTGATACGTTCTAAATGATACATCCTGCACTGCCCTGAAAAAATTATGATGGTATAAAGTACAAAGTTTGCATGCTGCGTGTGAGGGTTCAAACATGCCGTTCTAATGCTGTAATCTCCAGCGTGAGTGTTCCTTCTAATTGTGTGCCTGTGCATTTGATACACTGACTCAGTCAGAACAGATAATCATCATGAATTTGAGTAATGCTTCAAACAAAATTTCACAAAACAGATGTAGACAACTTACGGAAAAAGTGAAAATTATTTTGGAAGTATACTCCAAAAAAAGAAGTTATCATCCCACTAGGTTCGAATTAAAAAATTAGAGTTCTAGTTTCATAATGAAAGCCAAACGTACTGAGAAGGCAAGACAGAAATCCTTCCTGGGAAGGATTTCTTCAGAAATCAGTTTCTGAGTTCAGAAACTAATTAGTTCAGGAACTAATTTAAAACCCAGCGCATAATAAACCCAGATTCACTGGCCATTTTCTCTGTTTCTGTCAGAACGAAAATGTGTCATTTCAGAAGGGTCACAACAAAATAAGCAGAGGAAAATATAAGGAAATCTCTTCACACAATAAAAATGGAGTGACTAATGTGGATGACTCAGTTAATTGCATGACTTTCTACTAAGCGTATTCACAGGGACAGAAATAACACTAAATCACAAGGAATATATGGGAAAATTATTTTGGACCAGTAAAAAAAAAGTTATGCCAGAACAAATGTCTGGGTCTTCAGAGCAGTATCTTCTTGTGCATACTGCAGCTAACAATGGTAGAAATAGGGTCTCTGTCTCCCCCCACCCTTCACCCAAGACCCTAGAGTCACCGGATAATTCAGGTTGGAAGGGAAGCCTGGATTGTCCCTACTCTAAAACAGGGCCAGCTCTGAGGTCAGGCCTGGTTGCTCATGGCTTCATCCAGTCTGGTCTTCAAAACCTCCAAGGACGGAGACTGCACAACCTGTACGGGCAGCCTGGGGTCCGCCGCTCAACTCTCTTCATGGAAAACAAGTTTCCCCTTCTATCCAGATGTCAAGATACAGGGTGTAACAGACAGGGCAACACATGATGAGTCTATTTTTGTAGCAAAATTCAGAAGCTGATTTTAAAGTCAAGACTTCACGTAACATCTAATAGTATCTATGCTATGTTGCTTACAGAAAGTTATTGTTATCTGTCTTTTGTAGAAAACATTAAGGAAGAAAATTTGCTTGTGTGAGTCTTCAGCCAAATCTGAGTGGAAGCAATTTAGGATTGAGAACAGTTGGTGTAGTAATAAGAGCTGAATTAGCACTAATTTGGATCTACTTGCCCTCTTCACACAGCTTAATGGAGGGTACAAAGACCAGATCTGTGACACCTGTCCATCCCTAAGCATGTGAACAAGAAATATCCACCAGGCACCCAAGAGATTTCAATGCCACTAGGAACAGCAGAGTTCCCTGATGAGTATCATATCCTTTTCAGTCATTCAGAAAGAAACACAGTTCTGCACTGTGCTAAGAAGGAGGAAGGGGAAAGAAATTCAGGAGTATGTAGTTATTGCCATAAAAAGACACATACTTTTATAAATTTGTTTTATAGATATTAAATATATTTGTATCTAAAATAAATATGATTAAACAGGATTCCAGTTTCTTTTCAAACTCTTTTGAGATGCAAAACCAGCTGATACCGAAATGAATTACGAAGCAGCCTCCCCCCCTGCCCCCCCTTAGTAGCTACCGAAATCCGGAAACATTCACTACTTCAGAATGAATAAATAAAATAATTAAAATACAGCAAGATACTAGGAAGCCATGACCATAAATTCACAATCCTCATAGCTGCTGCATTCAGCTGCATGTACTGCAATATAAAATAACGAAATTGTGAATGTTATCATTAATTTGGTAACAAATATAATTGTTAGTCCTAGAGAAAACTATTAGAGTGCTAACTTGATTTTCTTGTCATCCCCATTCTGCATTAAGCAAAAGAAAGAAAAAATAAAAGCAACTGATGCAGTGATTTTTGCAACAAGTATCTCATTGATTTTTCTGCCACTATGAGAATTTACAAATAGTCCTGCAGTAATTGTTTGGTTTAACTTAAAATAACACACAAATGCTCCTGTAGTGGTATTAATTATGTCACGTTTTAACCAAAGAGAAATTATTTAAGGCTAGACAATGTATTCTACAAATGAAACACAGATTGCAACAGAAAAACTAAAATGCACTAATAATATACTAGGAAAATGCTGCCAAATCATCTATTTTAATTTTGGATGTCACTCTTGCCTCACTAAAATCAAATCAATAGGCAGCAGAAATCGAGTAGTGGATAGGCTCAGCACGCTTTCAGGATCTGTACTTTCTTTTAGGTTTCAAGAGAGGATTTTCCTTGCTAACGCAGGCGTGCATAACATGGCCCTCCATCCACTTCATTGCTCTTCCAAGAAAAGCCAACTGATTGCACCATCATTCATTTTGTACTGAGATATTTGCATGAGAAGTTGGGACAGCCTTCACCTTTACCCAACTTTACAGGACACTAAGTGTCCGTGACAAGCTAATAAAACACTGAAGCAGCCAGTTCCTATGTTCAGTGCTTTCAAGCCAGCACAGTCCACCCATCTGCCAGGTGTGCTGCCCTGCTCCACGGTCCTGCCCAGGGGAGTGCCCTGCTCTTCCAGGGCCCTGCTCTCCTGAGGGCAACGCTCAGTCCTCCCCACCACCACCATTTGTCATGTTCTGAAGGAGATATTTCATGTCTCAAGCCTAAAAATGAGTAATGTTCACGAACAATGGAAACTTCTGGTCAGTGACTGGAACACAGATTGTCAAAGAAACCCCTATCAACAACCACATGAAGGAATTATCTTTCTTAACCAACCAAGAATTATTTATTAACTGAATTGAACCAACAAAACATCAGTTTTTGGTCTCCGTGCAGAGAAGTACTGGTGTCTGGTTTCTTTCAATATTTATTTAGTGAGGCTATTGCCATCACTGAAAGCAAAAAAATGATACATTTCTGTTGGTTTTACCTCCTTGTTCTAGCACACGGTGGTCCATGACACAACGTGGGCAACAGACCATCTGATCAGCAATGACTACAAATGTTGGAGGCCACCTGTTAATTAGTAACATTTATCATTTGACAGCTATGGATCCCTCTCTACTGGAGCCCCTCTGGAAGGAGCAAGCTTGCTCCTGATAGATGCAATGTTTTGCATGGAAAAGACAGATGGTGTCTTTTCTGTCAGAATCAGAAGCTGGTGATTATTTAGTTCTGATTATTCTGTATTTCAAACACCAGACTTGCTAACTCACTGTTAGGATCTGAAGACAACTAATTCAGGTGCTTACACTGTGACTATAGCAAGTGTATACATTTGAATATTTAAACAGATAATTTTGCTCCAAAAGTTCTTGAAACAGTAGTAGTGAGGCTTTTATGCTCACACATAAGCAAGAAGCTACACAACAGAACACGGCACTTGACGCTGACCTTTAAAACTACCAAGTAACTACTTGCAAGTCCAACAGAAAACAACTGGTAATTATGTGAGCAGACCTGATATCTAAGCTTGACTTGGTCTTTGAGTTATATCATTTATTATGTCAAGAACATCAACATCTTTCTAGTTTCACATTTCTCAACTTTTCAACTGAGCCAATAACATGAAAGAACATTAAATTTACCAAACAAGTGGGGCAATCCCAAGGAAAAATGATGACTCCAAGCCACAGGCTAACCTCAGAGATTCGTTTTTGTTTGTTTACCTTAAACGCATCTAAGATCCTTCTCATGATACTCTGCTATAAACAAATAAGTTTTCCAATTGCATTATGTTTATAACAAAATCTTGACCCCTTATAGCCTATAATAATTACAGTACTCTATAATAATTACAGAACTACCATAATTACAGTACTCCATCTTAACTTCTCAAAAGGGTAAGAAAATATCATCCAAGTGTGGACCATATTTGTGGAAAGCACCTGATATAAAACAGGCTCAGCTCTGGTTCCACAAGTTTTTATTAAAAGAACAAAAACCATGGGGTTTCTGTACGCCAGATCTATTCCTTGATACACACCGGCGTATGCTTGCCTGAACAGCCAAGCCAGTGCAACACTGAGCAAAATGCTTCACAAGCAGCGATGCCACAGAATGTGAAATAGCAGTGTCAACGTGACTTTCATGGTTCACACGATCCATTTTTTTTTTAAGTTCAGAACCACGTTTTATTTTTCCTTTCGGAAAAAACATGTAATTTAGAGAAAATATTACTGGCAAACCACAGCTTTCCTGACTCAGTTTTCTTAAAACCAAAGCAATGATGTTACACCTTTTTCAGACAGCGAGACAGATGTAAAAATGCCAGAAAAGAATAAAAAACAGTTTGTGAAACCAGCTCCACTTCTCCCAGGGAAAACCCTTCCAACACATCTGCCAATCTACTTACACAAGAAGGAGATCGAAATCTTCAACAGGTGCAGAGAAAAACATTTTATTAGATTATTCTGCATATTTTAGATTTTTTTGAGAGATTCTTAAACGCAGGAAGGTAAAGAACTGTCCCTGAACCCACTGTGGGATCCAACTTTTAGTGGCTTCAGCAGCCTAGTAACTGATAGTGACTGAGACTAGAAGTTCTAAACTTAAAAACAAGGTCTGGCAGCGATTTTCAATAGCGAAGTGTGCTACAGCCAGTACTCACTTTAATTGCTATTGAAAAATCCTTGGAAAAACTACATAGATTCCGGAATGAAGTATTGGGATGTTAAAGCAATTTTACTGAATGTTTCTTCCCAATAAAAGCATACAATTTCCTTCTTTTTAGAAAAGATGTTTCATCAGTACAGAGCATTTATTTTGCCAAACACGGACTTTAATCGAAAGTCTTTCCTTTTGTATAGGTGCAACTTTGTTACCGAATTAGCCCACTAGAAAGCAAGCGTTACTGACACCTTGCAGCGCTTGACAAATGAAATACAGCAAATAGGCACATCAGTAGAGGACAATCAATATAAACCGAGTTTTCCCAGTATTTTCTTCAAAGTGTAACACAGAAGGGAAAGAGATTTTGTTGTTAAGGAGGAGGAGGACTGCTGAAGTAGTTATTGAACAAACAACTGTTTTTGTTTAATAAGCTAAATAACTACTTCACGTATGCTTTAACAAAGTCTAGCTGCATGCTAATTAGGCCAGTCTGTTTTGCATTACCCAGTTAACATTTTCTTCATTCACATCAGCATAGCAGGCCATAGATAATTCATAGTATTTCATCCGCGAATACTAGAGATTACACTGAAAAAGCTGTATTGAAATTATTCGACAATCATTTCACTCCTCACTGAATATCTAGGTTAGTGTCTTCATCTCCTCTACCTGATTAACAGCTAAATCAGCAAAGTCTATACACACGCTCTCAGCAGTGGCAGTGCCGAGAAGCTGCCCTACAGCTATGCTCTCAGTTGCTTGTTTCTTTTGATAGTAGTGTGGCACCACAAGTTATCCCACCATAGATCAACTTATTGTATTTATATAGTCTTTTCCTTTCCAAGCCGAAGTTAAATGAAGTTGAAGGCAGCATCTACAGGACAAACCATAGTCACAGCCTTAAAGGATTAGAAGAAGCCATTGTTTTCATGTCAGACATGTTTTTATAATATAGACCATGTCTATTCTTGTTATTTCATTTTCATCATCACACCAGCTTTTCAGCAGTCAGCCGACCCTTTCCCACACCACAGTTTTAAAGGCTCATAAACATTATCTTTATTATATTAAGAGAGATTCAAAAATTTTAAAACAGATGTGAAGTCACTCCTGCCAAGAGCCTACACACAGTGTGATTCAATAGGATGTGGGTGCTGTAATGTACTCAAGACAAGTCATTCTAAAACTCTGAGCTCAACTTGCTGAACAATTATTTTCGTCTAGGAAAACAAAAGCTCAAAATAAATTAAGAGCTCCCATCTGCCTGGGACTACGAGTGATCTGATGACCTGACTATGGACGCCGCTCAAAGATGCTTCCATGGACAGCATGTGCGGACGCAGGAGTGATGAAATAACACGGATAAATTTTTTTCTTTGCTTCTTAAATAAGCTGTATAAGGCAAACAGCGTCCATCACGTAACTCCCAGTGAAGAGAGACAACAGAAATTCCATCACTCACTGTGCGTAGCTACAGGTTGGCCAAGTTTTTCCTTCACGCCACTAAGTGGCTCATGGGGGCTTAAATCACTGTCACGTACCTAACAGCCATAAGCCCACCTATAGCAGATCAGCTTTTCCCGGGCCATGTGCTGCTCAGATTTCCTCTGCCTCCCTCCCTAGGGTCTGCTGTAAGCTCTTTCCTTCGGCGCCGCAGCTCCTGGAGTGCTCATGGCTTTTTCTCCTCACCATTTGGGGCTAAGTCAACATTTTCCCACAACGCAGAGTTGATCCATGTAGCATCAGTATTTCTTTTTCCATTTCCTCGCGGCAGCCAGTAGCTTTGGTTTTCTAACTTTTTATGTAAAATCTCTAGATGGTGATATCTGCAGGAGTTTTTCTGCATGTGTCTCTTGGAATTTACCACATTCATCTGTAGGCGGTCAGCTTAATTTTTGAAACAGCTGAGAACTTTATATAAAACAAATACAGTGGGTAGTCTCAAGAAACAGCCTCTCCTCAGATAACGATAAGGCCAGTCTTGGTTGTCTGGTTGTTGTTTTTTTGTTTTTTTTTTTTTTTTTTTCCTTTACTCCAACACAATCCTGTGCCTCTTGTTAGTAGACAGAGAACATCTTTCAGTGGGTGCCCAGCAGCGGGGACTTGCTACAGCTGATACATTGGGATGGCTCTGGAGATAAAGGTGCCACAACTCTGCTCTGAGACACCTCACTTGCAAGTGCAGCGGCACGAAAGGAAGGCAAAGAACAAGGAGTTAATGAGTCTCATGGTATAAAGTGCTCAACGTCAGAAGCTGTGATTCATTAGGACTGCCTCCTCAATAGGTTCCTCCAGCAAGGCTCCCCAGCTACTGCGCCAAAACCCCACAGCAGGACAAGCTGAGAACATAAAGGGTTCTGTTCTTGTTGGCTACTTAAAGGTATTAAGCTCACAGTTCGTCTTTTGAACCGCTTATCTCTTCCCCACGTCACATTCCCCAGGTTTCCTCTTACCGCTACAGTCTAGTCCGCAGTTGCATTTAAGCAGTTGTGACCACAACTAAAAGAAAGTAAGGGAAAAGGAACTATTTTGTCACTTCCACTATTTGTCGAACAGATAACACAGACAGTAAAAACAATGAGGTAGTAAGATGTGAAATCTTGTAAAGTGTTCCATATATTCAGCTCTTAAATACTCTGAATGGCACTGAGCACAAGCAATCAAATCCGACGTGGTTAGAAAACTAGCTACAGCTCAGCAGTATGTGCCATCTGGACAGATAAAGTGAGGTAGTGAGCAGGAGCAGTTTTCCAGGGTGTTTAGGTTGGCAGCAACATGGCAACACGAGCCTTCCTGTTTGCCAGGAGAGGGCAGACATTCCCACAGCCTTCTCTGAAAGTTCTGCTGGAAATAAGAGGACCTGCGCAACTACGTGAACATCTGAACATAATATGTCAAAAGTGAACATCAATTCACTTACAAAACAAGATTTGCATTTGTAAACACACACCAGTAACAAAAGGAAATACTGTCAAAAATACACTGTAAGCAACACAACCTGCATAGTAATATACATGCAATAAATGCACAGAAAGACACTACAGGAATTATTCCGGGCCGTGGAACGGGCATGTGTCCAGGTCAAGCGCTCCCAGATCCAGAGATCCCCACTACCCAGGTAACACTTCAAGTACTATGTTCTGTCGGCAAGGACTTTTACACCCGTTACAACAGAGATGAATACGCAAACACAAGTCCAGTATGGAAACCAGGATTGAAGTTACTTAGTCGTGCAGTGCAAGCAAAACGTATGCTCACTTCTGTACAACAAGGTACTCGGGCAAATCTTACCCTTGAAAGGGTTTTAATTGTGTTGGAAGGCAGGACCTGCTGGGCTTCCCTTTTCACATGCACATCACGAACAGGACCATATAGAGAAAGGGACGACAGAGATCTCCTCTTCTGTACACTGAGGACAATACTGACACCAGAACTCATGACGCCTCACCAAGCAGCTGGCGCTTGAAGGCGACCATCAATGCTATGCATGACACTACTGCCCTCTCCTGGAAGCAGCTCAACTGCATGCCCTTAGACTTCCACAATTAGCCTTCAATGGTTTTTTTCTTCTAAAATGGGTGAAGATTTGCATTTTCCAAGCAACAGTATACAAATGGGATACTAGACTAATATAAAACAATGTGATAACAACGCAGTTATTTATAGGTTATCAAAACCAGTATTTTGTATTTCAGAAACAAAGATACAGTACTAGGAAGTTGATAGAAACTTTCCCCAAAACCAGGCAAAGTAACTGGCCCTTGGAGCATTCAGTATAACTTGAAACACTTCAACCAGGAAACCTAAATGCATACGAAACTATTAAAGCAGATGGTCTGCTCTACGGAGCACTCTCCAGATATCATAGGACACTAAAAAGCAGCTCTCGTTTCTTATTTAAAAGCAAAGTAAACAGCAATATAAAATCCCAATATAACAAACTCACTGTGCAAGTAGGGATGTGCCTGGAGCAAAATTTCCTAATTTTCCTGAAAACATGCATTTTGCCCTTTGGACTAATGCCATCTCTTTTTCTGCTGTCTCTGCCCCCTCAGGGCCACGCGCTATTCAGCTGAATAACTGTAAGGTTCTCACTTGCAGGCAAATAGGAAGGAGTTTAATGAATCACAACATTTTGTTCATATTTTGCTTGGAGGAAGCATTTTCCACATTTTCTCCCTCTTAGTGAAGTTCAGAGAAATTCCACCCAAACCCTGTATAACTGCTTTATTGAGACCAAAAGTTCACTGTCAGATCCTAGGGTTTCCCTACCAACCAGAAAGAAAGAGAGAAGGGGGCAGGGAAAATACATGCTTCTATGGAGAGAATTAACTAATGAGCTTGCTGAGGCTTACTTATATTTCTCCAGAGACCTATGAAGTCCAAGGCTGCGAACGGTGCTTGCACATACATACAATCACAGCTCACATGCTGTGGAATGCTCTTTCAACTATAAAAAAATTCTTTTGAAATTCCTTCTTAGTGATACAGGATTCATTGGAACGCAAATTCCCATTGCTGGTCAACGTCAAATAAAGAGAAAGAGATGTGGGAGAAAACAGAAAAGATTTGTGCGATAGAAAATCTGACTTCAGCTGGCCTGCCAGCAGAGTAAATGACACAGCCATTGCCAATTGGTTTTATCATCTCAAGTAAAGGTTGGCAAAATGGAAATCAATGCATGGTTACTCACTGCTGTTGCTTTGACTCCTGCGTTGCTCTTTCTTCGTTCAAAGAAGTGTGAGGGGTTGGGGGTAAGCTAGCATTTTTGGTCTCTCCAAATGGCCATTTGAGATATGCATGGACAATGAGGACAGCGTGGAGCAAAGTTGCAGTTTGACTTCTAAACTGGGAACTGGACTTATGGAAATAACTTTAAAAAACAAGAGAATCATTTAACCAGTAAGATAGATGCCCCTTATTTTGCCTCCAGGGAGTTGAAAGAAAAGCGAGATGCAGCACAAGCTCACTGAAGAACAGCTGTACTACCTCTGCTAAAATGGGATGGTAAGGATGCAAAGATGTGTACAGTTTAATATTTAGATATGTATTTTTTCATAAAGAAATTAATTTACTTATTTTACTTATTTCAAACTTTTAATTAAATTTCAGCAATGTGGGATTTTAAACCGAGGAAATTAGCTTGAAGGCACATTCATTTGTAATATAAAAGGGTCTTTCATTAATCCCTAATTAAATATTTCTCCACACTTAAATCAGCTAGACATTCAAATAAGAAAGAATGAAAACACAAATAATTTCCAAGGAAATGCTATATGCAGCTCAAGGAAAAGAAAACAGTGTTCAGTTCTACTTTTCCTTCTTTTTTCCTCCTCTAATACCTTTCCTTCCAGGGAACTGCTCCTGAATGCCCCCATGAACAATTTACTCTCATTTCCAAAAGACATGAAAAATAAAACAAGGAGATATTGGCTACTTGAGAAATAGCTCTTCTTTCCAAATTTACTCACATACTTTCAGAAAAAGATCTTAGACTGAAGGAGAAGAAAGGGCTATTACAGATGTATGTGAAAACATATAACAACAATGGGTGGAACAAAAGCTGCTGATGTTTACACATAATTCATATATTAATTTTTTTTAAAAAAAGTAGTGAGAATAAAGAAGCTAAAAGGTAGAGGAGCTGCCAGGAAATCTGTGTTACTAGTAATTTTTTTCAAGCATAGCTTTTCTTAATAAAAGCACAGTAAGGGCAAATTACATTCACTAGCAAAGAAGATTAAAATACCAACCCTTCTTTCGCATTTTTCCATCTTGCTTTTACCTCAAAGATCAAACAAACTACATTAACAGCATTATGAAGTTACCGAACAAACAAAAAGCATGAAAAAACATGTCATAAAGAAATACATTTTATATTTAGAGAACAGCTTAGCATATTCGTGGGGTAAAGGAAAAACATTTTTGCAACAAATTTGATGCAAAGAAAATTCACAAGTATAATACAAACAGTTTCATATTATAAAAATTAATGAGATGTACAGACATCTTCAGTGTGAGTCTCATCTCTCAGCTTCTTTTCTTGTTTGTGGGGGTTTTTTTTCCCCCCTTACAAAACTTGATTAATCAGCAAAGCAATCTATGACTGCTGCTCCCTCCCATTCACACTGTTCGGGAAGACAGACAAGGGTAATGGCAGTGACCAGTCAGTGCTGTCTGGGCTACACCACAGGGCTGAAGGGTCTGCCTCTGTAAAATCAGTTAAAAGCAATTATGCTCTATAGGAAAACAGAATTTTGGATTTTGTCTTTTTTTAAGGAAAAAATTCAACATTAAATACAAAGCTGAGCTGGAACTCAGGAACTGAAAGTGTAAATTTGTTCTGGTTTTAATTGCAAATTACATTCTTCAGTTCCTTCATCTGTCCATGGAAGAAAACCTGCGTTCAGATTCTGTGTTTCCTTGAAGTTTGTCCAACTTCAGAAAGAGTTGCAAACAGCAGAGAAAAATAAGCCAAGTAAATTACCACTCCTATCTTCTAAGCAGGAATACAAGGAGAAGCAGAAGCAAAGGCAACATATTTCTATGAGTAACAGAAGTAAAAACACCTCTTCTCTTGGCCATGACTGTGCCCCTCCTGACTGACTGCTTTCGCTGTGTTAGCAAGCCAGACTCAAGTAAACTTTCTTCTGCAGTTGTAGCATTTAAAAAGTAGATTCCCTGTCGCGTAAGAAAACCAAGCTCTTGTTATAGCCCTGTCCTTATTCTGGTCAGTTCTGAAGCTTGTTTCTTCCCGCTATCTCCATGTTCTCAGGCTGTTTTCTATTAGAGATGTCAATCCCTCTGGGAGATGATCAGAATCAACCACTCTCCTCCCACACGAGTGAGGATACAGCAGCGTCAGCTTGGTTTCCACGGAAAGCCATGTTACCAAAGGTAAATCAAAATCCATACATAGCATTACACATACACAATATTTTCACAAATAGGTAGGGGAAACATCAACTTTGTTAAATAATGTGCCAATTAAACAATATCTTATGCAGTGCAAACTGCCCTGTCCAGCGCATACTGCACGCACGCACCCATGGGTGCCCGGCACAGACAGGAGATGGCTCTATACCACGCTCCCCCGCATTTGGGGAAATTGTCCTCCTCCTCCAGTCATCTCCCTCCCCAACCTCATTTTTCCTGCATCCCACTTCCATTAATTTCTTTGTAGATTTCTAACACATCTTACTTAGTGGCTCACACCCGGCCTGCTATCACATCGCCCACGGCTCCCAATACCAGACTGAAAAGGAAGGAGGCTAAACTCCCCCAAACCCACCCGTGCTCCGCAGCACCACTGCAGAGTACTATTACAGGAAACACTTACTGGCAGTCGCAGTGTTGGATAATGCTGATTGACGAGCAATGACAGCACTTTTCAAAGTTTGGCATACACGGACATGCACCAAAAGTAGAATGAGATTGGGGAAGCACAGCAGCAATCACTGTTTAGATATGAATTATCAGATAATTCTGCTATTTCCCGTGTTAGGGAGAATGTATAAATGTGTACCGTAATTTAGCTTTAGATTATTTTTATTATTACATATTAATTACATATTGTTACATATTTAATGTAATATGTGATTAATATTACATGTTAAATACATATTACATACCTATAATTACACATTAATGCACATCTCTTACTTAGATTTAAATGTTTTGAAAGCTCCTTGAAATGCAACCAGAGGTTGCACCAGAGGTTCAAGTCATGTATGGCTTTTTCTGGATATTTTTTAAAAATATCTGACATTGCTGTGCCAGCGGTAGCAACAGCAAGCACAGAAATAGAAGCGTGTAAGTAGATACAGGAAGAAAGCAGAAATGTTGCAAAGGATGAAAACACAACAGTAATGGGAGCCTTCCATTACCTCCATGGAAACTAGATAACATCACCTCAGGAGGTATTGCAAAGCCTACGTCCAAGGATATGATTAGCAGCAGCTTCACTGAGCAGCTAGGCAGGAAACCCACAAACAGAAAAGCAACAGTTCGCTTAACCCTGAGCAGCATGTGGTACCTGGGTAAATGTCGGCATCAAAGAACTGCTCTGCAATACTGACCACAGCATACTCAAATGCAACACCCATGCAGGAACAGCAAGAATGCAGCTTAGTGGATTTTTTGGTTTCACTTCAAAAGCAGAAACTGCAGGAAAGTAAGAAAAGGAGTTTCTTAAAGTCTTAAAAAGGAGTTAAAAGAGGCAGTCGACACACTGAGCCCGTGGTAAGCAGCACAGAAACTATTTAAAGACACCCCACCGAAGTTTCAGAGAAAATATCACTTAGCAAAAAGAATTTTAGAAAGACCAAGAGAAAGCCATCACAGCTGGAAAATACGGTAAAGGACACCACAAAAAAAGAAAAGTTTTCAAAAAGCATCAAAAGGTCCAAATGACACAGGAAGGAGCATGAACTCCAACAGCTTAAGTGCAAGAGGACAGTCAGGTGGGGTTAAAAAAAAAAAAAACGCAAACCCAACACTCTCAAAAGAACTCACAGAACTCCTCAAAATCAGTAATACACTCATTTATCAAAAGCGAGAACCCTGCCAGAAAGCCGAAAGGACCACAAGATGATCAAAGCATTCAAGTAACATTCACAGATAATGCCAGAACAAAACCTGAAAAAACTTTCTTTGTATCCATGCTCCCGATGAAGGGAAGTTCTCATTCCAGGACACCTCTGTTTGGTGAATGCCTCAGAAGCATCATTAGACTATGGAAGATATCAATGAAGCGAACAGCAAGTATTGTCAGGATAAGAGGTTATCTACCTAAAATTCTAAAGGGTTTCTAGGATTACATAGTCAAAGCCAAGGAAACATCAGCTCAATAGCTTTTTATTAAAAAAAAAAAAAAAAAAAAAAAAAAGGAAAAAATAAAGAGTCAGATATTATCAGGAGTAAAGCAAAACACAAAGAATAAGTCATTATATCACTTTAAATTCCAGGTGTGCTTTCCACCTTCAATGCAACCTTTAGTATTGTTACACTTGCTACAGAAAGAGCTGAAAAACAGCTGGGGAAGATCCTACTGGTAGAACTGGGAAAGGTTGAGAGAAGGGCAACAGGGAAGAAACAGCTTCCGCATCAGAATGACGAAGTAAGCCAGGACTGTTCGAGATGGAAAAGAAGCAACTGAGAGGAGATACAACAGAGGTCTACAAATTCACGTGTGACACAGACTGATAGGGTAGAAACATTCACTGCTTCTTATCCAAAGAACTAGCTGCCATCAAATGAACCAAAGGCAGCCAGGGCAAAAACAAACAGTGGAGGCAGTTCTTCAAACATGGTGAAGCTGTGACACCTTCTTGCTGAAGTGTATCTAGATGCAAAATTTAACATGAATTCAAACAGATACTGGTCAAACTCATGGAATGAAGTTCTCTTGGAATTATTATTAACTATAAAGACACCTGCCGTCTCCAGGAGCCTGGGACACAAAAGGGCTGGAGACTGGCAGCGTATGGCAGGGACTGGAGGCACTACATTCCTGCTCGCCCCTTATGTGCACCTCCACACACCTACTGTGACCACAAGCAGAAACATGATGTTGAGCTTGACAAACCACCACTCTGATCTCACCTATTTTTACATAACAGTCATTAAGTTAGAGCGGAGTGGCTGCTGCTGCTTTACATACTTGACCAGGCAACCTCTGAAAAGGATAAAAGTAAAAAAATCCTAAAGCATCTGAGGCCTCATCTACCTGCTCTGAAACATGTTTTGCACCGGAGGCTTAGTTAGCAAAGAAGTATTAACGAAGACTGCCCTACATTACCTACTCCATCAAAGTTGGACAGAATTATCACTTCAATGTTCCTGTGACCTTGCTGCGTTGCAATAAAGTAATAGCAAAAAACGTATAAAGTTAATCTTTACCCCAAGCCAATTCATTTAGCACAAACTTCAAATGTGTAGTTACATAGATACACCACACACTTCCCTCCTTAGTTCTTAAAAAAAAACCCAACCGGGCTAACCAAATATTGAGAGGCGATTCAGCTAAAAACGTGACCCAAAAATCAATTCTCACTTGCTCAGGATTCTAGGTGTTACGACATTGTATCCTCACTGTGACTATAGGTTTAAACACAGCGGTACAAGTCCGAGTTCATACAAATTAGACTAACTGTATGAAACCTCAGGACAGCTAAGGTCTTCAAGTACAAAAGGGGCTTGCATTTGCAATCCCTCCGATGCTCTCAGTAGTGTCTTCACACCACATGTAAAGGTGAGTGGGAGGAGAGAGGTCCACTCAAAGTGATGGTAAGACAACAGATTCACCAAGTCAGAGAGAAGGGCAATATTTCATAGAGGAGACTATATCAAATGCAGCAAACAGAAGATAGCAGGACTGGCAGAGAACCTTGTACAATTTGGTAGCCAAGTCCCATTATTTTTTAATGCCATCTGTGTTCCTCAGTTGCGTCTGAAAATCCCATCCAGGGAGAACATGAAATACAGGAACAGAGATCAAGTTAGAAGATTCTGGGAAGAAGAAACCAAAAATTGTGGTGACAACAGGTTCAGCCAAGCTAAGCAGATTTTAAGTTCAAGTGAAGGAGATTCAGCTTGACTACAGTTGAGATACTTAAAACAACTGGCACTTTAGATGAGCGTTAACTGAAAAGTATTTGTTGAATTCTACATTTGATTTCAGAAAAAGTTCTCAAAAAATTAAAAAAAGAGAGTTAAAAGATCACTCAACACATATTTCACCATAATTTAAAAAAAAAAAAAAGAAAAAATAACTTCTTTTTTACACAGAGAAGTTGACCTCAGTCAACCCAATCCAGCTGGCTGGATTTTGACTGTTAATATGCTTTGAATGACATCTTCCCACGGGTTTTGTAACCCAGGATTGCCAAATTATTCTACTTCCAAATTGACACTACTAATACTTGAGTTTCACTGCCCAAAATCAATGGAAAAGTGAAATGACAACACAGAAATATTTCCCTACCATGAATGAGTACTGTGAGCTTTGGAAGCATTTCTTCTATATAAACCAACGCAGTGTGTTCTCTCTTTCCTGCAACTAGTTTTTTTCTCAAGCCATACATGCAACAGAGATGACACCATTGCTTTGTGAACACCCTTGCAGCCAGTGATGCAGGTGCAAATCAATCAGCAACTCATCTTACAAATCAATATTTACAAAAAGCTTAGCACTGTGGTGAAGCACGCAGGAAAACACAGAACTGTGAGATGATCTGGGCCATAAGGTACATGAGAACTGTGTGTGTCATTTAGTTTCCATTCCTCCTTTCTTTTGCAATTTAATTTCCTAAATTGTATGAGATGCACGAAAGGAAGTGCCAGAAACCTTACCCACCTTTTAGGCAAGGGAGATGGAAAAATAATGATAGCACATATATATTTTTCTACAGAAATTATTAAATATCCAAACCATAACCCAATATTTTCTACAGATCATCTTGAAACCATTTCATCATTCCAAAGCAAAGGTGCAATTTTTGTTCCACTTACAAAGATGTAGGAAATTTTGAGAAAGACCATTTGTTTGATTTACATTCAGTGGGGACTTACAACACCATTGTGTCTACAGTGCACATTAACATAGAGCGACTAGGAAAAAAGCAAGCAACTGAAAAGCTGACCATACCTTTTTTCCTAGTCTCATGTTTTGCTGCTGAGAAAATAGCTCGGCCTGGCTTTAGGCCTGCGAATGCTCTGTCAAATCAATCAGAAGAACCATAAAGATACTGGAGTCGACCAGCACCAACAGGGGACTTCTTAAGGCCTCTTGCCAGATATAACAAGAGTAAATATGAAAAGTTTAATATTCCAGGAATGAACTAGTGTCAAGTTTGCAACCAGTAAATACCCAATACCTCACCAGCCTCAGACCTACTGTGCAGACCAAGGAGATTGCCCTCTCCCTGGAAGGCTGCTCCCATCGGAATTAACACATCTTGCTGCTCCCATCGGAGTTATCACATCTTGCTCTTGGGGAGAGAATTCTCGCTTAAAAAGCCTTAGCAGCCTGTAACTACTCCTTGCTTTAACAAAACTGCTAGATTACAGACATAATAAGGACCGACTCATTTTTGCACTGCAAAATCCCATTTCTTTCTTTCTTTCACATGGTAGCTATTGTGCTACTTTGAGCATAGTCTTGGTATTGAGACTGTCACCAGTACAAGGAAGAAAGGAGAAATGGGGCTAGACCTGATGACCTCCCCACAGTCCCTTCCAACCTGAACGCCTCTCTGATCTCTTTATTATTGGTAGCAGCATCTCGATTTTGTGACCTTATTCCGGTTAACAAATGAGTTACCTTTCAGCTGTCCTTCAGAGGCTGGGCTGAGCCTCACTTTAACACCTATATTTTGCTCGGTTCCACACCGGTCCAGACTCATCTCACCGTCACTACTGTAAATCATTGACACAGAACACGAACAGGTTAGATCTATAACAATGCAACAGGTTTTGTAGGCTTCATATAAAATTTTCTTCCTTTTTAATCTGTTGCCCAAAGTAATGTTCTAAGTATGACAACTTCAAAAAAGAAAAATATTATGAGAAAGAAACAAAAAAAAAGCTTTAAAGAAAAGCATAGCTTAGAAAAAGATAGCACTGATTTAATTAATGTAGTTCTGGGAAAAAAGCAAAAGGACCCAAGCCAGCAAGACGCTAATGTGAAAGCAGAATGATAGGAGCCTAATGACAGAATTACCGTGCTTTGGACCAGGTGTAAAAGTGGCCTTTCTTGTTCATGGCCTATTCTTCTAATCTACAATCTGAACTTCTCCTTTTCATCTGAACTGAATTACAGTCTCATTCAAGTACTCAAGTCCTAAATAAAGACCTTAGAGTAAGCAGAAATTCTATAAAGATTTTCATCACTCTCCATAAAAGAACTAGGAAGATTTTCTTAACAGTGAAGCCATTTACCATTCAGCCACGACTGACACACTATTATCAGTCCACAACCTATTCCCAGCACCTCTGCCACAGTTTTCAACTAATGGATAGTAGCACAGAGTAATACTTACTATACTAGGGCAAAGGGTACGTCATAACAGAATGCATACAAAAGGGGGGAGGGAGGCAGAAATGACAGCAATTAATGATATATGCATTTTTAAAGAGACCAAATACATTTTTAGTACATTCTTTAATCTGGGTCTTTGGGAGTCTTATAGAAGATGATCCCAGAGAACAGGGGGTGGCATTAGACGGTGCTGGCAATCCTCTCGGAGACCTATTACCCGGGAGCACAGTGAGATGAAGTGCAGGCACTGTTTTGTGATACCACAACAGAATAGCTTGTTTTCCTGTTACAGCTGGAGTAACGCAAAACATGGTCTTGAAGAGCCTGAGAGGGGTAAGCTACACAGGGTCTACCACCTCCAGGGACTATGACCCCAGAGGTATCCTGGACAGATCTAACAGGGGCTCTACACTTCCCTTGGAGTTTGATATGAACTCCATATCCCTTACCAGCAAAGTCCAGAAAAACTGCAATTTTACCTGCTTTAAGAAATAAACTATTTCATTGTTACTTCTTCATAAGGTACGGCCTGGTTCGGCCACTTCCATAAGCACTGAATCTCCTCGATAAAAAATAAAACCAACCAGATACTACATAGATTTCTTTTGATTGGTCCGTCACACTTGTAATTCAGAAAACGTACCTCTCTCTCCCTTCTTTCAAACAGACCTCCCGTAGCTGGGACCGAGCTACTCAAACCTTCACCCGCTGTCTCTCACAAGGCTTCCTACATATCACAAGTTATGGTGACAAGCAAAGGAATGACTACCTTGAAAGCTCCTGCTCATCACATCTTAGCTCTAATTATGGTCTACAATACCATTTCACTGAGGCCACATCTGTAGGAAAAGACAGTATGACACGAAGGAGCAAAAAACCCAAACAACTTTTACCCTTCAAAGTATCTGAAGCTCAAAACTTGTGTTTGTCCCAGCAGTACCAGCTTCCTAGCTTGTATTTTTAGACTATCACAGTTATGACATAGTAATACTTAACTAGGATAACATTAATCATTTGCTTTCATACATTTAAAAATATTTTCATTGCTTTCTTGTTGGAATACAAACATCATATACAACTATGGAAGAAAAAGATTTAATACGTTACGCAGTCAGGGGCGCAGAAACCCTAACAATAATGCAAGAATAGCAGGGATCGATCTCTTTCCATATAACCTTTAAGCATTACAGTTTCAGGAAGTGCCTTAATCATAACCCATATAATACTGTAGGAGTACAAAAGCGAGACTAGAAAGGATGTATACAGAGCAGCGTTAAATTTTGGTCTCAAATATGCTGGGATATCTACCATAAAAACAGTAACCATCAATTAGATTTACCGCAAATGTCAAACATATGTTTAAACCAAACCAAATCCTATCATAACTGTACAAAAACTTGGGAGCAAACCACTCCAATTTTATATAAAACTTAAGTCACACGACTTGTGATGCTGTCTGAAGGAGCTTTGTAAAGGAACACCCACACTTTATACAAAGTTAACTGAAAGTACAGCAAATTCCCCCAATCCCAACTTCAGAGTCCCTCTCCACAGAGGGACTTCAAAAATCCATGTTTTCTCAGACAGAACCCGTGTGTTGCGGTGCACTGGTGCTTGCAGATCTTTTGCACAGATACGTGTATGGACATTACAGTGAGGCACTACCATTTATGCAGAGCAGCAGCTGTCCATCCAGAACATAAAGCACTATCGTAGGTTTATATACAGACATGTTGGTGTCATTACACCCACTTACACACTCACAATCATGAGGCCACGTATTGACAAATTTTATCTGTGCTTTTATTATCTGCCAAATTGTGTTTTCTCTGTGTAAAAGTGAACTAATCTGGCGATGTGTTATTCCAGTAATAGCGCAAAACTATTGCAAAAATGGCTGACAAAATAAATAAGCACTTTTATTAAGTTATTTGTGATAAAAGTTTGAAAGTTGCAAGTCATCAGCATCAGCTGCTCATTTTTCTTCTTTTAGGAAGCATTAGAAGTATTTGGTTTCCATACCATTCCCACTGCAAACCAACTATTTTCTTTCTCAGTGCCAGATCCAACATTCCTTGCAGCCTTGGAGGATTAAGTCACTTTTACTCTTTATCCCACACAGGAAAAATAAAACCAAAATTAGTACAGCAAGCCAAGCGCTCAATATTTTAGATAAAGCTTTATGAATGATGCAGAGAAGAAATAAAGCGCAAAGTAAATTCCAATAATGCATTAAAATTACATTTAAAAGTTCTGACAATTGCATACTCATTAGCAAACATTTCTCCTACTCTTCCAATCCAATCTTGCAACTGATGTGAAATCCTGGTCTAGGAATCTCCTTTCCAAAGTCCCACAAATGGGGACTTGGCTTTGTGTATTGTTTATCGAAGATAGTAATAGTCACCTAACAGTTCAACAATATTAAACCCAGGACTGAAAAATTATTAGTTAGACCTCCCAGAAAAAGTCTTATTATTGACTTTATACCCTCTTATTCACCAAATTATTTTTCAACCTTGGCACATGAAAGCATTCAGGTTTTCAAGCTGCTTACATCCATTAGAGCTTTAAAGCTTCATTTTTTCTGCCAAATTAAAGCTTTATTCATAAGTAATGATTTGATTCTTCTAACGAGAATTTTATGAAAACTACTTCTGTGAGATTAGAAGTAAGATCACCAAATGGCTTTTAGCGAGAACTATCCTCTTCTACTCTAATGCAGAGGGAGTTGTGTCTAAACCTCATCAACCTAATACATGTCACACAGCCAGCATCAGCAGCAGGATGGACTTCAGGCCACAGGAGACACTGCCCCCAACGCACGTAAGCACCTGGCTGGTTTTGCTCTTTCTTTCTTCCTTCTGTGGCCAGGAGTGGAAAATGACCTGTCTTGTAGCTGCATTCCTGGCAAGAGAGTGGGGATTATTTCTGAAATCGAGGGTATGGGACTGTGATAACATGGTCACGTCTGCCTTTATTATGGGAGTCATCACATTAGGAACTCCGACTCTGGCTTCGTTACTCAGTATCACAGATGCTTTTCTCTCTTTTTACTTGGCAATAATTACAACTTTACAACTCTGACTACAAGACTGTTTCAACCGCACACAAATATATGATGTTAACACAGGATTCTGCAATTCTGAAGGATCATTAATGTGATTATCAGAGTAGAAGCCACATCTTGCAGCTTAGCACTTATGGCTTATCATTAAAAATACTGAGTCTGGTTTTTAGAATAATAATAGAAATACATTGTATGAAGTATTTGAATTTAAGTATTAGTAGCAATATATGGTCCCTCAGAATTGATGTGCTCTGAGCTGGTTTTTGGGGTTTTTTTTTTTTGAGCTGGTAAAAAAACCCTAAACTACATTTCATATAAATAGCATTTGCCAGCTGAAGACCTTAAGAGCAGGCTGCACAGGAGATGCTGAGGCTGATATACTGCTATGAAAAGCCAACCAATGTGGTAGCTTGGCAGCTGGAAAACACCTCTGCTTCAGCTGAGATAGTGTAATGAAGCTCCTGAGCAACACGGATTCACTGGTCTGAAAATGTGATCAGTAGGTATCTGTACCACAGGCACTGCTCGCCCATGTTTATCAGTCCAAGTTACTAAACAATTTGGGTGGGCTGACCTCAAAAGGAAATCATAAACAGATTCTCGTTTCTCTTTTATCTGAAGAGGAGGGGCTGCTCACCTTTCCCACCACCAAACTGAGCAGCCTGCTCCAAAATGGGAAGGAAAAAAGCCTGGGACCGACGGGGGAGCCAGTGCACGAACAGCTCAAACCGATTCCTGACCTTTGTCTGTTGTGGGTGAGCGATAACACATTTTCACTGCAACAACTGTCTGAACCATGAGCGTGTTACTCAGCTCCAAGTAAACCGTGTGCTGCCAGAGTTGATTCTTGTTAAAAGTATTGCTCTGGCACTGCGAGAAGACAGGCTCAAAATGTTCAAGATGAAATGAAGCATCCTTGTACAGATACAGTTTGATGTAACTATCTGGGGAAAGGGAGAAAGCAACACTTTTTTCCTCATAAATCGCTGAACCTAACTTTTGGAAATTGTCACTGCTTTAACTCGGATTACCAACTCAACAGATTTGTTGCCATATGCTCAGTGAATCACTGATCTCTTTAATAAGGCAAAGGACCTACTGGGAGCAGGAAAGGAAGGGAAGAGGAAATGCACTTGTAAATCGTTTTCCTCTCTCTACACTCATATTTAAACCTTTTATTTTTGTTCATGAAACTGTGGTTTCAGGTTTAATAATGACCATCTTTTGCTAGGAAAACTAAACAGAAGTCTTTGTCACGGTAACTCTATTGTCGATGAAATTACCGACTGATGGAAAAAATTCTCTTCATCCAAATGTGTTTGCATCTGATTACTGACAAGACTAACACTCTACAAACAATGAGATTCCCAGAGGCCACGATACAGCACTTATAGCGTGGTCCAAAATTCACCTACCACCACCTATAAGCTTTCACTCTTCAAGCATCATATAAAGGAGAAAAGGTCTGTAAAACTGCCTTCTCTAGAAGTATAAAGAGGCTACCGGAGGTTTGCAAATCCCATGCTATTTCACAGGCAGATACTTGACCATGGGCTACTGCAGTGGCATGACATGGAAATCTTTCACTGCTGAAAGTGCTGCCATCACAGCCGAGCTGGATAAGATGCGCTGCAGAAGGTCAAAGGAGGTAGAAAACAATTATTCAGAAAATATAAAAGGCATGCCACATGGAATGATATTTAGATGTTTAAAAATTAGATTTGTGTTAAAAAAGGAGAGCAAACCAGCTGATGAAATCTGCTTGAGGCACTGCTATAGACAACTCAGCTGTCTTAGAAGGGCTGTGAAAGCTGGCACCAGGATCTCAGACAGTCTCGCCCAGCCCAGAAGTCATTTAGATAGTGCCTTTACCCAGGCAGATCCTGAGGCTGGGCCTGGAAAGCCAACACCTGCTGCTGGACCCAAGTGGGCTCTCCTGCTTGTAAGCCACCGAGCACAAAAGCAGTTCCATAAATCACAACCTGCCCATTAACTCAGAGGAAATATTCTGGCATTTAAATGTTTTAATGGTATAAGAGTGAAGATGTTGCTTGCCATTACTGCAATTTCAGACATCCCATTCTGAATTCATTTAAGGCAGTGTATGTACTCGCTTCTAACCACTTTACAGTGCGTATCCTCATTTAAGCCTGAAAGGTTAATTTATTTGCCAGAACTTCTGAATAAGAATTCTGAAAGCGATCGTCTTTTTCCCCTCAGCAGAAATGCTTTGAGATGACTTAAAAATCATATAAGTAAAAAGAAAAAAATGCATTGCTCACTGAGTAACTACCATTCCCTGTATTTGTTCTATATGTGTATCCACTGAAGCATCCAGACTCATCTGGCTGTGGCAACAAAGTCTAAGAGGATATTTAGAAAAATATTTCCCTGAAGGCACAGGTGCAAGTGGCCAAAACAAAGGGCTCCAGTCTAAATATTTAATGAATACAAAGCCACAAAAAACAAGACTTCATTCACCATAATTTTTTCTGTCACTTTGACAAAGGAGAATAAAGAAATAAATACATCTTTTCAGATTTAAGTATCAAATGCTGAATCATCCAGAAAATGAACGGCAATTTACAGGATAAATTTATAACTCATATCATAGATATTATAATGATTTTCCATCAAATAAAGTAAGGACTCGTTTAGGTAAGAATGTACATGGATTTCTCTCATGATTTCCATTTCCACTCAGCATTTCCTCCTCCCAATCTCCCCCAGTGTACTTTCACATACTGAAAAATTCTAGACTGATTTTTAATCCAAAAGAGTCCTCATCTTTAAAGCTGGTGTGAGATCAATACAGCTCACCTCCTCCCATAAGTGGAAGAAGGGGAAAACAAACACTCACAAATTAGAGAAATAACACTCCTTTACTATTAAATATTTATTATCGGTATTCTAAGAGGCTTGCAAGCTGAATCGCAGTGAAAGGTATTTGTTATTACTGACTAGACAATGAAATATTTTCACTGACAGATCCAATACTTGGCATTAGATACTTGTGTTACAATACACAAAAAAAAAGGCCTCCACTGGGTTTTTTACAGGTTATATATTTTTTGCTTTTTTTTTTTCTTTTTTGTTTTGCTTTGCTTTCCTCTGTTCTGCCTTTTTTTGTTGTTTCTTTGTTTTGGGGTTTCTACTTTGTTTTGTTTTTACTGTGCAGTGCCCCTTGTCGCCTCATTTATACCAGCCTTGTGATCGCTACTGAATGCTTTAGCAGCACTATGACTTAAAGCTCACGCAACATCAGAAGTATATCACAGTATATCAGAGCATCACTGCGGTTGGACGTAAAAGCTCAGGAGGTCTCTAATCCAAGCTCATGTCCAGAGCAGGGTCAGCTCCGAGGTCCAGTCTGGTCTGGAAAACCTCCAAGCTGGGGGATTCTCCAGCCTCTCTGCACAGGCTGTTGCAGCTTAATTATCCTCACAGTGACATTTTCTGTCCCTATATTTAGTTCAAATCTTCCCCCGTTTCAATTCATGACTGTTGTAGCTCATTCTCCTCCCACGTCCCCCAACAAAGCCCCTTGCTCTGGCCCCTTGGGAACTGGCAGGCTGCTGTTTGGCCTCTGAAGCCATCTCTTCTCCAGGCTGGATGAGCCCAGTTCCCTCAGCCTCTCCTCCCACAGCCAGCTCCAGCCTCAGCCATCCCGGGGGCCTCCCCTGGCCTCTCTCTAGTTTATCAACATCTTTCTTTTATTGAGAGGACAAAACTGGACCCAGTATTACACTTGGTCTAACAAGTGCCAAATACAGGCCAAGAATCACCTCAATTTACTGATCATGCTCCTGTTAATGCTGTTCAATATGCTGTCAACCTCCACCACCGGCAGGGCACACAACTAAGTCCCATCCAGCCTTGTGTCCAACAGGGCTCCCAAATTCTTCAGCAGTTCTTGAGCAGAACTGCTCCTCAGGCGGTCAGTCCCCAGCCCGTGCAGGGCATGACGCTATCCCAGGTGCAGAACGTGCTAAAACCAAGGTGGACAATGTCTATTGCTCACCGCTCAGCCACAGACTTCAGCGCAGAAGGCAGTCAGGTTAGTCAAGTGTGATTTCAACTTGGAGAACCTGTGCTGGCTGCTCCCAAACACCTTTTCCTCTTTCACATGCCTAGAAATGCTTAATCACCTCTCCTCTGACCCAGACCTGTGCACACTCTCAATGAGCCTCTTGCCCAGTCCATAGAGGAGCTCCAGACACTGGAGCCTTTCCTTCACATGAAGGACAAACTCTCCTCTTCCTCGCCTGTCTTTACTGAGAACCCTTTCTCCGCTCACCACCAAATACATGAGCTACCCTCCTTCTTGTTTATTCCAATGGCATCATAGTTCTGCTCCACTGGCAGACTTCATTTTGAAGAAGAAAGCAGTACCAATCCCACACCTCCCGGAGGCCGAGAGTAATTGAGTTCTTGTCTCCATTTGATACCTTCTTGCTAACACAGGCTGCACATATAAGCTCAAAACCAGTACATGTATAATTTAGGAAACCTGAGATCTGGGGATGCTACACAAAGCTTAGTGTTCTACTAGTGTTCTTCTGTGCGAGTTTGGTGAGTGAACCAGAAACACAAATAAACCTCAAAGCCGTAAGATCCCTAGAATAGCTTCATTCCTTGTTGTTTCTGGAAAAAGCATGACTCGTTGGACTACTTTTTTTGGTTCATCATCATCTTGTGTACCACGGACACCCGCTAAGAGACAATAAGCTCACTTGGTTGACGAGCCCCTAAGTTAAAATGCTGACACTGATTTATGAAGCAGCAAGCCGTGCAAAGAGTGAGACTGTCCCCTTGTGAATTTTCTCTCAAGCCATGGAAAAATATAACTATAAGGAATATATGTTAGTAGGAAACTGTGGTCTGATGGTTCAATTATTGCTTTTACTATGGCATGCTACCATAGCACATCATCATATGTTAAAATTTCAGCAAGAGAATCAAAGTCCTGTGACAAGTTTTATTTATACATTCTAATTATGCAATTAATAATCTTGATAGAACTGTTTTAGCAAGCACAGCAGACATTTGCCACATGCACACCAGGGGATCGCACAGAGAAATTTGTAATCCTGTAGGAAGCAGAAAACACCTTTCCCCTCTATAATGAAAATATAGAAATCTGTGTTAAGGCCATTTCATGCGGTCTGTGCAGGAGATGGCTATTGTAAAAACAACACAACAGCTTCATGTCTCATTACAGCCAGTCACCCACCTGAGATTAAAGGGAAATGACTATTGCTCTTAGACATCTCCAGTTTTCGGTTCTTTAGTTGCTGGTCAAAACAAACATGAAAATACAGGAAGGAGCAACCTTCTATTTTTAAATGTTGCTTGGAGCTGGTTTGAGCATCAGATGGAAGAACACACTAAGCTCAGTAAGTAAAAGGGAAAATTGCAACTACACTGTTTATGAAACTCCGCTGCTGACCTCATTTATTTGATAGGCAAACAACTACTTTTTGCAGAGCTGAAAATAAATGTTGACACAGCAATGAAGTTTTACCTGCGTATAACACAAACATAACCTCCAGCATAGGAGATCTAAAGATCAGACTTAATCTGACCTTAGCAAAGGTCAACAGGTAATAATGGAGCATGAGAATGAGGAAAGCTGTAGCTAGAAGCCAAGGCAGCAACAGGTAACTTTTAAATGAAGAGCCATTACTAAAAGAATACTCAGGTTTTGTTAAGAGCTTCATTAAAATTTACATCAGCTACATCAAGAGAAAGGTAAAAGCAGCTGAAAATTCTTCTCTGCAATTTATTTTTAAACCAAAAGTATCTACGGGGTGCACTGAACCAAGCAGTGGCACTTGATTCAAATTCGCTTTAAACGTATTTTATTCTGGTACTAGAGGTCAGCAGCAGAATAGCACAACGCTGGTCCTTACAGAAATATTTTCCAGAAGCTTTGCAACTCTCAGGTAGCATGGTCTAGTCACTCATGTGCATATGATCCTCAAATCTGCATGTGCTATATTAATAGAGCCCATGTAAGTATTATTTTATATACACTGCTAGATTGCACAGAGATATTTTTAAGATAATTCTGTTTAGTGAAATAACAAAGATATGATCATGAAATTATCTAAATAGATAATTATACGCTCTTTAATTGATTCTAAATGTTAAGCATCCTAAATTAATAGGTCCTGAAATTTCCAACCACCGAAACAATTTCTTTGACCAATGGACATTTCAGCTAGTAATTCTGCAGCATCCTAATTTAATGTATAGCCAAAATCAATAAGCAACAGAGGAGACTGGAGGTGAGTACTGGTTAATCGTTCATTTAAGAAGAGCAAGATTACCACAAGCAACCAGACCAAAGTCAAAAGCACGTTCATACGTATACTAGCAGTAGAAATTATCCTAATATATATCAGTTGCATTTTGTGATGGGAAATAATTTTAAGACACCATACAATTTTAGATATCATACATTTAAAAAAATAGATGTTTCAAGCAGCATAAGGATTGATTAAAGACATATCAGGATCTTGGAGAAGAAAAATACCATCTTTCCAATAATAAATAAAAAATAATGAGATAAGCCAAGACAGATTCTGAGGAACAACGTGTTCAAGGTATAAAAAGTACTATTATATTCATTTTCATAGATTTCAAAAGCAAGAAAATTGCCATAGACAATAAGACCAAAAAGGTTATACAGATGGAACAGATATGCCCCTGAGACTTAAGGCCACAGCAGAAAAGTTAGGTGTAAGTAATTACACCGGAGCTCAGTAAGTTCCCACTCTGGAGCTTTTCCTTAAACCAGGTGAGAGTCAGAGGAACTGTCAGAAATGAAAGAGGCAGGGGAAGAGGCTTTACAACAACCAATAAAATTCACAGAAAAATTACCTGGAACAGCCGTCATTCAAAGAGCAGTTCTGATACAAAGTGACAAATACCTTTTGGATTTTTTGTGCTACCTCAGGATGAGCTTCACATGCTACTCTACCCAGCTGCTTTCAGTTCTTTATAACTAGCATAAAATTTCTCCATTAACTACTAAGGAGCAAGACTGACATCACCAGAAAACAAACAGAAGGTGACAAATGCAAAGATAATATTCATAGAATCATAGAACCATTAAGGTTGGA
>WAAD01042397.1:10287-37074 GCA_013389945.1 Fregata magnificens
CCAATAGCACAGACCCACACCACACCACACCACATATCAACACGAGCCTCTAAGCAGTAGATTTGGGGAAAAGAACAGAAATCACAAGTGAATCTTCATTCAAAAGGGCTTGTTTTAAAAAACTGTTTGTAAGAACTGTGATGCGAATTGCTGTGTGCTGGCATTTTATTTTTCATACAATAACCACTAAGAAGTATCCATGAACAGACAGATTTAGTTTTGAAAATTTGGTCCAAGTTGTGGGTAAGCAGAACCTAAAAGTGGGAGCTACCTTAAGAATCTGAACTTCAAATGTCAATGAAAACTTCAGAAACCAAAAGCTTTTAAAAATATATCATTGCTTTCAGGAACCAGCACTTGGAAAAATTTCCTCTGAATTGTTTTTAAAACATGGTTCTTAGTTGATTTATTTGGGAAAGAGTTCATTTTGTCCGAAGTCTTCAAAACTAACAACAGCTTAAGCTGCTCTGCAAAAAGCACCAAGTCAGGAAGCTGACTTGTATCCTGGACTTTCTTAGAATTTAACACTCATTATAAAAATAAATAAATAAATAAATCCAGCAAAAAAAACATTCAGGTAAAAGGCTCAGTGGAATTTTTTGCTTTTAGGTAGATCAACTGACAATGCATACAACTCTATGCTAATAGGAATTATATCAGAGGAGATTATTTCATGTTGAATACTGTCTACTGTAGTCTTAACATCTTCAGGGAGATAATTTAAAGAGATGTTACTCAAAATATTATATTGATGCATTGCTGAGACAGAAATTTTAACCCACACAACTCAGGGAACTTCCTAACCCAAGGCAAGTTCCCACAGCAACTGCAATTACACTACCTTCACATATGCATTGTTGCCTTTTCTTACAAGACAATGGAACAGAGTTTGGCAGTCTAAAATGCTACTGGGACATTGCTTTTACTACATTTGTAACTCTGATCTACAGGGTGCTACTATACTCTGAACTTCTAAAGCTATTTTTGTACTCTGCGATGTTATGTTTTATCTTGAAAGTCAGTAAGCCTGATTCTGACCTCACCAATACCAGTATAAACCAAGACTGAAACAGTAAAACCACTACATTTCAAAATCTCACTGAAACACGTAACACACAGTAACACATAAAGCTTGTTACATACAGTTTGTGAGAACAAGCTGCTGCTACCTGGTGATCGACAAAACTTTTTTTTTCCCTCTAATACGTATTGTTTCAAGAGTTGCTATTCTGGAAATGTTAAATTCCTCAAAATCAACAGGACAAGGAAAAAATATATTTCTGCTTCTAGATGTCTGTTGGTAAAGGAAATTCTTAGAGTAAGCCAAACACTAGAGGAAAGAAAATATTTGGCTTTAAGCCCTCCAAAAAAACCTGCACTCTGCATATTACAGATTACCATAGAAAACTCAACTAAATACACTGGGATTGCTCATTTTTTTTTCAAGTTTATTCTGAAATAATATACTTTCTTCTGAATTTAAGAATGAGTGGAATAAATCCTCACACAATTCCACCATATCTCCTTTAAATTTGGTTAGACAACGTAACCCTGAGCTAATAGTTTGGCTCAGGACAAAGAACAGTTGCAACTGCTGAAATCTTGTTCAACAAAAACAAACAAAAAAAAGGGAGATTAAGAAAAGATATTAGGATCCATGTAATATCCTGACAAATAGTATTTCAGCAATTTAAGCATAGCTATTATGCTGGAGTTTAGATTCTGCCCTACTGAGTTGAAAAACAATATTTTAGCACACTGAAATAAACTGCAGGTCAGAGCTTTAAAGACATGTAAAGGTATACAGCTCCCACTGAAACACAGATATGTCAGAAATCTGAACGTCTTTGATAAACTGGGTTTATGGACTGTCTGTAAGCATGGCCAGTGGTGCTCATGTACTGTCAAGAGACCATATCAGAAGGATGCTTGGTACAACAAAACCGAACTTTTTTTCTTATTATTCAGATATTTATGTGGAAAAAGACCAAGTACCTTGGACAATAGCAAGCTAGTAGAACTTTGACTATTATATCTAGAAATTGAAAACTTTGGCTAAGAGGAATTGAAAGGTCGGCCATCCCTAGAGTATGTGGAACAAGTAATCTCCACTTTCTTGTTGAGAGACAGAGGCTATCTGTCTCCAATCCATAGAAGATCTTTGTAATGCAGAGCTATGCTAGGAACCATGTCTTCAATGCCCTGCCTTAAAATAAAACAAACTTTGAATAGGGCATGGTGATGACTATGGTATAAAGAGCAGATTATGGGGTGACCATTGTTGTCTATCCAAAAGCTAAAAATCAGAATTAAATTTGAGCTGACCTACATACTTGAGATCCCATACCCATAAATGAAAAGAAGTTACACTGAATTGTCTTACTAGGGTACTGTGTACATGAGCTCACCAGTGTTTATACCTTTCAGGGAGGCTGGCTCAGAGCGCTGAGCGATTCACGTTCCGCAGACTGCTCTCTCTGCAGTGCAGTTTAGACAACCCTGTCTTTCTGTATTAGGCACTTGGATAACATCTTCAGGCTATCAAGTCTTTACTCCACAGAGGTCTTTTCCAAAACCTCGGCTAACCTCCACTGTGATAAAACAAACCCAAAACAAAGCAGGTAGGATATAGTTTCAGGTGGTTTTTGTGAGTTGGTTGTTTGGTTTTTTTTGTTTTGGTTGGTTTGGGTTTGGTGGTTGTTTGGTTTTTTTTTTTTCCTTTTCAAATAGCATGAAAAATGTATTTGAGGTCTAATCAGTTCGCTATCTTTTTAAGGAAAAAGCATGAAAATACATCAGGCTATCACTAAGCCATATGAAACAGTCTGCTGTCTTGTCTTTTCCCAGATACTTGCTGAACACAGAAATACCCACTCTCCCTTTCCCAGTTCCTCCCTTTGTGCATATGCCAAATACTGGCACACAGGCTGCCCAAAGGGAATAGTATATCATCTCCGGAAAGTTGTTGACATAAGGCTGAGCATGTACTATGCCATTATTATGACAGCTTGCTCTAAAACAGAGGAGACAAGCAGAAGGGGAGAGAAGTGCACAGCTCTTGTTTCTATCACATACGTCTACTGTTCATTCCTAAATATTAAGCTTACTATGATCTAGAATGCAGACAACTGACAAAGCACAGAGCACTTCATTTTAGTTTGCTGTAGCCAGTTTTGCCCATTTTTATCACTGACAATTAGCACTGTCTTCTGCACAGGCTTCTGAATTATTAACTGCAGTCAAAATACATGTCACAAATGTCTTGCGTGACAAGAAACTCTCACCTCTTCCCCTCCTCTGAACTGTGGGATCATTTGGATACGAGTTGCAGAGATTTCCTGTACTGCAAGAAACAGTAAGCTACAGCAAGAATCCATTCACTTTATCTTGCTTGAAGTGGCCAATCTGGATCAAACACAATTAGCAAACTTTGCCATGTCATTTAGTTATGTTATTTCTCCTTAATTCTTCTGCTTCATTATATTCCCACCATCACAGAATTAGCCTGGAAATATTTGAAAACACATGACTTTCATAAACATTTTAAATGAAATACTAATGAATTATTGTTTCCATCAGCTTCTTGAGTATTTTCCCCAGAGTGCCCACTGCAGCCTTGAAATACCCAAGAACTCTTTCCGGTCTCACATTGCCAGTTCCTATCACAGCTGTTCTCTGCTCCTTTCTCAGCACTACAGCAATCTCATTAGTCTCTGGTATTCCCTGCCGTCTGTCTTTCTTTAATAGGCCTCAAAGAGATATTAATTTTTAATTTTCTTTCTACCTCTTGCATAATTAAACTGGAGAACCCATGTCTTCCATTCTGCGATGCAATGAAACCAAGAATGGTAGAAGCACAGTGCTTCCTGTCAATACTCGCATTTATCTTCCACCTCTTGGTGCTGATAGTGTTTTTAAAATGGGCTTGATACACAACATTTGACCTGGTTGGGTCAATCTGCCATTTCTCTACCATTTGCCAAAAACCAACATTTGTTTGTACCTTTTACAAATAACTTCAATGCAAGGATTTCCCTGATTTGGGATAGTCAGAAGAGCAGAGCTAGTCTTAAAGATAGGGCAGCCAGAAAGCCCCTTGTGCTCTCATTAGGACACCCGGCTTAGGTGTGAGAGAAGGCCACATCCTCTCCCCTCAGGAATGCAGGCAGGTCGTGAGATGGCTGTCCCTTTGCAGGTCCCTACCCCTCAGGCCAGCATTTATTTTGTGATCACTATCTTTCTCTCTTTTGTGTCCTTTGCACAAATGTTTGTTTTGTTCAGAAAGAAAATCAAGGACAATAGCTAGATCTGAACATATTTTACTTAATGAGAGTCTTCTGGTTAGCTCCCACAATCAAACCAGTTCCAGAAAAGAGATATTTCAGACACTGCAAAAAGGTTGAGTTTAAAACATTATACTACATCGTTGGCTTTTTGTGTGTGTTTGTTAATCTAGTAATAATATAGCGATCAAATGGCAGAAAAAAAGTACAGCCAGATGCCAAAAGGGATCTCTGCAAAAAGAATACATCAGACTGATAATATTATGTGCTCTCTTCTTTTTATCTTATAGATTGCCAATGGACTATAATATTCATAAGCTCTACAGAAGAAAAAAAATAAAAACCAAGAACCTGGGAAGAGGGCTTAGTGTGATGAAAGAACCACAAGACCAGACTGAGCCAAATACCCACAGATGCTCACATACTACTTCAGCCAAGTTGGCTCCTCAATAAAGGATACTTTTTTATTCTTGAACGACGTGGGTTATACTTCTAGCATGTAACCAACCTTCTCAGGTTTTTTGTTTTTGAATGATCTTCCACTTTGAGAAGTTAAGTTTGAGGGCATTTTCCTACTCTCTCCTTCCACATTACTCCAGTCGTGAAGATGCTGAAGTATTTGTGTGGTGTTTTTATGGTATTAATCAACTCTTACTAATAGAGCTTTTTTAAAATATGCTTGCACATCTTCATGAAACATTAACTTCTTTCCTTCCAAAAAAAGCAATATGATTGCACAGAAATCCCAGGTGAAGCAATTAAATGATTCATCCAGAGCCACATCTGTGCCATCCTTGTCATAAACCAGATGCTAACACCTACTACCAGAAATTAAATCCACCACCATTGGCTCCAGACTCCATCGACAGCAAAAGTATTCCCCATATGCGAGTGAAAAACCATATATGCATGTGTATTTACATATATCTTTTAATATATGCATATGAACTCATACGTATATAAATATGCACTAGCCAGTAAGGGGGAAGACTTGGCTTATGATCGGAAGCAGGGTTGAGAGACCAAGCATGAAGGCACTATACAGAGAGGGAATAAAGAGAATGCATGTATGAATTTCTGACAAGTGCCAGTATGATTGAACATCATACTATGCTTCTGGAAATTGCCATTTGCTTTGTCATTAGCTGTGGGTGTACTAATTTTAGCATTAATATTATATGAGAGCAAGATCTCATACTTTCGATCATAACTTCAAATTATTAATAGGAAAGACAGCTTTTGCAAAAGAATTTTCTTTAATTTACTTTTTTAATAATACAGATAAATGTACTTCTCTAGAGTTTTTGATTAGTATTTCATTAAGATAAGAAAATTCACTGAACAAGCTGATGATTTTGAAGGTATTCTTAACACTGTATTTATTGAAACAAGAAAATTTATTTCATCAAAATTTTTGTGCTACAGAACATAGCAGAATACAATAACCAGAACACCTTTCACAACCCTGGTCTTCCTGCAGGATGGAGTTAGTATGTCCAAACTGGAGGATTACCTGTTGCCATCCTCCCCTCAATCCTACAGGCACTACACAGTCATAAAATTCACAGGGACACCCTTTTTACTCCAGTAGATTTCACAAGGCACAAAATATTATGCACCCTGGATATTAATTGCTTCTCTTATTGCCACTCATTTTCATGCTGCCTGCACATACAGAAAAAGTGGAATGCCAAAATCATGGTTTTCCTAAGTTACTTCTTGCTACTTCGCAAAATCTTTCACATGAAAAGTGACATGAAAGGGAAATGGAGCACAAAGCAAAATAACATGTAATAACTCAACAGTTAAGCTTGTTCAGACTTTTGTTTTTGGGGGGATGTTGGGGGGTTTTTTGCCTTTTTTTAAGGAAGCTTTAAAAAATTTCATTTGGCAGGTGAAATAACTGCTCCAAAAACTATTAGCCTGTAGCTATTTCTTGCCTGAGATTCTGGAACCCTCTTAAAGAATCTGATTCCTTGACACCCATTACTTAGCAATTATCTACCCCTGACCGGACACGTAAAGAAAATGAGCTGAAGAGCTTGGAAGAGATTACTATTTTGTAGCAGAAATGTGACTGAGAACGCCCACAATATAAATCCCTATAGGAAGGGTATTGGCACAGATGTCCTGATGGACTTGTGCCCCCTATTATGAAGGAAAGAAACCAAATGCTTAATTAGTACATGTTTCAGCAGAGTTCGTTCACTGTTTAACTTGGTTTGAGCCATTTCTAAATGAAATACTGCATGCAAGTAAAACCGTGTACCTTCTTGCCCTTGTTTTGACCTTTTAATTATCTTGCACGTCTTGAAAGACAATTTTTGCTGTAACAGAAACTGATGTGAAACACTGATGAAGGACTCTCTGCCTTCCTGCCTACAAAAAGGGTAATATTGTAAGCTTGATATTAGCTTATTGAAAAAACAGGTTTGCACTCAAAACTAAGTGCTATGTTTTGTGGAACCCAATATTAAAAAATTAGAGAAATTATGCATACATTTGTTTCTTCTTCCTTTGGAAATTATAAACACCCTGAGGCAGCTCATTTTTACAGAGTGTTTGCTGTCAAGAAGCAATGAAGTGCAAATGGAAGCCAATTGAACTTAGCAATTTGTTTACCCAGGAAGACAACAGCTGGAGAAAAATGGAGTATTTTAATAATTAGCCAGTCACATTAGATAAGGGGGAACTGGTATATGATCTAGCATTACAATAAGGAGACTTCCTTTGGGGGATTATAGAGAATTAGTAATTATCTTCCTTGAGGATCAAGGAATTTACTTCACCTTATCTGAGGATGCTGGAAACTATGAATAGTCCAAAATATCGCTTCCTGTCTGGTTTTTTCCAAACCCTCAGGCAGTACAGACTTTACAGTTTTTTACTTCAACGCTCAAAAACCATTCTGGTATATCCACTAGTCCCTATCTTCTCCAAAAGCAAAGCTTCATAAACCAGAAATTGTTTAATGGTTAGATATTACGTATCTGGAGAAATTAAAATTTGTGTTATCAGGCATGTATTGCTTTGATACCTTCTTCCGAATTATCTCTTGGGAATTCTTAAGCTTGAATAAAACTTTACTAACACATAACAAGTAATTTACCCAAATAGAAATAGTGGTGAATTAGTAATTATTATGAATTAGTGATATGTTGTGCAGCTCAATTATCCACTACCCACTGGTACATAAAAGGGACAGAAAAAAATTTATTTCTTCATTAAAATGTCTGCATGCAAAATACTTAATCCAAAACCTGCTGCAGCAAATAGAAAGCTTCCTGACACCATCACTGGCTTTCAAATCAGACTGGCTTGCAGAACAACACCTGAACTGCTCTCATGGACAGCTCAGTAGATTTTTAATGTTCAGTGAGTTCAATTGAAATTGGTTCTAACAAGACGTTATCTTAGACCTTTGGCTAAAGTGACAAATTTTCTTGATATGCAATTAGAAAAAATCAGAACTAGAAGCACAAAGACCTGAAAAGCGTACAGAGGAGGCTGTAGAAATTACTACAGGACTAGTGTTCTGAAGAAAATAATTGTTTCTTACCCCTGTATAACAATATGCTTTGTGTTGATTTATCTGAGTAACAGTGACTCATCATTACTGGACAAATTAGAGAACAAAGGCCAGCTCTAGTTGGAGTCTATCCTGTAGTCCTCAAGTTTAAGGCCACAATTTCTGTTCAGTTTCCTATTTTTGCATAGTTATACAAGAGAAACAGACCTAATGATGCACTGCAATGCATTAAGCCAAAGTTACTGCTGTGAAAATTTGGGTATTCCTTAAATCAGTGTTTCCTCAGCTGCTCCATCTCCCCATCAGCCCAAGTGTTGTCTTGTTCCAAAAACCCTACAAAATTCAGCTGAAAATCACAGGGGGGAAAGAGCAGCAAAAATTGCTACTTCCAAGCTTGGAAAAGCTCCCAGGAAGTAAGTCTCACATCTTTGTTGAACTAACAAATGCTAGTCCATTCTGCTTTCTTGTAATACATAGTTACAGTATTCCTCGTTACTGTTGGTGCATCTTCAGAAGTGACACCCTTGCCAGCACTTTGGTTTTATGTGAAGATGCAGTCCTACGTGTCTGACAAACGCTAGAGAAACGTAAGGGATCTCCGAGAAGCATGCCTATTTTGCCAACACTGCAGTTGTCTGTTTGGAGGGAATAACTTAAGCAATTTTGTGTTTATAGAAAAGAAGCCAAAGAAATAATACAATCCTGCCAGTTTTGGGAAGCAGTTGCATAATTCATACTAATTAAAATCTGGTATTACATAGAGGAAGCGGTAGTTACTAGTTAGTTGCTAAACCACTATCTCTACAATTTTATTTGTACAGTCTGTCATACAGCACAGACAACAAGGCTTTATGACATTTACAGTTAAACTAATTACAGCAAAATTTTTAAAAGCTGCCTCTGCCTTATACACTTCATGATACAATAATCTCATTATTTTCTCCATTTTTTCATTACCAGTCTTGTTAAATATGTCTTATAGAAAGCAGTTCAACCTTTTTCTGCTGATAAACCAGTGGCATACTTAAAACAACCTCCTATCTTTTTATCTAAAGCTAGTCAAAGGCCAACAGCCTAATTTGAAGTTTACATCAAACAACTTCCCGCGCAGCCTGGAATTCTCACCAACTACATCCATGTTCTTTCTGTGATCGTTTTCTGTGAGTAAATTCAAAAAGGGGCAGGAGCAACATTGCCAATTAATTATAAATAAACTAGTGCAACATATTTTTGAAAGTTAATTTTGAACGTGCCATGAAAGAATTTGTATCAGAATCCTGCTTTTATGAAGCAACTCCCATTCCATAAATGTTACTTGTATCAAATATGTTATTAGGCAGTCTGAGAACACTAAATCCTCATTTCTTTGCAGATCAAGAACTATTTTGAAAATAATTAAAAATACAAATAAACTAACCTGTTCATGGGTAACTTTTAAGCTGGAAAGAGGACAAATACACAAAATACATCATGTTCACCATAAAACACTGGTGTCTGTAGTTGTTATCAAATAATTCATGACAAAAAAAAAGGATATAATTTTAACATCAACCCAAGTGTAACCTTCTGTTCCTGCAAAAAAAAACCTGAGACAAAGTGTTTCTATTCAACAAAACAGAAAATATCAAAAGGCACCAAACTAAGTTTAGCAATACACCTAGGTTCCAGAATTTCTAGAATTCACTCTAACATATTCAGAGATTCATTCTGCAGACATGTAAATACCATTTTTCACCTGATTACAACCAATTAAACCATGTTTTCATACTTAAGAAAACACAGAGCCAACTTCAAAGAAAAACAACGGCTGTGGAAGGAACTTTTAAGTTTGTGTAATTGATAAGTGCTCAGATTTCTAGAAAACTAATTAAAAGAGATTAACTCTTGGTAAATAAATGATAGGATGTGAAATTTGTGAAATATGAAGCAAAACGATGTTTCCAGTGTTAGTTGTGCTCCAACTGAATTATTCATTGTGAATCATGTTCTTCTGAATTTAGTGCCCTTTCTTATCACAAATTCTCCAGGAATTGACCATAATTGTATTCAAACATTCATTACCTCCAAGTATGTGCTGAATATTTTACGCCAGCAAATTTCAATCCTCGGGATGCTTGTAAAATCTTCACCTCTGTACCATACTACATTGTTATTTCTGGAATGTTTTGCCAACTTTATATAAGAATGTCTCTAGTGTTCTGATTGGATGACTAAGATGGTTTAAACAAGAGAATAACAAATGATGAATGCTGAATAGCAAATAATGAAGCACCAGAGCAGATTTCCAGACAAAAAAAAAAATCAAGCAAATATTTAAGGCATAGGTATAAGAGTGGAACACTAATATGTTTAAATTTAATCACTGCCTCATGTGAGAGTCATTTGGTATTTTTATGTCTGTCCACTTCTTTACCTCTGACTTGTTAATGGTCTTGAAGCTGTACTTTCAAAGGTGCTTACATACTTAAAGATGTAAACAAGGTCAAGAAAGGATTTACATGTGCATATAAATCCCTTGATTTAAAGATGGTTTTGAAAAGCCCATTTCGATGCTTTTTTACATCACTGGGCACCTAAACAAGCTTAAAGATCTGATCTTTTTGTGTGTCCTACACCTCATTGCCTTAATTCGTCATATTTGATGTTTAACAACAGCTCTATTGAGCTCATTTGGAGAATTTAGTTAGCTTATGTACAGACAGGACAAACACTGGGTCTTGATCCACTATAGGTTGACACAGTGCTGAAAAAGGAGAATGAAATTCTGCCCAAACTATGGGCAGAATACAGCAGCTCAGTTCATTATCTTCAGTCCGACCAGGATTTGACTAGGAGTCAGAGAGAGATGGTGCATTTCTCCTGCTATTTTAAAATTGAATGCTAAAAATAAGTTGAAAGTATAAATTGGAAGAAGCTCACTACACAAGACTTCTTTTGAATCTGCAGTAATCTATGCCTGCGATGGCAAAAAAAAAAAATATTAATCTTTATCCGCTTGATAAAAATAAACTTCACTGACCTGCAGTAAGCATCAGTTGAAAAGGTGGTGATGATGCTCTCTGCTTCCCCCAAGGTATTCTTAAATGTAAGACTAATTCTACATGGAAATAGCACTTATGGTGACTGTTTCTCCGATTACATGACAGCTGGACTAAAAGGCATCTTTACCAAACAAGGCATATATGCAAAATTAAAGTAAAACCCAACACAAACATTTCAAGTTTGCCCAAGACTTTGCAGCAACCCATGCATTAACACATTGTTACATTTCCCTGAAGTTCTAAGCAGCAGCAATTGCCTATGAAAATAGTGAGAGAAAGAGGATGTGTTCAACATTTCGCTTTATCTCCTTAAATATAGGTCATCTTTCTAATATTGTATAACCTCATTTGAAAACCTCAGTCACAAGCTCCCTAAAACCAGGCACAATGTCAAACTAGCAGAATAAACACATAAGTCAGAAATATAGTCCTGGCCTTATACTGTAACATTCAATAATAAAGCTCATAAGCAGACATTTACATTTTCCAGAAAATACTGACATGTTTTAATTTCATTTTGCTTTGAATTAGAATCAGAATTAAAGTTTTTAAAACACACATTTTAATATAAATTAGTTTTATCTGATTCTGGGGCATTATACCTCAATAACACTGAAAAACTACTGAACTTCATATGTAGACTATACCTATGATATCAAACACAGACAAGGTGAAATGAGTAGTGTATTAATAACAAATACTTTGGAATAAAAACCTAAGCAAGAGGAGTCAAGATAGAAAAAACATTTAAATATTTCAACAATTTCAAAAAAATGAAACAAGCTTGCAGCATCTATTTTGACTTTTTATGCAATCCTGTGACCAGTTTCCGTTTAACAAAACTGCATTTTCTGAAGATTCTGCTTAAGCTGAGCCAGCACCAAAAGCAAACTTCAGAATTAAACATCTTTGAAAACTCCCTTGCTACCTTCTGTCAGACACTGTGTCTAAGGAAGTGCGGTCCCAATATCCACGCTGTGGCCACAGTGGCGATTGGAGAACATCAGTGTTCCACAAGAAGGCTGGAAAAGGAACATCTGGAACTGAATTCCCGGAATGTCTGCAATCCAAATACACTGTTGCATTCAAACAGTAATATTGATGAGGCACTCTACAAATAGTTCAGAGAAGTAAAACATGAAAGACATACTCAAAGTCCGAGGTGATTAAGTGTTACTTGCAAGTAACCAGTAGTACTGGTTTAACAGAACTTCTGTTGACGCTGACTTTCCAAACAAAATCAGTGTCGCATATTAAATTACTACTCAGAGAACCCAAATAATTTTGAATGAATATTCATTGGAAACCAGTAAGACATTAACACAGGGGCACTTATGATCACTAAAAGAATCCCTGTGTAACAGAGCCAATTTTTTTTTTTTAAAACAGCAAGAAAGAAGAAAATCCTACTTTTTCTACTGTCTTTCAAAGCTGAGGTAAGATATTTGTGTAATTGTAAAAAAAAAAAATCTGTCTACACATGAGTCAAAGAATAGAAATTAAAATAACTGTCAAACAAGAGAGTGAGAAAGATGGAGAAGAAAATAAATGTGAACATTGTAGAAAGCTGCAGAGAACAACAAAGCCTCAAAACAGCCACTGGGAAGAAAAAAAGAAAGCTCTTCAGGGTGATGAAAAATCAAAACAAGGACCAAATTTTACACCAGAAAAACCACACACCACATACTGAGAGCACTAACTGGAGTAATCAGTGTAAGTCCAAATAGGTGTGCAAGAAATTACAATGAATCAGATGTTCTGTCTGTTTCCAGAAAAGGCTGAACATGCCTTTTCTTTGCTGTTGAATGCTGTACTCACAAAAGGGGCTGGTTTTCCTTCTGTTTGTAATCAGCTACCACTGCAGTTTGCAGGGTTATACAAATCCCATACGAGTATGATGATAGATGGATGGATATGGATTGATACAAGTTGACAGCATGACTCGTTCTGCATCCATAATGTTGTATTGTTTCCCTGAACAGAGTTTAATCACAGGGTCTTTTAAATATGGAGAAAAAGAAATTCTAAAGAAAAAAATCATTGTGTAGTTTTTAATAATGTCCTTATTTATTTCCTCACTGCCATTTATCACAGGACCCTGTAAATATAGAGATAACAGAACTAATAACAAAAAAAATCATATAAAACTGTTGAAGAAATAAGGACATTATTAAATACAACACAATGGATTTTCCTTACTATTCTTTCTTTCTTTCTTCGTGTTTACAGGGTCCTGTAATAAATGGCAGTGAAGAAGGGCCTTTAAATACACACAGATAGAAGAAGAATTGGGAAGGATAGCTAAGCTTGCTGTATGAGCTTAAACACTAACCACTGTAGTTTCCCATCTAGTATAACAGTCACTGTCAACCACTTCATCCCAAGTGTGACTGTACATAATTATTATATTTTCAAACTTGTATGATGTCATTTTCATCTAACAATTATTTCTTATAGGCTACTAGGCAGATTGCATCACCAACATTTAGGGCATTCATAGCCAATTGACCTCACTTGTCAGAAGAAGTGAGTCATCCTTTCCTACTTCTGCTTTGCAACAGTGCCTGGCTTAATGTATCACACATCCCAAATTACTGTTCTTATTGTAATCTACTATAGTCAACCACGTATATACGTAAGTGTTTATTCCTAACACTTGCTGTATTGGGTTTGCATGGCAAGGTTTTGGTAGCAGGGGGGCTACAGGGCCAGCTTCTGCGAGGAGCTCCTAGAAGCCTCCCCTGTGTCTGATGGAGCCAATGCCAGCCACCTCCAGGATGGCCCTGCCACTGGCCAAGGCCGAGCCCATCAGCGATGGTGCTAGCACCTCTGGGATAACACATTTAAGAAGGGGGGGAGTGGGGGGGAAGGAAGCGGAATGGCACAACTGCAGCCGGAGAGAGGAGTGAGAATGTGTGAGAGGAACAACCCTGCAGACACCAAGGTCAGGGAAGGAGGAGGGGGAGGAGGTGCTCCAGGCGCCGGAGCAGAGATTCCCCTGCAGCCTGTGGGGAAGACCATGGTGAGGCAGGCTGTCCCCCTGCAGCCCAGGGAGGTTAGTAGTGGAGCAGATATCCACCTGCAGCCTGTGGAGGACCCACACTGGAGCAGATGGGTGCCCGAAGGAGGCTGTGACCTCATGGGAAGCCCGCGCTGGAGCAGGCTCCTGGCAGGACCTGTGGACCCACAGAGAGAAGAACCCACGCTGGAGCAGGTTTGCTGGCAGGACTTGTGACCCCACGGGGGACCCACGCTGGAGCAGTCTGTTCCTGAAGGACTGCACCCGGTGGAAGGGACCCACGCTGGAGCAGTTCGTGAAGAACTGTAGCCCATGGGAATGACCCATGTTGGAGAGGTTCATGGACAACTGTCTCCCATGGGAGGGACCCCACACTGGAGCAGGGGAGGAGCGTGAGGGGTCCTACCCCTGAGGAAGAAGGAGCAGCAGAACAACGTGTGATGAACTGACCACAGCCCCCATTCCCGTCCCCCTGCGCTGCTCAGGGGGGAGGAGGAGGGAGAGAATAATTGGGAGTGAAGTTAAGCCCAGGAAGAAGGGGGGGGGGGAAGGTGTTTTAAGGTTTGGTTTTATTTCTCCTTACCCTATTCTGATTTGATTGTTAACAAAGTAAGCTAATTTCCCCAAGTCAAGTCTGTTTTGCCTGTGACAGTAACTGCTGAGTGATCTCTCCCTGTCCTTATCTCAACCCATGAGCCTTTTGTTGTATTTTCTCTCCCCTGTCCAGTTGAGGAGGGGGAGTGATGGAGCGGCTTGGTGGGCACCTCTCATCCAGCCAGGGTCAACCCACCACACTTGCATAAGATTATCACCTTTTTTTCTTTCACCATGATTTACTGTGCCCGTCACACAAATCCATGCCATCTCTGGACAGTACCAGGACAAACACCATCTTCACCTGCTCATTTTGTTACTCTGACACCTTGACTATTTTTGTCTAGACTGATTATTAAATAATGGAAATATTTCTTTGTAAAGAAATTAATGAATGTACAAAAGAAAATTGCAATGAATACTATTTGTAAAATATTATCCCCCAATCTACAGTACTAATTGGCTACAGACATTGGTCCCAATCTAAATATTCTTGCAGACCTTTGTAAAATCATGACCGTGTTGACCACAAATAAATTCTTCATACTTACAAATTAGGATTGCAGCTCAACAAAAGAGTGTCAACACTTTTGCAAGGGAATTTTCTTGGGGTGAACAGAAGGGAATTAGCCTAGACCCATTCAGGGTGTTCACCTTCTTTATGGCATGATAAGGAAGGTCCAGATGACTACCCTTGAATTAGATGCCTAATTTTACATGGTTTAAGTGGGATAAACCCGTGCTAAAACCTGCACATATAAGCAGTAACTTCCATTTGTGACCACCAAAAGAATTGCTTTGTTTCAACATGTTATTACAGTTTCTTATTAAATTGCCTAAAATAATTATTTTTTCAGGCATTGTTTTGTCCCAAGTGACCCTCACTAAATTCAGTAACAGATTTACTATTGACTCAAATGGGAGCAGAGTTAGACCTATACAGCACAGGTATTATTTTCTTTGTCTAATACTTCTTTACAAAATACACCAGAGAAAGAAATGGAGTCTTCCTTTTCAGACACTGAAAATACATGGGTTTAATTCCTGTTTGAAGTATATCCAGTACTATCCCCACGAAATTCAGTAAATTCCACAAACATGACTAAAGAATGAATATGGCCTCATACACCTGCGACAAGCAATCCATTGAGACATGTCTGTAGAGATCACAGTTCCTACGTTTCTATTTTTTAATCCATTGACCTGAGTAGTGACACTAGCATAAAGCAGATGTGAGGAAGCTGGGATTAAAGCTTGTTACCCATCAGAACCCCAGACTAACATTGATCAGTAGCACTTTTTCTTTACAAACTTAATCAGTTGCTTAAGCCAACGAACATGATATCACCTTGAATAAATCTCCTGACAACTAATTCTTAGAAACAAGTCCATTACTGATTGATTGTTTTAACATTAGGGGATCATTTAAAGAATGTTAGCTACAAGAAAACAGAAACTAAATTTTTGTAAGTTTAAATATAGTGAAGTTAACCGTTAACACAGACAAATATATAGACACCACTCCTGCTGCAATTTCTCTCTGCCAGCATTCACAAGCAAATATAGGGAAGGCGCTACAGAAGTAATGCACTAACCAGTTGGAAGGATTCTGCTCCCGTCTAATATTTCCTCCTCAGAGTAATACAAATGGAGATATAACAATTGGGTATCAGTGTGGGCTGCCTAAGGAAAAGATATCAAAACAGACTTGGAAAACAAAAGGAAATAAGCACATCATTTTCAGAGTCTCTTTAAAGAGAGTCTTTAAATAGTCTCTGAGAATTTTTGAAGTCTTCTCTTTTGGTAGGAAACAGGAGAATTCTGTTCAAAAAAAGGTCCACAAACATAATAAACACCTGACAACATACAAATCATACCAGGGTCGTTTAAGTCCAGTCCATTTCTGACATCAACCAATATCAGAACTGCAGTACAAAAAGGAGAGAAGAACGAACTTAAAATATTCACAGAATAATGATGCAATAGCTGTTCCACAACCTCAGTTTCTTATTCATTCCAGATAGTTGCCATCCAACTTTAAACTTGAACCAGAAGATACACGCTTCATCTCATACAAGTTCAATTAAAGAAAATAAACCAAAAGAAACATTATGAACTTAATTCTTTGCATTTACAACTCCTCTGGTATCCAATTACTGCATTTTCAGTCTGTACAAGCAATCATGTACCTCACCACAAATGATTAAATGCAACCTCAATTTTATGCCCACATACTGGAAGCTAAACTTACTCTTAGTTTCTTGCACTTCTATCCCATTTAATCACAAATATATCAGCCTTATGAAAATCTACACCTTTTTGAGCCTCCTCTATCATATGACTTAAATATGTGCCGCAAAGTATTTCCACCAGGTTTCAGATTGATGCATTTAAATTCCATTTAGCATCCCTTTTCTCTTGTATTTTATGAATTGGAATAATTAGAAATACTCAGATGACTCTTCAACCCCAGGTAAAAATTGCTGTCATTTCATCTTAGTTTACATCTCTAATCTAAGCACTGAACTTCCTGTAAATCTAAACCTTCACAGATTCTACAATATCTCGTCTGAGATAGAATGAGACACCTGTATACAGTATTCAAGGTGACAAGATACCACTGATTTATACAATAGCCCTGTATTTTCAGGGTTAATTTGTAGCTTTTTATTAATAGAACATAACAGCTTCTGTGACTGTAACCGACAATAAGCAATGAGCAGATACACTCACTGAATTGCATAAAGTAATGCCAGCATATTTTTCCTCAATGGCTACAGATAATTGAATTAAGCTATTAATCAGTAATTTATCAAGCACCCAACTTCAAAATACACAGAAAGACAGAATATGAATATATTTCACATGAACATTATGGCTGAGATTTTTCAAAAAGCATTCAAGGTTCTTTCCAGTCCCATGGAAATTGATAGTAAAACTCCTATTGATTTCAACAGGAGCTAGGTTTGAAAAACTCCCTTAAAATTCCACAATAAAACAATCTTTAAGAAGATTTCGTTAACCAAACTTTAGATCATCATCGATCCTCATACAGAATTGCAAATATTCCTGTTTTAAAGCAACTCCTTTAAACTAGATTGCATACAGATCAAAGCACCGTAATGAATATCTCTGAAAAATACTGAAAAATACATTGTTAATAACTGTTCTTGTTTCTAGATGACCTTACACCAATTTCACACCACTTCTTGTTTTGCTTTAAACTAATGGCAAAGCCAAGGAGGCAAGAGGCAGAGGAAAGATTGTGCCATTGGCACGGGTTTTGCTGTGCTTCACGGTCAGACGCACGTCACTGACATTACCCAGTGGCCTTTGCCCTTCCTGGAGCGTACTTTGAGCAAGCAAGCCTTGTACTGAGAAAGCCCTGTTCTAACAATTACAGTGGTCTGATCAGAAAACAAGAAAACATCTAACACAGCTAACACACACCCCCACCCCACCCCTAGAAAAATCAAGCCCATGGCTTTGCCTTTTGGCTATTAAAGCAACCACTCATTCCTCCACAGACCGAAGGCCAAGGTTACAGTTACTTTGGAACAAATAATCAACCTCAAAGAGAAAAAACAATTTTCTAACATAAAGATGCATCAGTTAACCTGTCAGAGCATCGCTACTTCCTTTCTGCCACCTATAAGAAATTCGCTTTCGAGGTCAGTGAATATGAGCAGTGCCTTCCCAATAGCTGTATGCATGTGCATAAGAACCGATATGCACATAGAATCATAGAACGCCAGGTTGGAAGGGACCTCAGGTATCACCTGGTCCAACCTTTCTAGGCAAAAGCACAGTCTAGACGAGATGGTCCAGCACCCTGACCAGCTGAGTCTTAAAAGCATCCAGTCTAGCACAGTCAACCACTTCCCTGGAGAGATTATTCCAATGGTTGACTCTTCTCATTGTGAAAAATTTCCCACAGTGTCCCTGAGACCTCAGACTAACTGCATATGCAAAAATTCTGTTCTGTAGGCTTTGCAGTCAGCCCAATGCATCCAATACATGCCGTATCTGCTGCACGTGAGCAGACTGGTAATGCAGCAAATACCACGGAGCAGTAGTGTGGCCATATTCAGCAAGTGCAAGGCACGTTGAACTTGACCACGCACAGAAAAACAGCTCATGCACAGTATATCACTGGATTCCTACCCTCTTCAAGGGAAATGCATTTATTATTCTTTATGAACCATTCAACCAGCCTTACATTAAAAGACAAATAAATGGCTATAAAGTGGTGAATTTGCCACTATCCTTTCACAAAATGTGCCTGAGCATACTGAAAACACAAAATGCATTGAATGAGGGAAAACAAAACAATTTCTGGAAGAGGAGAATGATACCAACTGATGATTCTTTTCCTGCACATTTCCTCATTACCTATATTTCACAACACACCACTGATCTTATTGACTATATATATAGTGTGAACTAGGTTGTACCCTGCTTTTATGTAGGTATGAGAGAGTAGCAGAAAAGCTCTCCTTTTGATAGTTGCATTGTGTATTCTCAAAATCATAGTTCCTACATTCAGGTGTGAATAGGTTCTCCTGCCCTTCTCCTACACCAGGAGGAATTTTCTGAAGAGAGCGCAAAAAGGAAGAAGAGCCAGGGCACCACGCCTGGTGTCTGCAGTTACACTGCTCAGCTCAGCAGAACGGAGATGCTGCCTATGACAGAATGGGCCTATGAACATGAAGCACCATTTTCAGAGCTCTGTATGAAATTGGGGCACTACTGCATTTCTTACTGTCCTGGCCCACAGTGAGATTACTTTTCTTTTAAAACAGTAGAAGGCCCATGCGCTCAGAAGGAAACATGGAGGGACACCACGTTTGTTTGCAGGACAAAATACAGAACTTAGTTATCCTGGACTTCTGAACAGCAGTTTTTTGACTTTCCCTTTTCAGCAAGGGAAAAAAGCACCTGCTAGAGACCATGGAACACTTCACTTGCCTTTTTTTACAGTTAACATACAGTATCAGCCCATAAAGGCAAGTAATAAGTGAACATAATTTTATAGATACTATTAAGTTGTTCTTATCAAAGGAGAAACCCTCAACTTTCACATCCTTCTCATAATCCAGATACCAAGGGACCAGACTTCCACACATCGTTAACTCGCTCATCTTACACTCATTAAGGCCATAGAAGCTATTCTATCTGGCACTCTCTGCTCCCTGCCCCTTCCCCACAAACACTTAAGTTTTTTATGGCCATCTGTGGAGATGAACCTTTCTTTATGAAAGGCAATGCATAATAAAAATTGGTCACTAAGGTCTTATCACTTCATTAAGGAAACTACAAATGGAGAGCCACTTAAATATTCACAGTAAAGCCACTTAAATATTCACAGCATGCCTGTTTCATATATATGTGGCCTCCAGTGACCATCTATCTGCATACAAACATTGTTTGCACAAATAAGATTTTTGCTTTATATCCTACAAATCTGCATTTCAGAAATTTATTGTAGAGTTTACTGTCTACTAACGAACAGTGACCTGGAACGAAGTTATTTTTATAATCTAGAGTAACAACAGTCCAGCTGTGGCACTGCAGACTTATTCCAATAGCTGTGAGGAAAAAAACTTGCTCAAAAATATGAGCAGAGGCATTGCAGTTTGAGAAGTAATTAGCATTCCATTTTGCACGTGAAACTGCACATCATTTGGTCCAACTCTAATATTCACACTGATGGAAATCATGGGCAGTGCCAATAAAGCCAGCAGAATTGCAGTAATTTAAAGCTAATGCAAGGAAAAGGATAAGACCCAACATCTAGAATGTGCACTGACCCATTTGTGTATGCTCAAGAGTCTACTTTATTATCCTGTGACTGTCCCTGAAGTCCCCTTTCGTAACGTTCAACCTCGCAAGCAGAGAAACCTGTTTGGTTGAAGAACTTGATGGTAAACTAATAAATAATAAAATCTAATAGAATAATATTCTGGAGCAAAACTGCTGAGCCTTCAAAACTCTCCTTTTTTATCTGCACTAAAGGCTTTCATCAGCTTCCCCTCCGTGCCTCCCTAAAAAAAGAATAAATGTAAATAAAATGAGCAATAGCTGTTTACTGAGTTTCAGGTACATTCAGTAGTCCATTGCACTGGGAGCACTCCCCAGCACTGATTTCAGTACCCCCCAAGGAGACTTCATCAGGTTCTTCTGACATAGCATACAGCAGGGGCAAAAAAATGTTGCATGACCACTACCACAGCCGTGAAACTGCAGAATTTTGCTCATTCTCAATTTTCACATAAGCAACAGTTAGAGTATTTAAGCAAGTCCATTCACTATCATGTCTTTGCACACTTGTTACACCCTGCCCCAAAACTATTCCCATGTAGGGCCAAATGAAGCATTAAAATCTGCTACACTTTGCAAAAGTCATAGTCCCATTTGTAAAGCAAAGAAATTTTATCTAATAGCCAGGAAGGATTCTGCCCCTGCTCCTCTGACTACAAGATTGTTCCAGGACCTAATTTCTCTAATTGTTAGAAACATTCACCCAGTTTCCTACATAAGCATAGTAATGAATACATTGTTTACACCCATTTGTTGTTCTGCAAGAAAGTCCTGATGTTGTTTTCATTGCGATCCCCCTGCTGCAAGAGTATAATTAATTCAGCTAGAGATGGGATTTTGCTTCCTGTTTGCTCAGCAGGTTTCAGTTAAGTACCGGGAATTCTCTGAGGATCTGTAGGACTCCCATGTTTACTGCTTACCATGTTTGCAGTTCTGCAAAGTGGCCAGATTTCATCAGCATAAAGCAGTATGCTCTGCCTGTGCCAATCCTGTGAATGACATGGCAATTGCAGTTTCTAAGCCAGCCTAAGGTTTTTCTCCATGACATCTACTCGACACCAAAAAAAAAAAAAATCATATATTTTCCTAAACTATTATCTGCAGCTATACATTTCTGCCACGTCAGACAATCACAAAACTGTACTGAGTTAACTGGAGTTTATGCAATTTTGCTGTGATTTCACTCGTCATCTGTATCAGCCCTTTGGCTCAGAGCACTGTTAGGCAACTTCATTGACACAGAGGTCAGTTCATTAAAGAAAAAGAAGTCATGTTTCACATTAATGTATAGCAAGTAAGAATTTTTCACAGCCAGAAATATTTTTTTTTTCCTTATTAAATCACAACTGATACTTTCTTAGCACACTGAGCATCTTCAGCAGACAACACTATTTACAAAACAGGAACAATTAAGAATCGGGACAAATAAAGCAAAGAAAACCATAATTAAAATCCTTTCCTGCTTTCTATTTGAAGAGGTAACCCAAAGACAAAAATCAAATATTGTGATACATCTGTAGTCTTTATCTGAGCAAAATTCTCACCGGAATCAACACAAGACTTTTCAGCACAGCATGCGTACACCTTTACATTTTCAAGCAGTAAAACAGAAGCCTTGAAAATGGAATTGATTGCTCCATGCTGAAGACCATGCTTGAAAAAATTACCTAAATACATAATTGCATCACTAATATGCTACTGATATTCACATGTCCAGTATCTCAGGTAAAAAAATCATCCACGATCATGGCCTCCTTTTCAGCTCTGGCCAATGTCATTGCGACCAGTAGGATTTCTAAGGTAGCCTTTCACCACCGTTCCTGAAGCAAGTGGAGCCTCAGCAACATTACAAAGAAAGGACCCACCTTCACTTCTAAAAAGTCCTAATATTGTTAATAAAGGACAGGAATTACTTCTTTTACATTCTGAGAAAGACTGTATAGGCTAAGTTTATCATTTCACTTCCATGATGTAAGACTTTCATACCCGGTTAGCAATATTTGCAGCACATTAGCAACTCTACTGAATTTTGTTCTGTTGTTATTAGATTTAGGGCCCAACTCATCCAAAACCACTTGCAATAAGTTGACAGGTTTCTTACTTTTTTTGTATTATCTGGCGATTTCAGTGTTTCTACATAAGTATATAAACATTTATGTAACAGATTTTACAAAAAATTTATAACAACAAAATTCTGACATGATTATAACAACGCAGATTTATATAGATAACCGCAGGTTATAATTTTTTGTAAATCAAACTAAGACTACAGAGGAGAAACAGTGGTGTTTCCTACCACGGGTAGCACAGAATGTTAAAACGTGAAGGGGACTTTTCATTATCATTTCAATAGATCACTGCTGGTAGGTGTTAAAAAAACCCAAACAAACCCTCAAGCAGGGGCAGGCACTAAGTCCTGCCACGCCCCTGGTTACAGGTCTTCAGGTGGAGAAAGAACAAAACAGCTGAACAGTGGAGAAAAGCTGGTGGACATCTGTTCAGGAAGAGAAGGACTGAGAGGAAGAGAGATGCTTTTATTCAGAGAAAAGGAAGGAACAAGACAAGAAGAGGAGACAGAGAAAGGATAACAAAGATGAGAGAGAAAAAAGTCTGAAAAAAGACGACACGGGGAGGCAATAATGAAATAAAAAAATATGAAGTACGGAAGAACAAGGAAAACAAAAAAGGTAAAAGTGCAATTTTATAGATTATCGTATTGTATTTCTCTGTCAGGCATTTTATAATGCCATAATTTTAGAGGGAATTAGCCAAGGAAAGTCTAACATCCACTAACCCACACTCCAAGTGTCTGTAGGGCAGGTCTATGCTGATACAGGAACTAAAAATATGAACTCCAATGAACTAGCTGCTTTGGTGAACTATGCTGTCACGAGTACAAATATCTTACTACAAAGAAATTATACAGGAATAGATCACTATTCTAGTTAGTGTAATCTACATACCTACTCCATATTTACAACAGTTTGTTGATTCACCTTTCACCTTTTTTATTTTTTATTTTTATTTTATTTTATTATTTATTATCACCTGTAAAGGAAGGCTAACAATAAACACACATATGCCAAAACTTCTGTTTTCCAGTTAAAGAGTGAAGTTACACAGACACTTTTAGGACAGAGCTTTTGTTGCAAGTTACACACTATTTTATGTGTTTATTACCGTAGCAATATCAGGACATCTCACATATTGGACTAATTCCAAAAAAGCAAGTTCTTTTCCATTTCCCAAGTGAGTTAGCAAGAAATAAGTGAACTAACACCAAATACTTGGGGAGCAGGACTAAGAACTTTGTGTCAGCCCACAGTATCCACACAGCAAGACTCCAGACCTGCCCAATAGTTTCGGTCATTACAGGCTCCAGCAATTTTTACAAACAAATTTATAGGGAATATTGAAATACAGAACTAATACAGACGTAGGCACTGTTTCATATGCCCTGTCTCACCATATATCTGGGCAAAGCAGTTCCTCAGGTGAGTTACCAATGATTTTGAAATATAAGCAGCTTTGTTCATTTGCTCTGTTATTCATTGTTCCTGATCCTGGATTTATTCATAGAAATATTGAGTCTAAAAATTTTCGTAGGTGGTATCTGAGAAGATCTGAGGGTCACACGAAAATGTGTTCTGTGCATGTGTTATAAACCTCCTTCCATTTATTCACCCGCTTTTCAAAAGCTTGCTGCTGAAAAATGAAACAGAAGCAATAATGTGCAAGTTAGGTGACTAGTCACACACCACGAAAATTCAAAATGAGCAGCTCCCAAACAACCTAGTCACAGAAATGTATTGGCCGAGCTGTCTGGCAAGTGCCTGTAAATTACAAATAGATCCCTAGAAATCAATAGCCATTTTCAAACAAACAAAATATTTTAACTAAATTGATATTATAACTATTCTGAGCAGATCAACTACTTCTAACAGTAAGCAAATTCTATCCAAAAATCTGACCTCACTCAACTTGTGAATCCAGAACCATGCTCTCTCACACATCTGTTTTAATCAAATGGAAGGTTTACTGCAGCAGCCAAAGCACACTCCTAGCTTCATTAGGAATAAGAAAACAACAAATACAAGAGCTGAAAATCTGTTAACCATGACTCTGGCCCTCCCAAGAGAAAACCTCTGCGATGGAGACACTGCACAGGGGAGTGGGGGGTGGCACCCCACAGAAGTAAAGCTTTTTTTTCAAAATGTATCTTAAACACCTTCCATTTTTTAATTTGGACTGATAATCTCTGGTTCATAATGTTCTCAATATCTTTAGAAATAGAATCTATATATTCAATGTTTATTTTAGAAGCTATGTACGTCGTTCACAAGCTACAAGACTAAAACCTTAAAGATGCAATTTTGTAGATACAGCCCAGTTGCGCTGCACCCATGGTACATTACTATATTCTGCAGAGCCATGGCCACATAACGCAATTCTCCCATTTGTCCAGGAAGAATTTTGGCATGGTTGTTCTTGGCAGTGTCAAGAAAGGAAGAATGGCTACAGCTTGTTATTTACCAATACAGCTAACTATTTTCCCATGGATAACCAACAGCCTTTTGATGCAAATGTGTTACTCTAAGTATAACTTTGAATACGAACAAGGCAGCATGCAGCTTTAGACTTGTATTTCTTCTTGAAAGATAAATGTTCAAGAATAAGAAAGGGCCAACCACCCAGATGAAGGGATGGCGTTTCAAGAACCCAAAACAACACTTTTCTTCACTTCACTGTGTGGACTCATTGCTCAAACTTTCTTCTCTCCTATACATGGCTCAGTTTGGTTCTAGTGGAAAAAAAAAATGCACTGCCTGCTTTGATGTCATCTATTCTGCTGTAAGATAACTTATTTTTCTTATTGCTGCTTTTAAGTGTCATCTTTTCCTTGTGTATCTTTGTTGCAGAATCTTTTTCTTTAGGTGCAATAAATTATTTACATGCTTTACTAGCAACATCCATAAACTGCACATACAGTGCAATGCACTTCGAATGAATGAAAGAAGCAAACTCCAGCTAGCCCATATTTTCTGCTATCATAGGCAAACAGACTGCAACAGCATTACATGGGCAGCTGAGTAGGACAGAGTAGGACTGGATGAGGGTTAAGCATCCACTGGATATGGCAGCCTCAACAATTACACACTCTTTGCAACATCCTGAAGAAAGTAGTTGGGAAAGTTATTTTGCTCTGGTTTTTTTTTTTTTAAAAAGACATTTAAGAAATCATTTCCACTTGCCTTCTTGAACATGGGATTTTTTTCCTCATCTCTTTCAAGCTGTTATCTTTAGTAATTTGTCCATTCCCACAGAAAAGTGAAGAGGACCTCGATTTGACCCTGCCCCGTCCCAAGGGAGATAACCCAAGCAGAGGGAGCATGCCCATCACACGATCCAACAGCACAATGTGTTCATACTACACAACTCAAAGCTAGATGTTCTTTGCTTCCCAATTTTCTTTTTTAAAACTGCTCACACTTGAGCAGTTCCATAAAAATGTATTTTTACAGATATGTCAAGCACGCATAGTTTTCAGTAGAAGCTAAAATATGAACGCAGGTCTTCAAGAAACTTTATTCCCAAACTCCATTTTCTGAGTGCCACAGAAAGTGTTTACTGTCCCCAAAGAACTCAGTTTTATTTTAAAAAGTGTGTTCAGCTATCCATCTTTCCGAGAAGGGAATCTTCCATCTGACAAATACTCTTACAAAAAACCTGACATCTCATTTTCTGCCACTGTATTTGCAGGTAGCTACTGCAGTAAAAGCACAAAAAACCCACACACAAATCACTGTTCCTAAAAAACAAACATTACGATGCTCAGGAACTTTATCTGGACATTGTTACAAAGCAGAAGTAATCAAAAGAGCTATGCTTGGGAAAAAATTAGGCTCTAGGAAAAAAGAAAAAACCACAACCAACCTCCACACAACACCCACACACCACGAAAACATTTCCCTTGCTAAGAAGGGAAAGCCAAAGGGTGGGGGGCAGGGAGCGAGAAACAACCAGGACCCACACTAAATTACAGGAGAAAAGCTGAGAAGACATACACTGCAGGAACTGATCAGCTGATCTACAAATGACTCTGGAAGCTTCATGCTTTGACTATAAAATCTATTATCTTGCCTCTTCTTGAGGATAAGCATTGACACCTGGGGACCTCCCTTTTTTCTATTTCTAGTGTTTTGCTTTTCACCTCAGAGCCTCTCTCAATGCTTGTTTCTCCTGCCTTTTTCTTTTCCAAAGAAAATGTTTCTTACGCTTTAGTTCTGGCTTCTTTTCAGATTCTCAAGCATTCTTCAACATAATTGATTTTTGACAATTAATCCTCTAGGGACCAAATAATGCAGTCCATGTATTATAACATTAATTCCTTCTCTTCAGAGAAAGGATAAAAAAATCTGCTTTCTTAGTTAGTAAAGGGAAAGGGAAGTAAAGTAAAAGTAAAAGTAAAGGGAAGTCTGCTGCCTCCCTGGGGCCCGGGTT
>WAAD01042399.1:2566-14293 GCA_013389945.1 Fregata magnificens
ATAGAAATGGAAATCAACAGCATACACCAGTCCTTACTGTAGTAATGCCACATATGGATACTGAGACTCCTCTTATGATAACTGAAACTCCATGCTAGGCCCAAAGACTTCATCAGCCTACAGATATCAAGGGTAATGGAATCTTACAAGCTTTAAAGGCATTATGTGTTGTCACCAGAAAGTGTTCTTCATTGACATCACCTGTTCTGGAATTAGAGCTCCTGAATTCTAAGAGGTCTGAACAAGATCAGAAATGAAATTAAGGAAAGGGCATCAATCTGCTCTGGACCAAAGATAATCCCAAAGTTATTTTTGGTTAATCAGGTTGCATCACATCAACCATGACAATATGACATGGAATTATATCATATATCCGATCAGTGGGTTCTGAATACAGTGAAGCTCTGTTGTTTGCTAGCTGTCACTCAAACCTTTTTCATGTAAAATGTTTCAGATTATATACTCAGAGGAATCAAATCAAAGGATAACTAAGAAGTCTTAAATGATTTTAATTTGTTTTAAAGTGTTCTAATTAGTAAATAATAAGTACCAATTTTCTTAAAATAGAAAGTTAAAATGTAGCATGGGAAGATGCAAAAATATAATTCTATTTAAAACCATCTTTTACTGTTTTAAAATAGATTTTTTAAAAAATTATCTTAATTTCCTGAGGTAATGCCAGCAAAAGAAGGGAAAGAAATGCAACACTCAAGAGACAAATTTTGAGAAGTATCTGTGTAAACAACCTGTAAAATGTATCCTACATGGCAGAACTTGAGATATCTTCAAAGGACTATGGTCTTTTTAACATAAAATTCCCAGTGCAGGGAGTTGAAGACAGGTCACCTGGTCAGTGAAAATCAGTTTTAGCCATTTTATAAGGGAGTGCACAGACAGTTCAAATAGTATCTGTATCACACTTTTATCCAAGAAATATATTTACAATTTTTTTACTCTTTTGTTGGCAGATAGCAAGCATTAAAGAGAGTAAAACAATAAATTTGTTTCTGAAATCATAAAATCTAGAGAAAACTTTAACACCTGTAAGACTCAATGATTTATGATGTGGCAGACTAGTAAAAGGCATGTTTCTCTAGCTGGCTTCTAATTAAATCCAGTATTTTTCATCCACTGTATATTGAGTGTCCTCTGAAGATAAATAAATAGTGTTTCTACCTGGGAAAGTAATTTTACTATAAAAAATCACAGAGCTTTTGACCCTAAGTGGTGTTAAAATAATAAAATAAATATATGGGTGTGATCCTCACTTTTCTCAGTATACTTATTTGACTTATCTAAATAAAGATTACAAGAAATAAACTTGAAGTTGTCATCGCTTGAGAACTAGTGCTAACATAACCAAGAATGTCTATCATTCCAATGGTATAAAATCAGATTCTTTATGTTACAATACTTGAGGTATACATTTTTTTGTTACTACTGCTGCTTAGTAATTACAACTCGAACATTTCAAGTCACTCAGGCAAAAACCACAGAGATCTGTACTCTCCACAGTGTTATCAAAATGCAGTTGAAAAGCATTAAACATCAATTTCATTTCCTTTGGAAGTTAGCTAGTTATTGTGTATGAATCTCTAGAATTTAGACTGATATCTATAGCAATTCCCAACTGCACGTTTCCTAGAGTTATGCAGATACTTTCAACTTTAGCAATGGTGGATTTTGGTGAAATTAGGACTGTGACAATTTGTGGACTGATCTTTTTATACCGTAAATCATACTATTACCTATACTGCAGTTCTAGCACTTGAGGCTGCTAACTTGTAATTCAAAACAGCAACAGATTTTTTTGAGAGGTGCTCATTTGGGGATTTCAATTCTCACACAACTCATGGTGAACTAATGTTTTGCTAGTAAGACTCCAGGATGCTGAAAGTGTTGTCCAGAATGGTCATAGAGAAGGGCCATCTGGCAATGATGCTATTTTCCCTGGATGTTTTTCTTTGCAGAAAACCTATGGGAGCAGTAGACAGGACAAGTGCCTAAAAAGTCTATATGTTCTCTCTACTTCTTGAACTGGCATGTCAGCTACATAGGTCTACTTTCAGTCTAGAAGAATGCTGAAAATTGGATCAAAAATAAATTCATTTCAGCTATGTTATACATCTGAATATATATAGCAGGATTTGCCAAGGAAATAGATGTGGAAACAGGTATATAATAAAAAACAGGCGACTTCTGAAGTACTAAGGGTTATAAGTAACAATTCGTTACCAAAGTATTTCCAACATCTTTTTGTAGTTTTACACGTTTCTGACTCAGGTAATTTCATTTCTCCTTCATGAGCTCAATCCATGAAACTTCCTCTTTTCTGTCACTTGCATCAATGCAGCGCTCAATAAAACAAGCTGTATATATCTGTGGTCCTGGAGTTGTTTACTTAATGACATCTCACAGATTTCTTTGTTAGATGTAGCTGGTTTACATATTTTTGTTTTGTAGTTTGCCTTCTACATACTCAGCAACCAAATACACTGTCTGGGCTTCCAGAGTGTACTTCACATTTGCATTTCATGGAATCACATATAACCCAATAAAAAAAAGGAAAGAAGCTACTCTGAAAGCGCATTCTATTTGCTTAGCTGACATCAGTCTAAGGTAAAATAAGAAATGTCCCAATCTTATTCGCTGATTTGTATAAAAAACTTTAATGATAAAGAGTTTTGAAAAAATGGTTTTTGAAATGTGTTTCTGCAGTCAGTCTTGCAAGCATTCAGCTTGGAAACATTTCTTCCGGTGATTAAAGATGAACTAGATGCAGAAAGGACAATAACTTATTTTAGCCATTAATTTTCATTTGAAAAAGTATTAAAATGGGACATTTTAATGATTTGAGAACTTTTTTCCAGCTATTTTGAGAATAAGAAATGTACCAAAGTCAACATCCACAAAAATATTCATAAAGTTCCAGAAGGCTATCCAGTTCTGTAACAGACAGGAGAATGAAACATTTCTATAATAAAAGAAATTAAGTAAGTAGATGATTTTTTTCCCTGGCTAACAAAAAGTGTGAACTTCAGTTTGAAAAAAAAAAAAATTAAATACTAGCAAAGGTAACACTTTTGCATTTAATAGCTAGCTGAGGAGAAGAAATTTGCCATTGTCACTGCACTGCATTTATACTTTTTTGAAGGAAATCAGATTTTATAAAAAAAACCTTTTCAATTTTCAGAAAAAAAAGGAAAATAATGTCTATATACGTATGTATGCATGTATAAATGCACATACATAAAAGATACAGACATATCCATGCATTTGGTGAAAGTGATAAAATAGGATTTATTTGTTTGTTTTTCTTAATGCAGAATTCTTTTTACCCCATTAAAGGCCTCTGGTTTCTAGTCTATGCACCAGACATTGTAAAATTAGTCCCTGTTGTAGATGTAATAGTACTTTGTCCAGTCTAAACATCTTGAGCAATGGAATGTCCATTGGGAGACTTACTTTCCACAGTCTAATACATCTCACTGTCAGAAAATTGTTTCTGATATTCAGCCTAATTTTTTCCTCCCTTAATTTCCTCCCATTGCTCCTAATTATGTCTCCTTATGCCACCCTAAATAATTTCTCCCCCTACTTAGTGTTTATGGCCTTCAAATACTTGCAGAATGTTATCATATCCTTAAGAGTTGTCATCGGGCCAAATTCTGTGTAGAAATTTATGTAAATTGGCACTACTATACTGACATGCTATTTATACCAGCTGAGGGTATAAGGCATAGAATTCAGTTCTCATGGGAGAAGAGTTTATGTTAGTTTGTGTCATGACTCACACCTGCCTAGAGAAGGGAGGAGAAAAATAGGCTTCAAACATTACCTGTTTCACCAAGCCCCCACAGCCTGCTACTGCTGCCTTAGTATGCAAAACTGTGATTGGATTGAAATATGTATGTGTATGTATAATATACCTCAAAAACTATACACAAATACTGTGAAAAATCTCTGATGTCAACACTACTAACATATTTGAACAAAGGATGACCCTAACAGGCAAGGCTTTAGGCCAGCAAGACTCCTCTACACATTAAACCACTGATGAATACACTTTACTTCTGGACTGGTAAACTCCTGAGAAACATCATGAAACCAGTCAGGAATATATTACAATACTTTTGTCCAAGCTAGAAAACTCTCCTGTAGAAAGCAATAAGTCTTTGACAAACTTGTGCATGCCCTTGAAGGACAGTAAGTAACTCTTTCTGAATAGTGTTTATGCTGCTACCAACACCCATTCTGATCAGACAAAAAAGGGAATTTGATGACAATTCTGAAAACATCACTAATTGCTAAGGCAAATCATAACTCTTGGTGATTCAGTGATTGCTTTTTCAGCAAGTACCAGCTCTGAACAGCTAACAAAAACTTCCAGTGGTCTGTGAATCACAGAATTGTCTAGATACATGTGTACTTCAGACAGCGGTAGAAGATAGATCGGGTTATCACAAGAGAGAAGGATTTGTGTTATTTTCATATAATTCAGATTATGAGCAGAGCTGATAGCCTGAGAAACAGAAAATAAGAAATTTATCACCTTCATGCATTCTGTAACCTATTCTCAGAGGCCAGAACTGAATTCAGCACAGATGTAATCTTAGCACAACTGCAGCTTCATCTAAAGAAGCACAACCTTGAAGCGTAATAGTAGACAGATAACAAAGATTCCTTGCTTGCCTCTTCAAAACAGCATGGGTCTATACCAAACACACATGGCAAGACAGGTTGGTTTCAAATAAAGAACATCTCAAACAGTGTCTCTCTGACAAGCACACCTCCCACACATGACTTCTCAGTGTCAAAACTGCCACAGCAGGACCATTAGGAAACTGTGCAATGTGACCTAGGCACACTCGACAGGAGATGAAGTGGGGATGGTAGGAGGCTAAGGCCCTCTTTTATTGGCACAGTAATCACCAAATTCTTCAACAAAGAGATTGTATTTTTGTGTATGTAATCCTCATACAGTTTTAACACCTTTTGTAATGCTGATGTTAACCTATTAATTATAAAAATGAAGTTAATCCAGAACTGTTACGAATATTATTTCTGAGCGCTATCCTCAACAGTTATGAGAAAGTTATAATGGGACAGAATAAAAACCTGCTTATGTAGCCTAAGAAAATGCCCGTAATGCAATCAACATAGATTTGAAACTGCCTCGCGAGGGTGCAACTGCTGCTGAGCAGGGACTTGCTCAAATAAGCAGGATGGCCTGTGCCCCTTGCTGCAATCTGCACAGTACTCATCCAGATCCGTGGTAGAGCACATGGGGAAGATTGTCATGACTGAAAACCACAGGAACACATAACAGTGCCTGTTTTTTGGATAGGTCTGTTTCCATGTCAGCATACACTCAGGAAAAGAAAAGGGGGAAGAAATGCTATGTTACAGTGAAGAAATTGTCACTGTCAACCCTAATGGCTGAAAAATGATGGTACTGTCACTGTAGAAAGATCCCCTGACAGACATAACTTTTCCTCCAGTAGAGAAGCCTTCAGTAGGCCAAGAAAATTAACAACAAAAAAAAATGTAATTTTGGCCAGAGTAAATAAGTAAATACACAAATCTCCTGTGCTACTAGAATACCAATGAAGACAATGCTTCAGCTTAAAGAGACCACTCCGCATGAGAGTCACCAAAGATTAGGTTTTTCTTGAGCACTAATTACTCTGAAAAATAAAACATCTCATAAAATACCTGTAGTCAGCTCTTCACGATTTTCAGTTTTCAAAGAAACAGAATGTATCAGTGTGGATTTGGTAATGGAGGGGCCGGGATTAATCACACTTCAGACAAAGGTAAATCACAGATACCTGGCAAAAGCTGTCGCCTTCGTTATCTGTGATATGTTGCCTTAGCATATTCTCCTTACATTGCATTGCTAAAATTCCATTACTCCTTCCTAATAATGTCTGGCATTGTAAACTTTCAACTGAATTTTTTTTCTGTATCTCACCAGGATTGTCTCAAGTTTACACCCTTCTGGGGTTTTCATGTTATTAAAACAGTTCAAATTATTTCCTGTGTAGTTCATTTGTGCCTTATCTCTTTGAAGGAATCCTACTCTGTGTTTGTGTGTGTGTGTGTGTGCGTGCATGCACGCACGCGTGTGCGTCTCTGTGTGTGTGGAGAGTGTAATTTGTCCCTTTTGAATGCTTTCTGTCCTTTCTAGGCTGAAGAACCTAATAAAGAAAAGAAAAAACTGTAAGCGCCGGAAATGGTCTAAGACGCGCTTCCAAATTAATCATGTCTTCTCAGTACTATCAAGCTGGGCCTTACTAACAAACTGCGCCTTGCTCGTTGTGAATAAATAAATATCACAGCACCAATAAATAAAATAATAAAAATAATTATTATTGAGTTCTACTAATTACCATTATAAGCATATCTAAGTCAGAAAATTTGCATAAAATGCTTGGTGTGTATATATATGCACACATACATATGTATATAAAAAACCCCATTCTAAATTGTTTTAATAAATATTTTTATATAAATATNTTCTATTGATATGTTATAATATACAATTTATGTATAATTTAATTTATAATATAATGTGACATAATATACATTATGATGTGGTATATCACATCAAATTCATATTATATTAGTATTATATTTATGCAAATAATATAAAATATAACATATATTGTATATACTTATAAGATGTATAATATATAAATGTTTTATATAGAGATACACTATATATAAATATTGTGCATAATTTTCCCCTTGTAAATTAATAACATAATGTTTTGTCTATTCATCTAACTGTACTTTCTTGAATTCTTGTTGAGTCTTCTTTTCTTTTTTTGTGGTGTTGCATTCCAAGAGCTGCTGTTGGGTTAGTTTATTCTCTTTTAAACAGTAGAACGTATAAGTCTATATTATTGTTAAGCACTCAATTTCTTTTCTAGGTACCTAAAAATGGGATATAATAACCTTCTTATTTTGGACTTCATGGGACTGTTGTGGTTTAACCCCGGCCAGCAATGGAGCACCACACAGCCACTTTGTCACTCCCCACCCCAGTGAGATGGGGGAGAGAATTGGGAGAGTAAAAGTGAAAAAAACCTCATGGGTTTAGATAAGAGCAGTTTAATAATTGAAATGAAATAAAATAAAATAGTAATAATAATAAGAATAATGGTGATAAAAGAATACACAAAGCAAGTGATGCACGATGCAATTGCTCACTACCTGCCGACCGATGCCCAGCCAGTCCCTGAGCAGCGGCCCCCCCGGCCAGCTTTTCCCTTGTTTATATACCAAGCATTATGTCATATGGTATAGAATATCCCTCTGGTCAGTTGGGGTCAGCTGTCCTGGCTGTGCCCCCTCCCAGCTTCTTGTACTTCTCCAGCCTTCCCAGTCAGTGGAGCATGAGAAACTGAAAAGTCCTTGACTAGTGTAAGCACTACTTAGCAACAACTAAAACATCAGTGTGTTATCAACTTTATTCTCATCCTAAATCCAAAACACAGCACTATACCAGCTACTAGGAAGAAAATTAACTCTATCCCAGCCGAAACCAAGAGAGGCCGTATCCCGTGTTATTATTAATATGAATTTAAGGGGTGTTCCAAAGCCCACTAGAGTCAAAAGAATGCCTTGCTATTATTCACTTAAGTAAATTTTAGGTAAAATCATAGAGGTTCAGTCTAAAGAGCTGGGCAGCTCTGCTTCAATCATAGCTTGGTCCTACAGTTCTGTTTAGTCATCATCCACAGTAAGGAAACATTGGAAGAGAAATACTTCCCTGGTGAATCTGTCTGGACTCCTTCCTATGGAAATCAAGGGTACCGGGAGAAAAAAAGGGTATGGCAATCAGTTTTCATCCCAAGATACAGTTATGTTGCAGTTTTGGCAAATATCCATGTGACTCAGTTTAGGTATGAATATTTGGCAACAAATGCCTTTTTGGGTTTTTTTTTGCATACCTGTAAGTTTCTCTGCCGCAGGGGGAGTAACAGAGTAATGCCCAAGTTGTGAATACGAGTGCATGAATCAACTTTCAAAGGTAATCACCTACAGAGCTCAATGAAAAAGAAGATAATTTAAAGTGTGTGGGGGAAAGTAGCAGTCTTAGAGAATGCATTTACATAGAGAATGCATACAATACATGATTTTATAGCATGAGGTCATATAGCTACTTGATCTGTGATCTTCACATTTAGTCATGTAGATACTCAGATATGGATGAAAACTCTGAGCAAAGTTTAAAGATATTTTCTTTCTGGACATAAATAAATAACATATGTAGAATATCTCGGTTCTGATTTTCAGAATGGTTTTTAAATGAACTTGTGGAGAGGAAATATGACTTTGTTGAAGGCAATTTGGACCTTGGCTTCAGATTTCCAATGTAACGCCCTTGCAAATCAGTTAGGAGAGTATTTAGGTATTTAGCGAGGTCAGATGTAGCTGTGGGATGTTAATTCCTTTTTGTTTCACCAGAAATAGAGAGGCTAATTCACAAGATGTTTCACAATATGGACTCGGATATTCTGAATATTCTTCACAGAACATTTTTCCCTACACTAACTGAAGAAGACATCTGATATGACCAGGTTTTCCAGGCTGAAGTGACTTTCTGGGTATCCACTTAATTTCCTCTTTTTAACCTAGTTTGTGCAATTACTTTAATTTTCCCAAATTCCAGCAATATTTATTAAGATTAAAAAAATATATTGCCAAAATATTCCACTATATATGAAATCTAAGATAAGGATATCTGTTCCTTCAACCTCACAAGTACGAAGTGAGAAAGAGATGAAGGTCCATAACACGTTTAAGTGTCTAATTTATGGAATTTACTGAAAAGTTCAGGGTCAGTCTTCACTGTCCTGCTGAAAACTCCTGGCATTAGTAAATCACTACTTTCCCTGTGTTTAATTTATCCAACTACAGAGAGATACAGAAACATTACACTTACATTGCTTTAACTACATCCCTAACAAATCAACATAATTAAAACCTGGAAAAAGTATTTTCAGCATCAGTAAAACAGAAGCAGATTGATCAAAGTCTGTTGTTTCATGTAAATCAACAGAAGTCATTGAAACCCATGGTTTTCACTCAAATTTTCAATTGGAAAGTATATGACATTTATATTGTCACACTGAATGTAATAATTTCTGAATGGATGCAAAGAAAAAAGAAAGAAGTAGAAACTTAAATTGCAAACCAGTTGGGTTTTTATGTTAAAAAAAAAATTTCCTGACTAGTAATTTTGATAATAGGTCTAAAGGGCACAGGTTTGGGATTTTTTTCTGCAGTCGAACAAATGCAATGCTTAAAACTTGCCATGAAATACAATAGACAGGTGCAAATACATTAAAGTTTACACCATTGTGCTTTTATAAATAAATAACAGTTTTAAATTTTTTGCTTGAATACCTTGATGTAACTGTACTGAGTTTAATAATATTTTTAGCCCTCAAATAATTTGCCACTGAAGTAAATGAGGAGCTTTCTCTTGGCCACAGTAGATTTAGGATCAGGCACTATGTTTGTGACAGACAGATCTGTGAGTACCTCTTTTTGATGTCAGTGAATGATCTGATAATACCCCTGATGCATTTCACAGCAAAGAACCAAGTAAGGAAAATTACATCTTTTGGCAGTCTCTGTTTCATTCTTGGTTGACTTGCAGGTGTTCCCTTGCTTTCAAATACTTGTGGTCTGGGCATATTTTCAGGGTAGATGAAATTAAGGCTTTCCTGCCATTGAAAGAAAAAAAAAAATTAACATTCCTTCTTTACAATGCAGTGGGATAGCAAAGAGTATATGCTATTGTTAGGATTTTCCCTCTTTTATAAGATGTCAGTTTTTACATCTGAATTGTTTTCAAACTAAATGCAGAATAATTTTGTTGTCTCTTGACAGTGCTAGGCAATATTATTTTTCTTCACATTTGTAAAGATTACAAACAAGATTTGTTTCCCTTTGATGCAGTTTTTCTTACATTCTTGTCTTTCAAGATCTTAAGAGCATTCTGTTTAAAAAGCAAAAGCTGGACTGGCTGTGTTTCTTTAGGATAAATAGCGGAAAATTCCATTTGCTTCTATACATTCCTCACATGTTTGACTGTACATGGTACTGGAAAGCACGTATACACAACGTTGCCTCTGGAGTACTGATATCTTTTCTTCACTATGCTGTTGAAAATTTATGCCAATACCTCTGACATTAATCTGAAAAGGTCAGGTTGTTAAATATATAGAAATAATACAGCTCCTCTTTAGCTCTATCTGAGAACAGATGGTAAATCATACTTAGAAAAACAGAGGGTTTGGGTTTTTTTTTTGAAGAGAGACATTCCTGAAAGTTTCTTCAAGGCTGATTGGAAGAAAGTGAAACATAAACTATTAATGTGGTATTCTTATGCCACGAGAAGACACTTCCTGTCTTGTTAAATGTCTTTATGGCAGTTACAATAATCTAAGACTAGATTTGGAAAACCTAATAGAAGGAGATAATCTATTTATATATTTCTGCTCTTCTTTTCTGCCTACACTTTGTCTCAGAACAAGTTGCTTCCCAAAAACTTATTATAAATCATTCCATAAATGTTTCATCCAAACTTGAGATTCAAAGAAGCCTATAAACGCATATACATGTCACAAAGCATGTTTATGCAATGTTTGCACAAGCTGTAAATGAAGATTTGAAATTAATTTCCCATAGATATTCTATTCCACAATATTTATTTCTATATATTTGTTCAATGTACTGTTTCTGTATATATGTGTTTTCTTACATTTTTAAAGCTCTTTTATATTAGGAGCTAAACTCCCTGGTCCTGTCCTTCTTTCTTTTTAAGATTTGATAAAACTTTAATAGACAGTATGAGATACCAAAGAAGGAAGATTTGTAGTTTACATATCAATCTTATGGAAGTTGCTATTCACTCAAGTTAATACATACACATCAAAGGTATTAATACAACAGGAGTGATCCAAAGTGTCAATTTTTTAAAAAAGTTTACTATTTATGATTAACTGGTTTTCTTTTACTTACCCTGTATGCCTATAGAAAGTCTTAAATAATGTATGCTCTTGAACTTTGGGGTCCTTAAAGTGGTGCTATGTAGGAAGTTGCTACAACTCTTTATACATATAAAGCAATTTCTGACTCAAAGTATGTAAATACTTTACACATATCTATTGTCCCCATGTCATAGACAAAAAATAATACTACTTTCCACTTATGCAGCAGTTTTACATCCATTACTCACTGACCAGATAAGCAAATCGAGGTAAAGGAGAGAAAATGACAATGCCACACTCAAGTGGTGACTCAATGGCAGAGCCATTTTTGAAATCCAGTCTTCTGGCATACAAAAATGCACCAGTGTTGAGTCCCATGCACAACATTACTTTTAATATTAAGATAATGTGAACACAGTTAACGTAATATCAGAGAAATAAAAGATTGGGAGTGGGAAGCTGGCTTAAAACTGTATTCATACAGGGGGTGTGATAGGCATGAACTATTGCCTGATAAGACAGTGACAAGGATGGACTGCAGTGACAGAAAGGGAGGGCATCATCAGCAGTGTGTTATTACAACCTTTGTACTGAAGCTGATTTTATTCTGTTTTTCTGTAACTCTGCTCAGTTGTCCATATTTTCTGTCTCTTTACTTAGTTCAGCTTCCAGAAATGATAAGGAGTAGAGGATTGATTGTGTTCTGCAGTGCAGAGGG
>WAAD01042400.1:0-21385 GCA_013389945.1 Fregata magnificens
AAGCGACCCTGAAGTCTGGTAGATTTAGATGGCAACGTTTGCCTTTCTGGGTCAGAAAAAAGATTTTTGGATACAGCTGGGAATCATAGCAATTGATGCATCTGAGCCAAGAAATAAGTGTATTTGAGCGCAGCAGGAACAGCTGGCTAGTTAATATTCTGCAGCAAATACGTGAAGACTGGTGGGTTTTTTAGCTTATAGTGTGTACAGCCATTTCCCTTTTGGGTGTTACGGTCCTGGCCATTCCTGCCACTGCTTCTGCTGTGGTTATCCAGCAAAGGAGTTACCGGTCTGGTCCGCTTATGCTGCGGAGGTGATTAATGAGGTGGTGTTTCCCTCTTCCTTGAGGTGAAGGGAGTACCGGGCTTTGGTCCCTTTCATTGACATTTTAGGCTGCACACGCAAGTGGCGTCACTGGTTCTGTTTGCTAAGGAGCAGAGGGCATCCGCAGCCTGCTGGGATTAAGACGTGTGGAAGACTAAGTCTTCTGCTTTTAGACGGTAACTGAAGAGAAGGATATTGATTACTGGGAGAATAATTTAGAGTACGTTGAATACTGAAGGCGTCAGAGCCATAGTTAGCATCCTCTCAGTGGCCTGCTGACTCCTTACCACTACATTTGTTGGAGTGTGTAGTAGCACAGCTGCCAAGGTCCCTTTTAAAGTCTTGTGTGTTACAGCAAATACAGGATGATCATATGAATGAGCAAGCATTCTATTGTCTCACTTCCTTGGAAGTTTAAATGGAGAATTAATGCTCTGCTCCATTGTCATCCTCTACCTTCCCATCCGTCTCCTTTCTCTCTTTGCTCCAAATAGTCTAAGGTTTAAGTGTGCGGAGAAAGTAAGATTGGCATTTTAGCTGTTAAATGAGGTTAATCAGCTTGGTAGTGGGTGTGAGAAATGTGCTCTGAGGTTAAGAATGTGATATTAATGGTTAGCAGGACTCTTATTATCAGTCCAGTGTAAATTTCCTGCTGTTAGGCATGAACTTTTTGGTTAAAAAAACCCTGATTGTTTTATCGTTCCTGTAATTAAGAGAAACACAGAAATTGTGGGGAGGGTGTGTATGTGTGTAAAAGGCACCCTCTTCTCTTGAAGACACAGTTTTGAGTTTGATGGAAGGGAGTTAGGGCTGTAAATCACTCTTCTGCAAAACACGCTTTAACTGGCACAAAGAAAAGAAACGGAACTACTGGAATTTCTGCAGGATGAGAAAGGTTAGCCTGAGCGGACTTTTGAGATGCGTAATTTTGGCAGCTGCCCAGAATGGCTGAACTGCTGGGGAGGAATGCTAATCCTTTTTGCTAGCTTTTGGCATAGTCAGTAAAAATATGCAGACACGTTTTCCAAAAATACATCCCTTTTTTTGCAGAATGCACAGTGCGCTGTGGGGATGCAAATAATACAGCAGGATAACCGGAATGCAGCCAGTATTCCTCATTTCAACAGTTAAACCTTGAGAAGCAGCATACCAATTTTTGCAATGTCTGCTTGACTTCCATCCATAAGTGACAGCCTGCTGGCAGAAAGACCAGGAGGAATGATTAAAGCCATGCAACACCCCTCCTGTAACAGAAGGAGACCATCTTACAGATTGCGAATATAATTGATTGCTTTAATGTCACCTTCTTGACTTCAAAATCTGAAAAATGAAGTTCCTGTTTTTATAGAAATGTACATGTAACTAGTAGTCAAAAACCAAATAGGATATGGAAACATTTGATGACACATGCAGATTTCAGCCTAAATATTTTATTCTGCTTGGCAGTAAATCATTGCCGGTAAAAAAGACGCACAACGAGTCTTCCTGCATAAATCAAACTTCAGCTGTACAACAGAGAATTCGCACGCTGTTATGTTGGATATTCCTGCACCACAATAGCAGGAAAGAGCGGATGTAGCCAGCATGTCATCTTGGCACTGCGCTTGTCGGAGCTGCTGCTACTGCATTAAGATGTAACCCGTTCAGGTGCCTCTGGTCGCGCCTGAAGACAGCAAACTGCAATGCCATTGTGCCTGCCTGCATCCTTTCCTGCTGAAATGGTCCTCCCTGGCTTCCATTTCAGATGAGATTAAATTTGCACTTGGAATGCAGAGATGTATCGAGTAACGTAGTGATTATGTATGCATCAAATCAGCTGCCTCAGTGGGAATATGCCGCAATCTACCTGTCACCAGATTTCTTTGTGGATTTGAAAATAGGATTAAACGATGCATTTTGGCAGATTTAACTGTGCATTTTCAAGAATGCTCTGATTTAATAGATTTCTGGGCCCATGGTTTGCCATTTTCAGTTTAGCTATAAAAAATGTTGAAGTGGCAGCAGAAATTATCATGATGGTACTCGGAGATTACGCTCACAGGATTGTTTTTAGTCACATGGTATCCAAAGTTTCTTTTCCAGGGGTGTGATTCCTGTTGTTATAATAGACTGGGCAAGTCTCGTGTGGCACTACTGCCCGTTCAAAAAGTGGCACGCATTTTACTTTCTCCCTTCCCGCCAAACTCAAACCGTATCCATGTGTGTGAATGTGTATTGCCACATTTTCAAGAATCTCAAGTTAGTATTGTCAAATACTGGTTTTTGCTCTTTAAAGGGTTTTGGTGCTTAAAAAGAGGAACTGCAGGGTATTTTTACGCTTAATCCAATAACGAACTCCAAACATCATGATGCTTGTAGTATGAGGTTTAATTATACAGTTTGTAACTGCAATTCCTTTTCTTCTACCCTTTCAGTACTGCAGCAGCAGTGAGTGTATATACCCCGCATTCAAGGATGCTTGTCTGAGTACTCTGCTTGCAGTTGTAGTGCTGGGAAGTGACTGAGGCATGTAGATTATTGAGGATTTTGGTGTGGAAGGCACATAAACAAATGAATTGGTTGGACCAAACAGATAAATAGTAAGACCGCTCATTTCAGATCATGTACCTTCAACTCTTCCCCCCCCCCCGAAGATTTCCCACCTTATTTGCAACCAAATACTGCATAGGAGAGCAGGGACAGTACTGATCCCAATGAAAGTGGATTTAGCTTTTATTCTCTTACAGACTTAATGTTACTGGTTTGAGGGTGTACCAGTGAGGGGGACCATCTGCTTTACATTTCAGATAACTGTCATCATCCTACAGCTATCAGAAGACTCGTGATTTTGGGGACGGGGAAAAAAAACCCTATTTTTCTCCATAGTTAACACTTCGCCTGCAAATCTTGTCTTTCAGATGGGAAGAGGAACTGACAAGAAGAATGAGTCTGGAATCTATGGTAGAAACCTTGCGAGAGGTAAGTTTTGAATAGTATGTATTGAAAGGTATAGGTTTTCTCTGCACCTTTTATTGTGCTAGTAATTATTTGAATTTGTTTCATTAAAAAACTCCCTTCTAGCTAGAGCAGCTGGCTGCATTGCTGTACGCGAGAGAATAGCGTCAATGTTTGGAAGCTGAAGCAGGAAGGTGCTGAAGCCTCTGACAAAGCGAAATGTGGGGGCGGTGACATGCCTTATCAGCCCTGCTCAGGTTAAGTGAGGAAGCATATGTTGGCCTACTACCTCTTAGTTCTTTGTGTGCTTTCTCTTGCAGGAGGCGCAGGAAGCGGAAGCTCTCCAGGAGGAGTTAAATGAAAAGATTGAGAGACTGAAAGCAGAACTTGTGGTCTTTAAGGGTCTGATGAGTGATGTAAGTACACTGGAGAGCAGAGTGGCCAACTCCCACTGCCTTTGTGAAATGTGTGTGTCATGCAAATGGCTTCATTCATAAAAAGGTTATGGTCTTAGTGAGTGCTGCTTTGTAGTTAGCATTATGGCTGCCGTTATGATCTAATGCATCAGACAGATCTCCCTTCCCCCTGCTTCCTGTCTGGTCTGTGTAGAGATGCATTACCTTGCTGCTTAGCCCATAACCCGGACTCTTCCCTCCCTTCCCCGTCCTCCACAGCTGGCAGTGCTGGCATTCAGATCTGCAGCCGTGGAAAAAAATGTTGGAGAACCTGCAGGTTAGGGTCAAGGGTTCATCACCGTGCGGCACCATGTACCGCTAACAAGGGGGATTTTGCTCTGAATCATGCAAGAAAGTCATGTTCAAAAAGGAACACGCTATATGTGTTTCCCAAGTCCCTTTATGAAAGCTCTGAAGAGATTAACCCAGTATCACTGGTTCAGGTTTCTGGCTTTGTTTCCACTGCTTCTTCGACTTTTTTTTTTTTTTAAAGTGCTTGTTTTCTCAGGAATTTCCTCATGTCTCATTAGATACTGACTTTCCTTCAAAGCTGGGGGACCTTTTAGACTCTGACTGGATAATTTTCTTATGTTTAGACATACTGAGAGCATGTACTCATGCAAGTATCTAGAAAGATAAGCCAGGTGAACACTGAGTAAGGTGCCTTTCTCCGTAAGACTGAAGTAGTGCTGATGCCAGTTGTCTAATGAATATGTCCTATTATGCTTATTTATTCTGTAATTTTGTGTAGAACTTCTTCCTTCTGTCTTCATATAAGCTTGCAGAACCTGTTCCCTGGTGTCGTATACGTTCTCTCAGGGCCACTAGATCTGTTCACCTGAAATTCAGCAGTTAGCTGTCTCTTCTTTTGGTGTTTAACCAAGCATGCCTATTCTCGATTAGAGGCAGTGTGAAAGGGAGAAACTTGTTAGAGCTCCATCACTGTGATGACTTTTTCGCTGAGGAAGAAATGTTGCTCCAGTGTGTATAAAAAGGGTGGTGGTGAATGCAAACATCCTCCTCAACTCGAGAGAAAGTGTGCTTTGGGCTTTGCAAACTCTGTAGGGTGGAAGAGAGCCTCAGGAAAACAGTGAGAATGCTTGTTTTGAATCCCATTGTGTAAATATTTAGAGCAGAGAAATGCAAAATGTTGGCATGTGACTCTTGCTTTCCTGTGGATAAGAATTGCTGGTACCTGTTCAGTTGATAAGGTTGTGTTTAGAGTGTGTCAGTGTTTAGAGATTTCTTTTTCTCAGTGTGTTTGGAAAACAAAAATCTCTAACTTGTCCAAAGGTGGTTGACAGGGGTTGGAGAAGAACTCTGTCTAATAATTAAAAAAAAAAAAAAGAAAGGAAAAAAAAAAAAAAACCCAAACCCAAAGCTTTCTTGTTGGAGAGGGGATTTGGTATTTAAGAAAGCTCTGCAAAGAGTTTTTCTGCTTTTCTGGTCAAAGTGGAAGCGTCGCCTAGCCATTGAAGTGGTACTTTCCAACAGAGTAAGTCTCGTCTAGGCTGGAAAATATGCTTCTTGCGGAACAATGTTTCTTCATAAGGAGCCAGCTGTACTGTCTGAGTGGGAGTATCTCTTATAAATTATGTTTATAATCACTGCTCAGAGTGAAGCAAGACAAAATATTTTTCATGTAGAATTTTTGCTAGGCTGGAAGCCACGTTAAAGCCAATGAGGAGTATTTTCTGTGTCAAAAGCTTTCATGGATCTTTTTAGATCCAGTCTTGATTTTAATGTTTTCACGGTATGTATGAAGTTGCTGCGTAGCCTGGATTCTGTTTTAAAAGCAGCTTCTCCTTGCAGGCACAATTTTTCTGTCTGAAGTGGGGGGAGCGTTGCATACTCACAGGTTTTGGATTTCATTCTATTCTGCACATGCTCAATGGGGTTTTTCTCCTACATTTTTAAAGCTTTTTTTGACCCAATAAAAACTTACTGTTGCCACATTAGCAGTTGTTTTGGGGTGGGTATAGGTTTTTTGGTGGCAAATCACTCCGAGTTGAATTTTATTAGAATCAGGTATGAATGTTAATTGTTAGCTGTCTAGACTATTTAGATTGTGCGTGTACTACCTTTCCCAGAGAACAAGATGTAATATTGTTTAAGAATGGTATGCCCTGGGGTTAGAGAGATACTGTGGGGTATCTCTTCTTTCCTGAACTGTATAATAATAGAAGATAATCACTACTGTCCTTCCTGCAGCCCATGACAGACCTGGACACAAAGATTCAAGAAAAGGCCATGAAGGTGGACATGGACATCTGTCGGCGAATCGATATCACAGCCAAGCTGTGTGATGTAGCGCAGCAGCGCAACTCTGAAGACGTTTCCAAGATATTCCAGGTGATTAGGCCATGAATTTTCCATAGGGTAGGACAAGAAGTGAGGGGACAAGAGGGAGCAGTGTTGAGGAGTGTGGTCCAGGTCATTTGCCTTTTCTTGAAATTTCTCGATGTAGACGTATTTTCTTCTTTCTCAGTCTTGAAGTGTAGCTCTCCTCTGCAGAAGCTGCTGCAGTACTAAGAGCACAAAATGTAGAGAGTTTAAAAAAAGAAGTTTCAGGATGACCTTTAAGGCATGCTGTTAGTCTGATGCTAGTCTACAGTCGATGCAGGGGAAAAGAAGCATTACAGGGTCTAGGTTTGTACAAACGGTTTCCTCACATTTGTTCCCTTCACAAGTGAGAGGTTTTAAGCTTGTAGAACTGTCATCTGAACGTTCTTATTTCTGGCTCAAGCTCCATGGCCAGAAATAACGCTTCTGTGGTGGTGACTGCTTTGTGAGACTAGAAACTCCAGTTGCTTTCCTTGAGCTATTGTGGCTCCTTGGTGCTAGTAGGAAAGTCATTTAATTTGCTCCAAAAGCAAGCAGTTACAGCTCTGCGTGGAGCAAACCTGTAACTCCCAATGCAGTTGGTCTTCTGTCATAACTGCAATTTCAATTGTGATTAACGCAGCTTCCTTCTACTTTGATCTAAATGTGTCTTGTTCAGTCTTTCAATAAGTCTGATGCTTTTCTCTGTATAGTGATGCCATATAGTGTGCTAAATGCTGTACAAAACCACTGTAAAAGATCCTTGTGGTCTCTACTGGTTGTGCTTTCTGGCTATGGTGAAGTTGCCTAAATGTTTGATAGTCTTTTTCTTTTGTATCCCGAAAGATTCAAATCTCCTTATTGAAGACAATTATTTTTCTAGCATGTGGAGCCATTGCATTGTGCTAGTGGTTCCTTCTTGTCTTTGAGTAGAATTGCGGTGTCTTTCTGCTCAAAGGTAACTGCAGAGCGCACTTTTGGCCAAGCATGCAGTGGTTAAAATGATCGTCATGGAGAACAGTACCAATAAGGGACGGCTTATATGCCAAGTAGAGGAAAAACTACAGTAGGTTGGGAGAGGACTGTGTGTTTGCGACTCTGTGGCACCATCTGTGAATATCTTTTATGTTCACAGTCCTCAGATGAAGTGATCCTCTGCGCCCTTTGCAGGGGTATCCCTTGAGTTCTCCGCACGTCTATGAACTTAATTTCTTTGAGATTGTCCAGGCATTTTAATGGTTCGGTTAACCCTTCTTCTGTCAACGCGAAGACTAGCAGTCTGCCTCTGCTGATGGGGTGGAAATGGCCCCGAAATAAAGGCTATCTAGAAGGGCTTCCCGTCTACTCTTTCGTGGTGGTTCAACACTGGGAGCAACAGCCTGTGGTGGTGGCAGGAGAGGGAGAGTTCTGTCATTGCTCTCAAGCCTGCTGCCTGGGCACTCCTGCCAGCTTATGCTTTTCCCCTGTATCATTCTAACCTCTGCATGTTCTCTGGTAGATCATAGACTGGTGTCAATGAACAGATGAACATCTGTAGAGCGCTGGCAGCCTGCAGCTTGCTTTGCTCTTCGCCATTCTGAACTGCTTCCTTGTGCTCTGTGTTCACCACTCATTAACAGATGCAATTTGCGTCTTGAATAGGAGCAATCCCTGAATTGCCTGGGAACTGATGAACAGTTATATTCGCTCAAACCTAATGCCTCTCCTTCTTTATTTCCGCCCCTCATGGTGCAGCACCTCAGTTGAGCCTTCTAGTTACTGCTCTTCTCTCCAATTAAGGTGGCTTCCAAGAAGAAAGAACGCAAGCTCACATCTGATGATGACCTCTCTGAACAGGATGGAGACAATGGCAGGTTCTCTGACGATGAGGTCAGCTGTTCTTTGAACATCACGGATGAAATGAAGCGTATGTTTAATCAGCTGTGAGTATCGTGGACAACGTGGGGAAAACTTACTCTGAAATGCAGACTTAGTCCCAGAACACCTGAGCTGCCAGCGTGGTACATACTTGAAGGTTTTCTGGAAGTTCAAATAAAATTAACTGATTTTTGTCCCTCCCTTAAGTAGGGGGAACTATAGAGAATATCAAAAATACAAACATCTAGTTTTAGTACTATATGCTGTTGTAACAGTAGCAAAAGAAGAAACATGCAACAAAAAAAAAAGTACAAAACTTGAGTCTGTTCTGTATGTTTGGCTGAATATTAGATTTCTCGAGTTCTGGAAAGAACCTTGCTGCTGCTTGAGCAGCAGAATTTGGCAACGTCACTGAAAGGTCAGTTCAAAGTGGATACAGACTTCTCTAGTGTTTTGCATGATTTTTCAGTTGAGCTGTAGGCAAATGGTAGTGGTGGATCTGTCCAGAAGATCAGTTCTAGCAGCGGACAACAGATTCCAAGAATGTTGGTGCTGTAAGACTTGCTGCAAAGTCTGGTCTCCCAAACTGGAAGGATTGCAGTTTGTTTTGCCTAAAGCTTTACCCCAAACTGGAGTGTTAGGAAGCTTGTAGCAGCCGAGAAGAGACTCTCTGCACCTTGGTGCTACACAAAGCGGTTCAGGAAGCCAGCTGGCGACATGCTCTGCTGTTCTCTTCTCCTGTTCTAGAAATGATGGAGATGGCCACAGCCTGGTGAGACTTTTGAGGGTCTCTGCCATTCTCTTTTGGCAGAGAAAAGCCCCAGCAAGCACCGTAGGTCTGACTTTCCTAGCATTTGAGTGTGGGTGTCTTCTGCCAACTTCTGCAGTGACTGCAGAGGGAAGATCCCAGTGCTTTCCCACACAATGTAGGACAGTATTTAATATGTAGGAGTAAAGAAGAAATTGTCTAAGAAGCACTAGCTCGTCTTCTGTTGTCAGCTGTTTCCAAAAGTTCTGGTTTTGGGGTGTGTGTCTCCTTCTTTCCGCCTGAATTTCACGTATAGGAGGGCATGTTTTTTGCAAAAGTTGTAGGTAACTCCTCTTGTTAGGACTCTTGTTTTAGATGTCTTTAGGCCCTTATTAACATTTGGTGTAATAAATACTAGAATGCAGTGTGACAGCAGATAGCGTGTGGATTTTTTAGAAAAGCAAGAGGCTAAAACTTAGCTACTAGGCTGGTAATGCATTTAGTTGTTAGTTTTGTTCTTAAACCTGTCCTGTGATACCCAGTTTCTACTGCTGCTAATGAAATTCTTATCTCCTGGTCCTACTACATACGGCACGAAGTGCTGTAGGAATCTTGTTGATACATTCAAATTGGGTTGATCTAGAACAGTGTTCATGGCTTATTGGAGACAGTACATTTGTAAGGATGTCTGGGTTTGGGGGCTTTGTGAAGTAGAAAATAATAGCTTACAAATAGCTGAATAGCTTGCCTCATGAACATGAAACAAAGCAAGTTGCATTTTATCTGTACTGAACTTAATCTTTAAGTGTCTAGTAATAAAATGTTAAAATGCAGTCGGCTTTGAACAGGGTGTATGTCTGAAGTACGCAGCAGTCAGGACTGGGAGCCTTTGTGCTCTCTGACAAGGATAGCTCTTGCAGAAAGAAACTCATTTGAAGAAGTTGAATTGCAAAAGGCACAATCATGTGTGTCCAAGTTTATTGGGTTTTTTAAAAATTATTTTTTTAAAGTCATGCTGAGTATAGACATATAGCCTGTCTCTTTTGCCAAGCTCTTCAGCCTCCGAAAGACAGTATGGGACTCAGCTTCCGGACTGAGATGTTATCAGCTTGAAAGGAAGTGAGCTAAAGTAACAAAAATGCATCACTCTGAAACTAGCAGACTACTGCTGGGAGCAATTTCAGATTTTTGTCAGGCCTCCTTAACACAGACAAGAAGCAGCTACTAGTGTTTCGCTCTGCTGCTGTTGAAACCAAAAGGGACTCAAGTGCCTTCTGAAACTTTCCTTTATTGCACAACTGACCGTACTAAAGGGGCTTGACCAAACAACAGTGTTAAAGGCCACTCTTGCCACTGTTTGTTCTCAGGCTGAAGTGGCTGTTCAAGTCAACAATAAGTATTTATGCTCACCTGCACGTTATTTGGGCGTTCAGTTTTTTCACAGTTGTTACTTTTGAAAATAACGTTTTTCGGTGCTGCAGGGAAAATGTTGGCTGAACTTCAACGTGAAAGTCAGCAGGGAGTCTTCTAGTGCCTGTTTCTTGTAAAATTCCTCAAACTGTGTTTGGGCTTATTTTCCCATGTATAAAAAGAATAGTTTAAAACATTTTTGTGGTTTTGCAAACAGGGGAGACTAATGTGCAGCACCATCTGGAGGACAGAGCTAGGACTGTGTGCTTGAACCAGGAATGCTAACAAGGATCTTTTATTCTGCTCTGGGGTGGCAAAGAGCCCGGGAGCGAGGGACTTGGACAGTGGTAAAGCCTGTTTGTAAAAACTGTGAGGATTTTCAGCTGCTGCATTGTCTCCTTCATTCAGTTCTCATAGGCCCTTTTTTCTGGAAGATTAATTGAAGAACTGAGGGAATGGGGCTGGAGTAGTTTTCGCTAATGCTTTTTCTGTTATCTTAACAGTCGCGAGACATTTGATTTTGATGACGACTGTGATAGTTTAACATGGGAGGAGAACGAGGAAACGTTGCTTCTTTGGGAAGACTTCACAAACTGCAATCCTTCCATTGACCTCCAAGGAGAGGTGAGTTTATTTTGTTATTTTCTCAAACTATTCTCTGCAGAAACTGTATCCCTCAGCTGCTCTTCTAGCTGTTACAGCCTTTGGATATTTGACTGGTGATCTAGTTTGCCACGCAAACTTGCTGTGATTTTTAAAATCCTCTTAGTGCTTTCTCTCTATTGTTGCTTTTCAGTCTGTGCAGTCAGTTTATTTGCCAAACATCATTTCTTCTGCTCCTTCAAACTGAGTATTTAAAAGTATCAAGCGAGTGTCAAAAGATCCAGTGCATCTAGCTGTTACAGGAACATCACACAATCTGTCACCCTAAGCAGTTGTTTATCTGAAGCCCTGCATCTTCCACAGAGCATCTCACTTTCTCTGTAGATTATCGTTCACACTTTAATTGTCAAAGTAGTACACATAGTGTGGGGGATGATATGACACAGAAAAATAAACTCAGTGTGGTCTGTGGAAGATATTAAAGTACATCCAGCCCATCACAAACAAAGCGGCTGTGGTTGCGGGGCTGTGTAAGGCCCCAGGGATCTTCTGAACCCATGGATCTTACTTCCATCTTCCCAGTCAATAGGAATCTCCTGGCGTTCGTGGATAGTAAACAGCTTGCTTTTAATCCTTAAGATCCCACACAAAATAAGCTAATGGCTGCATGCTGCCTCATTCAGTGACTCCTTTTTAAAGAGAGCCTTTTTAAACAGGCCTAAAGAGAGATTGAAATGGCAAGGTCTGGCTTTGTGCGGGTAGTCTTAAATGTGATGCTACTATTTCATTACTGAGTAGCAGGACAGCGGTAGGTAAGAAATAATCCTGCCTTCTTCCATCACTGCTGTAGTGTAAAGATGCTGAGGCAGCAGTCTCCTGAATACTGTCTTGTGTTGACTGCCAGGGGCGTGTTAATTTACATCTTCCCATTTGTGTGTCATCTGGCATACTCTGAAACTGCGGAGATTACTCAGAAATGCTAGGACCGCAGAAAGCAGCGTACTTAGCTACGTGTCGTCTTCTGAGCGGGGAGAGTGGCAGAGTGATAATGTGTAGCCATGTGCTGGAATTAGTGACAGATTTATTTGCATATACCCATGTGTGCATGTATAAGCACAGCTATCAGAGGAATATTGCCGAACTCAGACCTTCTGTGCGAAAACTCTAAAGGTTTTAAGAAGCTTAAATCCTGCTAAATGAAAATTATACAAGGAAAGGGTAGATTTGTCTTGTAGATGGAGATTCAGAATAAAGACTGCTCCGTCTGTGCCTGGTCTTTAACATAGTGCTTTACATGCCTGAATCTTCCTTCCACTGGCTTTATTCCTTTCAAGTTCTTACACGGTGCCCTAGCCACCTTCTTTTATGACCTTCTTCCTTAAAGCGCTTCTGCATATAAAAGGATAAGTGGAATGATTCTTGTAACTATAGGCTGGTTAGCCTAACGTCGATACCAGGTATGATCCTGATAAAGCTGCCACAGTTGTGGCCAAAGGATGGAAACATAATTAATGCTCATCAGTGCAGTTGCCTTAAATTGATGATAATTTTTTTTCTGGAAAAGGGAGGTAGGTAATAACATGAGAGAGAGAACAATGACATTGTTTTAGTCTCTTTGTGACAACATGAAATAGTGCTCTGTGTTCTGTAGCCCAGACTGGACTGTCAAGCCAGAGCAATGATGATGTGGGAGCTGTTGTCTGGCAGGATGTTTCCTTTGGGACAGCATGTGTTCTTATGTGTGATATTTTCATCAGTAGTGTGATGGAGCGAGCTCGCTTTATCTAGCGGTTAAGTGAAGAATTTAAACAGGAAACAATGCGTGCAGAGCATGCATGTGAGGTAATGGAGAATTAAAGGACTTGAGAGTAATAATATGTATTTGGAAAATGAGAATTCTGGTGCAAAGCTCTAAGCAGTGGCGTGGTCAGTGCACAAAAAAATTGTTGCATGGCTGGAGAGCAATTACAATCTATCTAAGCGTGATCAGACTGTGAAAGGTTCAGGAAAATCCATGGTTTTGGTTCTTTGGCATGCATCGGGTATCTGTGTTTAATCGCCGGAGCCTAGGTCTATAGGTTCCTTGATCAGAGACCTTATCTTTGTGTGTACAAAGCCATGGTCATGGTACAAAAATGTGTTTCCTGGTATGCCAGTTTTAAGAAGCAGACTGTTCCTTGCCTGTGTAAAAATGTATTTAAAAAATCTGTGCGTGGAAGAGCATAACAACCTGCATTTCTGAGTGCGATTCAGGAAGAAAATCTTCAGTCTGCTACTGAATTCCGTGTTAGTTTCTTGCCAATCCTTTGTGTTCTCCTTTCCCCTGCAGGAAGAAAACCTGGGAAACTTGATCCATGAAACAGAGTCTTTCTTTAAAACGAGAGACAAGGAATACCAAGAAACAATAGGGCAGATAGAGGTAAGGAAGTTGTTCGTGGCAATATGAATTGTGTCTAATGGACGGAAACATGCGCAGGGTTCTGGTCCGGTATATGCACAGAGGAAAGGTGGAATGTCTATATATCTAAGAAGGCAAAGGCGTTTTCCTTGGACATACCCTTGTGATTTTTTTTCTAAATACCATTCTCTATACAGCCCTCTTATTGAGTAAGCATAAATCTGTAGCTGGTAGAGAGAGAACCTTCAGAACAAAGAGAGTAAAAATGCATTATTATTCTTTTTCCCCTATTTGTCTTGCACATCTGCCGTCACACTGGGAAATGCTTTACGAGACGTGGCCTCGGAGGTTGCCAGACACAACAGCTGTAGCTCCTCAAAGTCTTTGCCCTGCCTAGAATATGCTTTCATTAATCACTGCATGTTGACAAACAAGATGCCAAGCAGCAAGGGCTGTTTCAAAACAGTGTGGAGCTCTGATTAAAATACACTTCATAAGCTGATGAATACATTGGTGGTATACAACACTGAGGTTAAGCATATATTGTGTGGGTGTTTTGGATTGGCTCCGGGCAGCTTTAGCATCCCCACCAGTATGTAAATTTGAGTGAAGCTGGGAGAAGTTGCTAGCAGCTCACCTTAGGCTGATTATTTTCTCTTATTTCGTACAGCTGGAATTGGCCACGGCCAAGAGTGACATGAATCGCCACCTTCATGAATATATGGAAATGTGTAGTATGAAAAGGGGCCTGGATGTACAAATGGAAACCTGTCGTAGGCTTATCAAAGGCTCAGCTGACAGGTAATAAGATATTACTGTTCTGCATGGGGTGCGTCAAGAATTTATTTTGCTCTTGTTTCCTGCCAAGTTGTCTAAAGGCAATAGTATCATTTTGTCCTAAAGCTTTGTCCTCTAGATAATCTTGCTTTGTTCAGGTTCAAATATCAGTCTTAAAAGGAACCCTGTAACAGTGTATAGGTTCCTACACACAGTAACACGTTTAAGGATTTGACACCTACTGGTAACAACAGGGATGTCACCAATAGGACTGTATAAATGGACTTACCTCTTTTCTAACTTGGATGGACGCTTAGTCTTAGTGTCATAGACTTAGAACTCTTAAAACAAACCAACCAACCCCCAAATTAAATCTTGACTATGGACTTGTATGAAGAACTTGTGTTTTAATCTTCTCCTGTGTTAAGAACCCTATACTACGAGGGATTTTTCTTATCTCTTGCTCACCCCCAGTATACGTCCTAGCTTAAAAGAAGATGATGATAAACTTTTTTTGAGTTTAAGAGTGTACGTATTACGGATGATGAGAGTCTATGTAGGATTCATTGGACTTAGTTTCCAATTCCCCATCCGTAAACCTAGGGCAGGCTTTGTACAGGAGATGGCAGGGGTGGGCTGGCAGCACAGGAGATGCTTAAGTTTATTGCTGATATTTACTGTAAACCCAAAGTTTAATATTAATAAAGGACATTTTAAATTGTTTTGGGAAGTGAAAGTGACCATTTTATTTAAAGGTTCCCCCCCCCCCCTTCTGTCATTGATACTTAATTTTTTGTCTAAACCTTTCTCTGAATTTTTCTACAGAAATTCTCCATCTCCCAGCTCTTTAGCCAGCAGCGACTCAGGAAACACAGATGAAATTCAGGATGAGTTGGACAGAGAGACGGATGTGGAGCCCATGGTCAGCTGATACGTAGTTGGAGCATTCCAATGAAAGGGAAGATACAAGAAAAGATTAAAAAACAGTACACTGAGGGGGGGGGGGAAAAAAAAGACTTGTAAGCCCTTGCACAGGGTTTCTAAGGACTCATTCCTACACACATCCCCACCCCACCCAAGGATTGGTGCTGTAAATTTCTATTGTTATACAAATCATAAATGCAGAGTCCTGTAAGAAAACATGGTGTTTTAATTGTGCCTTTGCCCCAAGCTGAGCCACTTTGAGCTCCAGTGGAATATTAATAGCAGGTGTTTTTATAAAAAAAAATTATTTAAAAAAAAAAACCTGGTAGCAGCAGAGAATGGTGCTGCAAAGGCTCTGGGTATTTCAATAAGCTTACGGTTTTATTGAACTGCTGCACTGATTGGCAAAAGGAACACCGACAAAATGAGAAGCGAACCCAAGACAATTACGGTACAATTACCAATGTCTGGCACAAAAAAGAATGCCTCCAAATTGAACTGTAAATGCTTAAAAATAATAGCGGGTTTAGAAGACTGCTTTTAGGATTAAGCAGTTATACAATATTAAAAGGAATTTCTTCATTCCATCTTTTTGGGTGAAGGAGCCTTTGAGATTTGTACAAGCTTTCTGCTCGACTCCAGAATCTGAAGAAGCGGGTCTCAGCTCGGTGGCAAAGCAGGTCAACAAAGCAGGGGTCAGTGGGGTGGGACTATCACTGATAAACTACTATGCAAAAAAAAAAAAAAAGCTCGCCTTATTTATATGGAATGTTTGGTCCCTGCTGGGCTACAGTTATCTCTTGGGGAAAGGAAAGCTAAAAACACATTTTGCACATGTTAGTTATCTGTAGAGCTTCTTTTGAGGAGGAATGTCGTATTACAATGCCTTTGTTTCCAGTGATTGGATTAAGAGGGGAATCAGCCCTTCAGTTCCTGTGTTGTTTTGTGTTTTCCTTTTTTCAGGTTGGTTTTTTTGTTTTTAACCATAGTGTTTGCAGATTTTACTTTGCTGACAGGGAGATAACTCCATTTTATGCTGCTTTCATGATGTTTAGAGTGGGTAGTTGAAGCATCAGGATAAACTGACATGTGGTGGTATAGATGTAGGCTTGAGACATGACATTGGGAGAGTTCCAGACCACTGTTCTTCAGAAAAGCCGAACATCGGAAAATACTGTAATCCTTTTTAGGGCGTAGTAAAATGAATGCCAAACTCCTGCTGCCCTGGAATTAGGGGAGAACAGCCATGTGCTTTCTCTGTGAGAAAGCGAGAAGACCTAGGCTTTGTCAACCTTTCTGTATTTTTACATAGGAGAGAGCAGCAGCAAAAGTCAGATCACTTGGTGGTATTTGAGGAAGGTCTGGGGTCATCAAGCTGTTGATAGTTATTAATGGGAATTGTAGCACCTCAGCCAGGTAAAAACAGGGTATAAACCTCAGCCAATAATTTTTTGTTTGTGTTTTAGACCAAGACTGAAAGTGTAGTTAATACTGCCTAAAGTAAATACCAAATGTTGTTTGTTTGGTTGGGTTTTTTTCCCTGCCAGAAAGCTTAGAAACTGCTATGTAGGAGCAGTGCTAAGGCTGGACAGGGAAATACCCGATTTAAGCACCCTCTCAGTGTTATGTAAAGGTAAGCTGGCCAAGCTTTTTAGCTTCCTGAGTATTGTTTCCAAGCCTCTCTTACCTATCGATCTGAAATCAGCGGGGTTGCATTGTAAGCATACAGCCAGTATAGATCAGTGTTGCTTTCTTCCAAAAGAGCACAAGTGTCTCAGCAAATGGTGTGTTCCTGGGCAGAAATGCCTCTCCGTCTTGCGCAGCTATGCAGAGGGGCAGGACCTCACAGGGTTTCTGCTCATGCTGTAACTGTGGGTACAGTAATGTCCTCTCAACCTGAGTTTCCTGTGTTGCTGCCTGGAGTTTCATTGCTGTTCAGATCCGTCTCCTGCTTGGACACGATGGTGCTTCTAGGCCATGTCAATCAAATGGGCTCCCTGTGTTTTTCAGAGTGGAGAGGAGTACTGGGATGATCCGTCTGGATCCACAGTGTGGAGGCCACCATCCACAATCAGTGGCTTCTGTCCAAGAAAACAGATGCAAGGATATTCTTGTGGTTTCCTTACTGACTGAAGTACTCAGAGCAGTTATTCATAAAGTAGCTAGCAACTTCTTGGTTCTTGTGGTGTGGGTTAGGGGCTTTTTCAAAGCCTGCTTCATCGTGTAGACGTAGATAACTTTTCTCTGGAAAAGGAACCTTATTCCAAAGTGCTCATTCCTATTATTTCTTAGGTGGCCAAAGTGGTAAATGCCATGTTCACTAGGGCTGCAAGCTGGGGTGGGCGGNAGTACTCTTAGGGTTTCAAGCCTGTATGAACTTCAGCTGCTAATAAGTAGTTTCTCACGAGGCTGAGAAACCGTCTGCCAAAGCTGAATGTCTGTAATGCTTTAGTGACTTTGGTGGAGGCATTGTTAAGCAATCTACTTGCACAGTGAATCAGCCTCGTCGCAGGCTGGCGTTCAGCTCTCCTCAGTTATGAAATGCTCTTTGGTACTGGAGAAACTGAGCAATTTTAACGGCCGTCCGGCTTAGCTGCTGTTTTTTTGTTGTTGGGGTTTTTTTTTTCTTTAAAACTCAGTGTCCTAGTAGGAAAAAGGCTGAGTGTTCGTGAAACTAGTAGCTGGTATGTTGAGGGTAGGAAAGAATATCCTCAGTTTGACAGCGAGAGCCAAGCGAGGAAGCAGAAATTCAGCTGTCAAAACAAGCTAGCTGTAACCTACAGTTTATCTCATAGCCATAATTATGAGGAGCCCCTGTAATAGGGTTGCATTTGTGGGTAAGTGTAAGGGATGTGGGTCTATAGTAGAGGGTATAGAAATAACGTGTACGATGGTGATGTGTATGATGGTAAACTACTGTGGTGGTTGGTGTCTGTTTCTTATAACCATATGTAATCCATTTTTAAAGAAGAAAAGGTGTTTTCATACTTGGGATTGGGGGGTTATTTTCATTTAGGCTGTATAGGACTCGGCGGATCAACCTTTCGGGAGTTAGGAGGGTTGGTCCTTGATAGTTTCCCTAGGAGGTCTTTGGTTTAGTTTCAAGCGATGCTGCTGATGTAGCTGACAGTGGTCCAGTTCTGCTTGCGTTTAACCACTCTGTAGAAACCAGATCAAAAGCTTGCCAGAAAAAAAGGGTGAAAATGCTGGAAATGATTTTGATGACCTCTTTCTTTTTTCCTTTGTAAAGCTGTAAATACTTTATTTTTGTTTTCTATTCTTAATGCGGTGTCATATTGACACTTTTTTAGACTTACAATCAGAAAATCCTCCTCATTGTTTCTCATTTTTTTAAAAGGGGATTTCAAGGAAGCAAATTTTTTTGCTTGTTAGCAGTGTAATAATAGATCAAATTCCTAAAATGGGTTTGTACAAAAAATGTTTTCAGTCAACAAATGGCGGTTGCTTTTGTGGATGCATGTTCAAAATTGTCCAAAGAATAATGTGGTACAAACATTTTTTTTTTTCAAAGACTTAGTAATTATCGTATTAGTTCACACAATGAAAAAACAAAATTCTTTAAAAAAAAAAAGTGTCTGGGGGGGAAATGTAATGAAACTCATCTAAGCTAAATGTGTAATCTATTTATAAAAAACACAGTATATATTCTATTTTTATTAGAGGTTTTTAAAGTGCAAACAGGGTTCTGTTAGCAAATGCAATTATTCCCTTGTAAAGTATCTTTTGCTCTGATGGGACTCCAAATTCTCAAACGGTTTCAAGCGACAACATGGAAACAATCTAACAGTATGGCTGTGAAGCACTCGCCCATCGCTTCCTCGGAGCAAGAGACGGGGAAAGGAAAACAGGTTAACAGCTTTTCTGCGACTGCAGAATTACTGCTGTTTCCCCTGTTGGTTTTTTTTTCTTCCCCGATTGCGAGGCATTCTGCTGGAGAGGGTAAGGACCTCGTTTGCTCCCCTAAATACCGGGGGTTATTGCAGCGCAGCAGTCTTGAAATCAGCTCCAAAGTGGGTTTTGTGGTTGGAAGATAAATTGTGTTTGTCTGCACCGGTATAAATTGGAATTAACTTGATGAAACAAAATAATAGACCAGAATCGTGCCTGAATATAGATCTAAAGCTGCTAATATGAGAGATTTTTTTTTGCATACCCATTCCTGCCAGCAAAAATACAAGTTGGGTCATTGGTCCAAGGTTGGCTGAGGAAAAGCCACAGCGATCAGTGGGTGCTCACAGCCTTGCCACAGTGCTGCGGTCTCTGTAAAGCAGCTATTTCCTTGTTTCCCTTGGCTCTGGAAAAACATGGAAGAAGGTTTGTGTTGGAGCGCGCAAGGAGAAGAATTGCAATACTGGGAAGTCTCGGACTGTGTTTCACGCTGGAGAGTGCTTCATTTTAGAGCTGAATGTTTAAAGGACGATTTAGCACAGCAAAATGAGGAAATTGTAGTGCTTCCATGGTGTAATGATACCCTGATGAGGATTTTCCACATGTTGCTTCAGGACTTCTGGGTTTTTATTCTTTTGCACTGGTCCAGGACTTGGTTGCAGGGGAACACCACAGGTTTTAAAAATGTTTGCCTTCGGTGTTAAGTCACCCAAATGCTTGATTTTTTTTTTTTAAGCTTTTAGTAGAATGTAATTTCTGTCAGTTTGAGTTTTAACTGAGAAAAGAAATTACCATGATTGGCCATGCATAGTATCCTGGTGTTAATCATGCTGGTTTTAGAGGTGAACTAGAAACATTACCCACCAAATTCTTCATTCAGTCCCTTGCCAGCCCGTTTTGGAGAGGTGGGCACTGGAGGCTTGAACCCAAGTCTTTGGCAGAGCAGTGAAGAAACACGTGATTATTTCTTTTTGTCTGTTTTTGTGTGTAGTTCAGTGTCTTAAGACCCTTCCGCCCTTGCGGGAGCCTTTCAAAGCTTCTCTTTTGAAGAAGCAACAAATTGTCTTTAAGAAGTGGATATTTGATGCTTCTGGGAATCACGATTCCCTCCTGATTTGAGGCACTTCCACACTGCAGCACTTCCGTAAGCAAAGGTGGTGCTCGTAGGTCTGGCTGGCTCCGTCTTTGGAGGAAATGATGATATTAATGCTTAAAACAAACCCTGGGGTGGCTCCAAACCTGTGTCACTTCCACGGCAGAACACCCCAGCACTGCTGTGCGGTTTGTTGGCTGCCCAGACTGACAATCCCTGCACAGATTTCATCTGAAATCCTGAAATATCTGTTTTATTAGAGAGTGTTGAGGATGATTAAAAGCTTGGTCACCGGACACACTTCTTGTGTAACGTGGTTTCACCAAAAGAGACACGCAATTCAGTCCTTAAAACACCTTACCTGCGGCTAAAGTGTACGTAGCTAAGTTCTGCCAAAAATGATTATTTATTATTTAACGTGTTTAAGTGGAGGGTATTGATGACTCTTTCCCCATGCTGTGTCACTTCTTGTCAGTTCCTCTTAGGTCATGTAAGAATTTCTTTTATACACATTAAAACAGACTACTGATCAGTGTGGAAATGAACCTGTTTACCATACTGTTGTAAATATTGTGCTTTATATTCTGTATATTAGCTTCTTTTAAAGAAAAAGACTGAACTGATGATGCTATTTGATCTCTGGTGAGGAAAGGACGAAGGATGAACCAGCTCCCAAGCTTGCTCCGGAGTAGAGACGTAAATCGATTTCCTCTGTGGCTGGAAGTCCGTCCTGGGTATTTGCAAGCGGACCAAATGGTACACGCGCTTACTGGCGGTGGATTTCGGACCATCAAAGGCTTCGGAAATCTAATCCACTTTAGCAGGGGCACCGAGAAGCACCCGCAGCGAGAGCCAGAAGCCTTCGTGCTCCTCTGAGTTCCAGCGGATTATCTCTATTTTCCTTTTGTTAGTGCCAAAACCAACCCCACCGACCCCTTCCAGGTCTGCTCTCCGGCTCCCCGTACGCCGTTCCGCTCTCCCAGCCTGTGTCCGTCCCTCCTCGGCCGTGCTGCCCCTCCGGAGCGGTTCATCCTTCGTCGCTCGACCCATCGGTCGCGTACCCCACGGGCTTCTCTGCGCAAAGGGGTGTGCGGGAGCTTGTCGATGAAAACGGGTTGCAGTCCTTCTCTGGTTACAAGGAAAAAAAAAATCCTATAAAATAAATACCAAACTCCTGGTTAAGGTCTGTGTGTGTGAATTCTTGGGTTGCAAAACACCTTTTTAGGGAAAAAGCTGCTTGTGCCTTTGGATCCGGGGTGGGGGGACACCTTCCTCTCTCCCTGGAGCCCCAGCCCAGGCCTGGGCGGGTGATTTGGGGTCCCAAAATACCCCAAGCCCCCCTAAAAATGGGGATCTTTCAGCTGCACCTTTCAAAGCGCTGATGTAAAAATAATAAATAATATATAAAAATCCCCCCTGCACAGCCAGCCTCCCGCTGGCCCCTGCCCGTGGCCAGGCCCCCCTTTTGGGTTAAAATCCCCTTTATTTTTAATTTTTTTTAATTCTCAAAGGGGACCGGAGCAGCAGCTTCAGCTTTTCTCTCTCTCTCCCCACGCAGGTCCGCTCCCGCAGGATCGCCGAGGCCGGGACCCGCCGCCCCCTGCGCCTTTTTTTTTCCTGGTTCGTTTTAT
>WAAD01042400.1:21587-95892 GCA_013389945.1 Fregata magnificens
GGGGGGGCACCCAAACCCCACCCGAACCCCCCCTTCTTGCAGCATTTCCACGCGTGGCCGGGCGCGGCGGGTGGAGGACTCGGGGGAGCTGCTGCAAGGGGCCCCTTCGCTGCGCGTTGCCTTCACTCGCTTTTGCTGGCCCAGCCCTCCCTCGCGTCTTGCCGGGCACCTTCCCCGCTGCCAAGCGCAGGCTCTTCCTCCCCCTCTTCCCATTTTTCCCCCTTTTTTTGCCCCATTTTGGGGGGGAATGTTGCTGAGATGGGCAATTTAGTGTTCGCGCGGGGTTGGGAAACGCATAGCCTGAAGCTGCCAAGGTCCAACTGCTCCCTGGAGCGTGCAGGGTGTGCAAAGCCTGCAGACCTTGCCAGCCCGGCTTTTGCCCCATGGACTTTGCCAGGAGCTGGTGGCACGTTGGGCTGGTGCAGCAAACCGCATCGATTCGGAGCTCGGCCTGCGCGTCATCCCTTAGAAATTCCTTTTCCAGCACCTTTTTCATAGCAAGAAGGAATAATTGGCTGGAGGCGATGTCCGGGCTCAGTTCCTGGCTCCGGCATCATCGTCCGACGGGATGGAGCGCAGGCGTGATAACGCGGTGTCGCGCCTGGGCGTGCGTAGCCGGTTTGGGCAGGGAGCGCGGCGTTGAGCGATAAAATGCGTCTTGCTTGGAGGTTGGGGCATGGAGGGAAGGAGGAAACCCGGGTGGGGATTTCAGCGTCTGTTTTGCTTCCTCTCCTAGGCGGAGATGGCAGCACCGCTCGGCCATCGAGGTGACCAACGAGCCCATCCTCGAGTTTAAGCCAGGGAGCCCCGAGCGAGCGGCGCTGCAGAAGGTACCGCTGCAGGGGATCGAGCTTTTTTGGGGTCCTTAAGGTCCCGGTTTGTGCTTCTGGTGCTGCACGGCAGCCCCAGGCTCGCTCTTTCCCGGTGGGGCGAAGCCCCGTCCCAGCCAGCGCCCGCTCCTTCCCTTTGGGGACAGTTGGAGCTGTAAATCCTGTCCCCGTCCCTCCAGCCCGCCAGCATCCCGTACCCAGGGGACCGAAGGAAGCCTGTCCCCAGGTTTCCTTTGCTCGTGGGGCTGGCGGGGAGGATGGATGGCGAGGAGGGGCGGCCGGCGGAGGTCTGCATGTACAGCTCCCACCGCGGTGCTCTCCTCCTCCTCTCGCTTAGGCGCTCGCCGACCTGAAGGGCAAGACAGAAGCCATCCCGTGCATGATCGGGGGAGAAGAGGTGTGGACATCGACGGTGCGGTACCAGCTCTCGGTGAGTTTGGGGGAAAACTTCTTTAACAAGTGAGAACAGAGTAAGGGGATGTACCCAGCAGGAGAGAGGTCCGTCGGACTGATAACTCCAGAGGCTTTTCTTCTTTTCAGCCATTTAATCATGCGCACAAGGTGGCCAAGTACTGCTACGCCGACAAGGTGAGCGCATCTCACTGCCCTCCCTCTTCCTTTTGGGGTTTTTTTTGGGGGGGGGGGGGGGGGGGGGGGGGGGNTAGCGCGCCTTATCTCGCAGCGGGGTTACGAGCCTTGTGGCATGATGCTCTTTGAGATTGCTGGTCTGGATGAAATGCAAATTGCTGCTCAGATTGTGAGCAGGGAGGCTCCAGGGGTGAGCATTGGCTTTCCAAGGCCCAGGAGTCCTGGAACAAATCAGTACCAGGAGCTGCAAATTTGGGGTTGTGATGGGAAGGTGGCTGCTGTGGTTTGTGCCTGGGGGTGGATGGCCCCTCGCCTTCCCCTCCAAGCCGGTGACAGAGAGGTGGTGGGTTCCTCCTTGCTGCCTCTCCCCTTTTTTTCCGCAGGAGCTCATTAACAAAGCCATTAACGCTGCTTTGGCAGCGAGGAAGGAATGGGACCTGAAACCTGTCCAGGACCGAGCCCAGATCTTCCTGAAGGCAGCTGACATGCTGAGCGGCCCGAGGCGAGCAGAAGTGCTGGCCAAAACCATGATCGGGCAGGTAAGGGAGATGCGGGCTTGACCCAGCGGATAGCTGGGGTGAACGGGAGGGAATCTGGGGAGCTGGCAGCCAGGGAAGCAGGGCAGGAAGAGCTGCCAAGGTATTTTTTGGCATCGGGAATGGCTGTAATGTTAGAAGTGCTGCGAGGGGAAACAGGCTGATCCTAAAGCCGATCCTTGCCTCTTTGCTGAGGAAGAAGGGAGGTGGTGCTGGGAGTTCTCAAGCTTCGCGGGAACGGGATCAACCGATGCGCGCTGCGATTGTCAGGGTTTGCCCTTGCGAAACGCCCCAGCAGCCCTGGCGTTCCCAGGGGAGGCTGTCGGGGAACATGGGTGGATGTGACGTCCCCTGGCACAGGCATGGGCTGCATTTGCTCAGTGCAGAGGAGATGTGGTGGGATGGGGGCTTGCAGGAGGCCACATCTTTTGGAAGCGAGCACGTGGTCTGTGTGAGAGGCAACCCACAAACCGCATCTGGATGCGCCGTGCCGCACCACTGCGGCTCACGGCTGCTGCATTCCCCCCCTCCCGTCAGTGCTTTTACTTGATGCGACCTCTCCCGGCAGGGTAAAACAGTCATCCAGGCAGAAATCGATGCTGCTGCGGAGCTGATAGACTTCTTCCGATTCAATGCCAAGTACGCTCTGGAGCTGGAGAACAGCCAGCCCATCAGCGTGGACATCAGCACCAACAGCATGGTCTACCGAGGGCTGGAGGTGAGAGGCTGTCCCCCTGCTTCTGGAGCTCCCTTTTTTGCCCCAAGCTGTGGTGTCACGCCACGGTGAGAGGAGGCACCGCGCTCCCAGCGGTCCTTTTCCTCTCCCACTCGCAGGGTTTCGTGGCAGCCGTCTCTCCCTTCAACTTCACGGCGATCGGTGGCAACCTGGCAGGGGCTCCGGCGTTGATGGTGAGTGTCGTGGTGGGGTTTAAGGAGAGCCAGGGATGGAGAGGAGAGTCCGGAGAAAGGCTGGGAGGGGGACCTGGTCTCTCCGAGGCTGCGGCTTGCCTGGTCTGGGCTCCGCAAGGAGCAAATTCAGCCTCCCTGATTCTCTGGTGCCGTTCAATAGGACACACCTGGGGTGTCCCTTCTGGTGGCCCCCTTGAATTCAATCAGCTGTCTTGCAATTAGGCTCAGGTGTCTTTAATTACAATGAGGCATTCTAGTGGCCGGATTTTAGACCTGTCCGCTGATGGGGGAAGTGTTGGAAAAGGAAAAACTGTCCAGACCTGCTCTTTTTGGGTTTTTTATTCTGAAGCAAGGTGTCTTTTCCCTCCTAGGCTGGGTTTTAGATTGAGAGAAAAGGTCAGGGTGCTGCAGGAGGGAGGGGAGACGAGAAATACAGCAGGGTTTTGTTTGCCTGCATGGTGCTTGCTCTGTGAACGGGGCTTCAGGGTGCTGTTGCAACACGAAAGTGTAATCAGTTTGTAATTGCTTAGGTTCCTCTTGGAGGATGCTTTTTGGGTACAGCGGATGCGTTAGGGTGAAGGTAGGAGACAGCAGCTTGTGGCCCTGGCATTTAGCACGGAACTGGGAGACAAAAGATCCTGGCAGACAGGAAAGATGGTCCATAAAGTCAAAGTGTCGGTAAACGGCGTTTCTGTACGTGCCCCACCCCAATGTGCCTGTCGAGCACAGGGAGCGCCTGCCTTTGCAGGGTCGGTTTGGGGAGAGACTGTAATAACCTGATGAATTTGGGCCAGGATTAATTAATTTATTGTTGCACTGGAAAAATAAAACCACAAAATTGTCCTGAGCGCTTTACTGATTAGGCTCAGATTTCATCCTGGCACCAAAGATGGTCCCTCCAGCAGTAGTGTCCTGTGCTGGAGGTGGAAGAGGCTGCGAGAAGGGAGAACACCAAGCGTTTTATTTGGGGACGTCACATTTTAAAGCAATATTCAAGGTGAAGCATTTGAACCTGTCAGTTTTGTAGGGGAGGAGTGGGGAGAAGGAAGGAAGAGGGTGAAGCTAACGTGGAGCTGGGAAGTTTTTTGGGGGAGGGAGATGCATTCCTTCCAACCCAGGATTTGAGGAAGGTCCTCGGCTTTGGGGCGTTTGGTGATAAACTCATCCCAGAGCAGAGGAACCTTGCTGGCATGGGGCAAGCCCGTGCTGGCAGGTCTGAGTGAACTGTTTTGGGCATCCTGCGGTGCATCCACCTCTCCCTCCTCGAGTGTGACGATAAATTCGCACCGGGCCGCTGCAACGTGCTGAAATCTCCCTGCTTGCCCTGGGCCTGGGGCAAAAAGGAGCAGGGCATCAGTGGGTGACTTGAAAAGCTCAGCGGCAGGTGATACCGGGAATTAAATTTAGGAGAAAATGGTACCTAGTAGGTGGATATTAATTAGAGCCCCAGTGTTTTAGTCACTGCAGCGCGCTTCCCAGGGGATTAAACATTGCTCTTGCCTAAAAAGCTGGAGAGATCAATGCGGTTAATGCCATTGCAGTGTCGGGAGCGGGATATCCAGTTGCTGCACCGCACTGGTATCCAGGCTGCCGGGCATACTGTCTCTGCTCATGGCCTGAGTTAGATTTCCCAGCTGCTTGGAGATTTTTTGCAGGTTGTGGTTTAGTTTTCTCACCGTTTGCAGTGGAAGGATTAGTGGGGGCCAGGAAGGAGCTTTGCCCGCACCACAAGTCCCTGGAAAGCAGGCACCTGGTTGAGACAGAGTCCAAAAATCCCCCTCCTGCTCCCCCGGGGCTGTGACCCTGTTGCACGGTCACATGCGGTGGGGGCCAGGAGGTGTGACGGTGACGCAGGGGAGGTCACTGGGCCCCCCGTGGCTCTGCGGCTGCGCACGGAGGCGAAGGGAGGACGGTGGCAGGGAGCCAAAGGGGTGGGGTGCCCCCGCCAGCGTTTTAGCGCCGTGTTTTCCAGCCAATTGTGCTGTTTGCTTGTGTTTAATCTGCGCTTGAGTTTTTATTTCACTGCTTTGGCAGGCGCAAACACCTGCTGGGTGGTGCGCAAACCCGGCGGCAGCGAGTGACAGCGCTCGCAGTGTGGTAAGGACATTTCTTAGCTGCGCTGTCCCATTTCCCAAGACATAAAACAGGTCCATGTTTCGCAGCTCCTCTTAGGGAAGGCAAAACTCTGCGTCCCGGGCAAGGGAGGGTGTGCAAGGCTGGCACAGCGACCTGGTGCTCTGAAAGGGGAGGATTTTTGTGCCTTCAGCTGACCAGGGCAATCACATTCCTTTTCAAAACCAATGCTTGGGGTAAAAGGTAGGTGTGAATCTCCCAAAGGTGCCATTGCTTCGGTCCCATCTGCTGTGGGCTGCGGGACAGACTTTTGCCAGAGCATTTAAGCATTGCTTACCCGTGCGTGGGCTGAAGCCTTTCCTCGTGTGCTGACTTTCTCCTCTCCCCCAGGGAAATGTGGTCCTGTGGAAGCCCAGCGACACTGCCCTGCTCTCCAGCTACGCCGTCTACAAGATCCTCCTCGAAGCCGGGCTCCCTCCGAATGTCGTGCAGTTTGTGCCGGCGGATGGGCCTGTGTTTGGAGACACTGTCACGAGCTCCGAGCACTTCTGCGGGCTCAATTTCACTGGCAGCGTGCCGTATGTTGGGGAGGGGAGCGGCAGCGGGGAGAGGGGCTGAGACGATGCTGGGTGCTCGTCTGCCGGTCCTTTGAACATGTAGTACAGTGTTGAGGAGGGTAGCAGGCAGACAACCGGCCATCCTTATACCATGTAGAATCATAGAATCATAGAATCATAGAATCATTGGGTTGGAAAAGACCTCTAAGATCATCAAGTCCAACCATCAACTAACACCACCATGACTCCTAAACTAGACCCTGGAGTGCCACGTCTACACCTTTAGTAGTTAAATGTAGTTAAAGTAGGGTTTTAAAACTGATTAAAAAAGTGTCTAACCAGGTTTTCTTGCTACAGGGAGTGCATTTAATAGCAGGATGTTCCTGTTGCTAAACTCAAGGCACAGACAATAGATAAAGTTGCATGTGACACTGCCCTGTCTCCCAGGGATGCTGTGATTTGGCTTAATGAACCGCAGTGCGCTGGCGGGGCGATGCCAGCTCCAGGTAGATTTGCAAACTCGTGCTCTGCCTGCGCGTCAGGGTGTGTTAGCGACGCCGAGGGCCCCAGCAGCCCGCAACGGGCTATTAAACGCAGGGACCCCACTCCACCGGCAAAGGACATGGTCTGATGAGCGTCGTGCTTTAAGGGTGGGAAGCTCATAAATTCGTATTAGTGGCTGTGCCGCCTGGTGGGAGGCTATTAGCATTTTTATTGTTTTGCAGCCCAAGGGTTTGTCACAGTAAGGCCTGAAAAGAAGGGGGGAAAGGGGAAGAACAGAAACTTCGGCTGGACGCTCGCTCCTGTGGTCTTCCCTGTGACACTGCAACAGTTTCTTATTTTTAAAACTAGGGGGGTTGTTGTCTAGTGCCATTGCTTTGAGACCTAGGGTCTCATTCTTGGCTAGCAGCTCCTCTTCCACTTGTAGGTGTCCCTTCTTTTGGGGATGGATGCAGGGGTTTGCTGGGCTCCGCTTCAGCAGCGCACATCACCTACATGTGCCTTTTCCAAGTGCCGCCCCCGTGCAAAGGCGAGAGTGTGCTGACCAGCCTCTTCTTTCTCTTCCAGGACTTTCAAGCGGCTCTGGAAGCAGGTATCCGAAAACCTGGATCGCTACCGCAATTTCCCACGTCTGGCTGGAGGTAACTGCTGCCTCTTACACNGTGATGGCCAGGATTCCTCTCCTTGTGAGCAGAGAGCAAATGACGCAGTAAACTGCGTCCTGTCCACCTTCTGTGGCAGAAGCGTAAAGCTTGTTCGTCTGGGCGCGCTGGGTATTTGGAGGAGCTATTGGCACCGGCTCCCACCGGCACGGGATGGGCTTTTATGGTGGGGGGCTGGCACTTGGGTGGGAGGAGGTGACGCTCTGGGGTTGCAGAGCTTCCACGCAAAGTTTGGGAACTCAGGTCAGTCCTTTCTCCATCAGTTTTGTAAGCCTGCTCCAGCTCCTTGAGCTCTGGGGTTGTGCTCCCCGGGATCGCGGCGCTGTCCCTGTTCCCCAAGGAACCGTGGACCTGGCAGGGCGAGCGCTGGCCAAGCCCCTTGCAAGGGACCCGGCCGTGGCTTGTGCTTTTTGGAGGCGGCGCAGCCCTGACACCTCTTCACTTGCCCCTTTTCCTCCCTTCTGCGGCACCAGAGTGCGGCGGGAAGAACTTCCACCTGGTGCACAGCTCGGCCGACGTGGCCAGCGTGGTGAACGGGACCCTGCGCTCGGCCTTCGAGTACGGCGGCCAAAAGTGCTCGGCTTGCTCCCGCCTCTACGCCCCGGACTCGCTGTGGCCCCGGATCAAAGAGAAGCTGCTGGAGGAGCACAGGAAGATCAAAGTGGGAGACGTGAGTGGAGCTGCCGGGCTGCTGAAGGGCTTTGCGGCTCAGCGGGTGGTTGATGGGATTAGAGACTGCGGTAACTGGCTACTAATTCCTATTGAACCGAGCTTTTTATCCACTGGTTCTCCCCACCACCGCCCCTCCGTGTCCCCCCCTTCATCTTTTTTTAGTGATTAGACATTAACTTGTAGCCAGCGTCTTCGGGAAGGATTGCTAAGTCACTGAATACTGCAGACTAATTGAAAAGGGGCAGCTTGTGCCCTCGAACAGAGGTGTGTTTGGAGCAGGTGGAGGTGTTATTTGGGGGAATTTCAGGTCCTCCTACTTTCAGAGTTAGCTTTTTGGCACAGTTTGTACTTACATTGCCTCCTTTCTGGCTTCCCACAGCCCGCCCAGGACTTCGGGACGTTTTTCTCTGCAGTGATTGATGACAAGGTGAGCCCACCGCTCCTGTTTCTACTAGTGCAAGAAGGTAACACCGCTGGGCTTTCATTAAGTGTTAGGTTAAATGTTTTTTTACTTTGCTTACAGCGAAGTACAAACATCAGTGATTAGAGCTGATTATCAGCCGTCTTTTGCTCCCTCCTATAGTATGGCATGCCTTAGTCACTGCCCCTCTTGCAAAGTGGGTTATTTTGCTGAGAAATTCTCTCAGACGTAAGGTTCAGAGTGCCCAGGACAGTATTTCCAGCTCCCACTCCTCCATCAGCTGCAAGAGCACTAAGAGCAGCATAGGGATTGTCCAAATCTCCTTTTAGACCCCTGAACCCACACTTTTTTTTTTTTTAATTGCCTTTTCTCAGTCTTTTGCACGGATTAAGAAATGGATCGAGCATGCCAAGAAGTCATCCAACCTCACCATCCTGGCAGGAGGCAGCTGCGACGACAGCGTTGGGTACTTCATCGAGCCGTGCATCATCGAGAGCAAAGACCCGCAGGATCCCATCATGAAAGAGGTGAGAGCAGCTTCTGGGGAGGTGGCAGGAAAGGCGCAAAAGGGGCTGTAGGTCCCCAACCTGAGGTGTCCGCTGGACACGTAGAGATGAATTGACCAGTGCTGTGCGGTAAGTGGGTCCAGGGACGTTCCTCTTCATCATGGTTTTAGCTCTAATGGGGTGCCAAAGCGCCCACCGCTTATTTTTGGAGGCTGTCCCCACCGAGTGCTTTTTTTTTTTTTTTTTTCCGTACAGGAGATTTTTGGCCCAGTCCTCACGGTATACGTCTACCCGGAGAAGCGGTACAAGGAGGTCCTGGAGCTCATCGACACCACAACGCCCTATGGCCTCACGGGGGCAGTCTTCGCCCAGGAGAAGTAAGTGCCAAAATCCACGCTGCCTTGCAGCATCCCGAGACGGCAAAGATGCTTTTTCCCTTCTGAGGTGAGCCATCTATCTCCCTTCTCTCCATAGCCCTGCGCAGCATGGTGAGGAGGAAAAGAAAGCATTTCCCGCAAAGCTTACCCTGCTTTTAGCCCTCTTCCTGCTGAGCAGGGAAGGGGATGCATCTAAGGTGGTTTCTCAGCCCCAAAATGCTTTTTTGATGAGAAACTATCCCGAAGGTGACATTTGGAGCATATTGGAGGATGTGGCCCCAGCCCTCTTAAGCAGGAGGAGGGCTAAGAGCAGTGTAACCCCACAGGGGGACCATCCTTAAGTTATAATCACCTTCATTTTATAACAACAAAACTTAAAAAGAGAAACAAACTAAAAGAAAACAAAATTGGAATAATTTAATTGAGTTCTAAGTATGCACGACCCGTTTCAGTGTGTATTAAACAACATGCAGTCCTGGAAATGTGTGCCAAGAAATGCAAACAGGCTTTTTTGCACAATTTTAATTGCTATAGAAGGCTAGAGGCCTCCGCACGAGTTTTTGCCATTGCGTTGTGGTCACAGCCATTTCTGTCCCCTCCTTAGGAGAATCATCGACGAAGCCAGGAACCTTCTGCGCAACGCGGCCGGCAATTTCTACATCAACGATAAATCGACAGGCGCCGTTGTGGCTCAGCAACCCTTCGGAGGCTCCCGTATCTCAGGTGAGACCAAAAACTCCTGTCTGGAGACGACACTTACCTGCACGGCCGTGCACTGAGCCGCATCCCCCTCTGGGCACGTCCTCCATCCTCCAACTCGTGGTCACCCGCACTTTCTTTCCTTCCGAAACAGGCACCAATGACAAACCTGGTGGCCCCCACTACATCTTGCGCTGGACATCTCCCCAGGCCATCAAAGAAACGCACGTGCCCCTGACGGACTGGCGCTACGCCTACATGCAGTGATGCCTTCTCCCCGGCCCCGCACCGGTACTACTGATCCTCAACGCACAGAGTGGCTTCGCAGCTACAACCTTAAACCGCACTTAAATCTACTGATCTTTAACCCATCGAGCTTAGGTTTTATTTTTAAAGAAAAATTCTATTATTATTAAATTGTTAACTCAAAAAAGAAGTCTTTGTGGTTTTCTTAGTCATGTGAGTATGTTTAGTTAATTAATTAAGGAGTGGCTGGAGGTGTGGTTGCAGAAGCATACCTGGACCCCAGGTTCCTTTTTTCCTCCCATTTTGTCCATCCCGAGCGGTCCAGCGCGGTTCCCTCTCAACTGGGCTGAGTGCGCTGGAATTAAAGCGGGAGATGGGCATTAAGAGGCTGGCCCTGTCCCGGTCACCTGTAAAAAGCAACATCCTTCCCTTCCCTGTCCCCGAGGCCTCCTGTCCCCCGGCAGAGCATGAGCTGCCCCAGCAGACATCACTGCAAAGTTAAGGGCTGCCCTTACCAGCCTTCCCGGGAGGTGTGGGAAGCCAGGCTTGTTTTAAACCAGAGATCAATGTGGTGGGAGCCCTGAGCCATATTTTCTCCCTGTTCCTGAGGAAGAGCAAAGCCTCCAACACACCCAAAGGTTTTTGATGTCGGAAGAGAACGTGGCGGAAGGCGCATTGTGCCAGGAGAGGGCGGCTGCGAGCGCGGTGCTGCTTAGAAATAAGTTTAAGCAAACGCCTTACAAAGCCAACGGCCAGGGTTACCTGCACATTGCCTTGCAAAGGGTCTCAGGGTGTGCTCAGGCATCAGGCAGGTGGAGCAGCAACACCCCACTCGGTCCCCTTGTTTCAGTACCGGTGGCGAGGTCAGGCTACCTCCGGTGCTTCCCATCAGTTAGTGGCTGCTTCCACTGCTCTGATCCTCGCATGTCCGCTGGAAGGAAGCGGAAAGATTTTAAGGGAAGGTGTTTCAATAATAGGAATGTTCCTGCACAAGCTGCTTAGGTGGATGCGGCATCCCTCAGCACCCCTAGAAGGAACTTAAGTATTAGCAGGAGGTGCTGGGACAGCAACAGGAGGCCTGCAATAATTAGAGCAAGATGCATTTCCCAGCCCGTTGTGCTCTGGCCAGGACCCCACTCCCGTGCCACGGGGCTGCTCTCCGACACGGCCCCGTCTCCGAGGCTCTGCACGCTGCCGAGTTAAGAAGTTAAATTAGTTCTGACCTTTGTGGTCCCCGGTTGCTGTGACCTGCGCAGGCTCTGCCTCGCCATCAGCAGGGTCTCACTGGACGGGTCCTGCAATGCAAACAGGAAAAGGGATCTCAGACGCAAAGTCTTGCACCCTTCCAGGATCATTTCTAATTTAGAAACGTGTACGTTTGTAACACCTACAATTAATAACTGTTCAATTACCAGGATTTGCAGATAGAGTGGATAACCCTGTTAAGGCTGTTGTAATAAGCATTAAGCATTGATCTTGTCCGTGCCTGGGCTGGTATTTAGTATGCAGGTCATGAACAAGTTGCCTTAATACCTGTGAATCCTGGTTTAACTGAGAAAATTTGCAATAAAATAAATTACAAAAACCTTTGTGTTCTTTTACGAATTATTTCTTCGAATTGTTGCCAAATGAAGAGCTAGATCGAGTGTGCATTCGGTACCTTTAGTGCATGCAACATGGTAAGAAAAGATGGGAACAATAAGGCATTCCACAAACCTGCTGCTTCTGCCTCTGCAGGGGCTGTTGCTGTTTGTCCTAGCAGCTCTGTTCAGTTTTGGGACCCAACTGCAGGTACTGTCCTTCATGCTGCTGCACCCACCACCAACCAACCCACCCTTGTGCATATTGATTATTTCTTAAAAAAAACACCTCTCTGCTCTCATATTTAGCAGATAAGCCAGGACACTTGGGCTGCCACAGCTCTGCCTCTGCACATGTACACCGCAGAGCCCCCCAAAAATCAGCCTTTTGGCTGACCTTCGCACCGCACGCTCATCCCAGAGAGAAAAAAAATACAAAATAAAACCACCCCAGCTTTGTATTTTCTGCTAAAATGAGCAGAGGACCCTTGCATGAGGATAAGAGAGGCAGGACCGATCGAGTAGGTGCCTAATGCAATATCATCTGGGTTACTACAAAGCATCCTCTTGCTGCATACTGGGAGGGCACGCGGGAGCCCAGTTCAGCTCCAAAACCCCCCAATCCCACAGCAGGCAGGAAAGGACCGGACCCACCCCGACTTCAGGGACGGTCTCCGAACCCCCAGAGATCATCCAGGTGGGACCACGGCAACGTCCCATTCAGCCAAGTCACCTCCTGCTGCCCAGCTTAGGGTAAGCCCCTCCAAAGCTCTTCCGAACAGCGTCCCCCAACCTTTCCAGACTGGCCCATCAGCTCATTTAAATCTCATTAAGGGCTCTGCCTCGCACCCCCTCGCTGGGCAGCCGGGAGATCCGCAGAGCCACGGCCCAGGAGCCGAGCGCTCGTTCAAGCCACCGCCTTTGGCTCACGCCTTTTATGACTTAAGGCCAGAGCGTCAAGTGGATTTTTTTAGCCTTAACTCGGAATTTCATGCCTTTTGTGACTTTAAATCAGTCCCCTAATGCTATTTAAACAGTTGGCTTTTTGAAGCTGATAAATGCTTCAGTAGGTGTTTGGGAGAGGCAGGGGCTTTCGCAGCAGCCCCCCCAGGCACTCTCCTGCCTGCTCGGACGCTCCTGGACCTCTCTGCCCTGCACCGGGATGGGGAAAGGGGCCTGGGGACGGCACAGGGGCTCTGCATAATCCCACGGTGCTCAATAAAGAGAGGGAACAGGTTTGGAGCATCTCCAATAGGGATTCAATCCCATTCGCAGCCGGAGTTGGCCTGGCTCTTAGCAGTCCCCACCACATCCAGAAGCGCTCGGCTATCCATCCTCTGAGCCGGGAGCCGGGTGGGAGGCTGAGCCAGGATCTCTCTAGGAAGTGGCAGATTTTCCCCTCCGATAACACACAGCTCCATCTGCTTCCCGTTAGCGGCCCCAGCTGAGGCTAATTGGCAGATCAAACCCTCCGATGTCCCGCGTTAGGTATGTCGTTAGGAGAGTCCGGAGCAAGCACGACACTTCTTGGACAGAGCCCAAACGCTTCCCCCCTGTCACCCTGGGCTGCGCAGGGGTGTTAATGCAAACCACCCAGAGCAACCCAGGAGCTGGGGGTGATGAACAGGCAGCGAGACACTCGGAGCCCTCGGTGAGAGGGCCAAGTCTCAGCTTTAAAGCAAAGCAAAGTAGGAAACCGAGACAGCACGGACCTGTTCTTCTGTGGGGGGATAAAATGGGAGAGGCAGAGGACAGGCAGCACGCTCTGCTGTAGGGAGACCAGCACAGTAACAGCCACCTTTCTGTTTTAGCACTGAGCAGGGATGCTTCTGGCTTTCTAGGCAATTTAAAATTCCCCCAGATTGAATAGGAGAGGCAGTGACCATGATAATGCAATTGCTGCCCTAATGTTAGCTTCACTGCTTTTGCTTTTTTTTTTTTTTTTTTCCCAAAAAGGAAAGTTTTAACTCTCTAAGGACAATATTTGCGATTCCTCACTCTTAACACACACGTCGGGAATAGCTGCAATTCAGGACTGGGCACAGGACTGGAAAACGCCGGCACTGCATCCCAAGGACAAAGGGGATAACCCATCACCTCACCACAAGCACAGCACGTGAACACAAAAACTAAACCACAGAGGAGGTGCTGGACTGCATTTGGCTTAACGGGGGTTAGAAGAGAGCCCTTAACCTCCCTGTGAGGAGTCAATAAATGAGGTTTAAATGCTTGCACTGGGCAGCAGGTTGCAGCCAGTAGAAATAGTGCACTGAATATACTTCGCCAAAGCCTCTCTACGTTGCAGGATATGTTGGGGTCCCTGCAAAGCCCTAGAGACCAGGGGACACTCTCTAAATCAGGGTGCTGCTTCATAGCACACATGCCTGGAAGGGGCTGGAGCTCAGGTCACCTTCCTGCTTTGCAAACTCTCACCACCGTTTCCCAACCACAATGTCTTTTCCTGCCCAGCACCCTGGAAAACCACGAGCCAGATTTAGCAACAGATTTCTCACGGAGGGCAAATCTCTTGCTCTTACCTTACAGGATCCCACCTCTGCAAAGCAGCACCCACCCGAAGGCAGATCCTGCAGTCCAAGCCACATCCCTTCTCCAGAGGGGCACAGCCCTGGACCACCGCACACCTTTGCTCTCCCCCTTCCCATCCCAGGATTTTGAGCTCCTCTTGCGGCGCTGCCCAGCCGGTGACTGCAGCACCTGCCTGTGGGTGAGGCTGAGGGTTGCTTCCCCAGCTGGAGCCTATTTACAGGATGCAGCTGGCTGGGGGAGGCTGCTGCCCAACCTGTGCCCCTCTTTTCAGCAAGCTGGTTTGGGGGAGACCTTTAGGGCTCCCTCCTTTCCCAGCCTGCCTGATTTCTTCCTAGAAATCCTATATACAGTGTCCTAGGGGTGGATTTCCTGCCCAGCCAGTGTTTTAGGCTGGAGAGCAAGTACTAAACACAACCCAAGAGGCTGCTTTTACCTTTTGCTGGTGCCAAGGGGGTGGCGGGCAAGTGTTTCTGGCTGGGAGCAGGGAGGTTTCACCTTGCTCCCCAAGGAGAGGCCAGAAGAAACTCACTACATGGATGCTATGGGGGTGAAGGGCCACATAGGATGCAGGGAAGGGCTGTGGATGGTTGCAGGATAAAGGGAATATCTTACCTTTAAAGGCAGGCCCAAGCCAAACCCCAGCTTTACAAATCCCCTTAAGCTCTGCTTGTCGGAAAACTCCCCGAGGCTGAAAACTTTTTTGGACCCCACGGTTCCAGTGAGGAGGGTCTGCGTGCAATCCCCCTGTGTGCCTCCACCTGTGAGCAGGCAGGCCTCGCAGGCAGGGGTGCTGCTATTTACGGGGTATGCCTCCTGCCCCGTTATGGAGGCAGCAACCGCAGACTGGCGGCAGGCAGCAGCTTGCAGCACGGGTGTGCTCTGAATCAGGCCCCCACCCCAAAATGTCCTCCCTTCCCTCCCCATGCAGGGCTTTACGGTCCTGGGGCAGCAACGGACTGGCATCGCCTACTCCACCTCCACGGACTGATTTTCAGGCATAGCCAGTGTCTTCCTATTTTTCCATTCCTCGGAAAAGAGGATGAGGAGGAGAAAAGAGACACAGGGGTGAGGGGACAGTGGCAAGAGGGACAAAAAAATTGCTACGCGGGGGAGAGCCAGAAATCCCGAGCATCCTGAGAAGAAGGTTTTCTAGGGGGATGGAGACCCCCTTGGCCTGGTTTTTCTCTCTTTCTGCCTTATATTATTTCTCCCTTTTTGCCATTTCTGCCTGAGGCTTCGCCTCCCCCTGCCTCTTCCATGCTTTGTGGTTTGGGAGAGCAGAGAAATCCTCGGGGGTCCGGGGAGAAGATGTTTGCAGTACAAGGACTTAGCGGCAGATGGTGGTCTTTATCCCGTTCTCCGCAGATGGGGAAAACCAGCGGCCCCACAGCTCCCACCGGGCTGCAAGACTGGGCTCGCTCATCCATGGGGGCTTGAGACTGGGAGCCTGCGGGCCCTGGGACTGGGAGGAGCGGCCGTGGGGCTGGGTGGAGGTAAGAGGGTGGGTTTGAACTCGTGGGGAGAAAGGAGAGAGCCGCAGGGTTCAGCTCGAGAGCCGGACTTTCCCACAGTGCGGATGGGAGAAAGCGAGCAAAGAAACACCGACCGGCAAGAAGGGGGAGAGGGTTTGAGTATGTCGGCCCCGTTCAACAAATAAGCTGTGGTTTTAAGGGCTGTAGCACTCCGCGTTCCCTCCAAAAATGCTGCAAAATTACGGCGAGTCTTCTAATATTTAGCATTTTTGCTAAAGCCCCAGGTCCTGGAGTCATGAGAATACAGCGGGATGTCAGCTTCTAGCTAAAATAAATAAAGAGGAGATTCACATCCCTCAGGCTAACACTGCAAAGCTAGAAGATGTCATTCCCCTCCTTGGGGCCAGAAGAAAATCCTGGAAAGCAAATAAAGGGACTGGGAGGCAGAAAGCCCTCCCACACCCCCCATCTCCTTTGCACGACCACGCTGCTCACCGAGCAATGAAAAATCATGGGATACATCCCTCCGGAGGAGAGCACCCTCCTTCCCAGGGCATCTGAGGACACCTGGTTCCCTTCCTCCCGGGCTTGGGTGCCTCTTCTCTGACCCTCGGAGGCATGGATCAGCCTCAGGGCACATTGGTCGGAGCTCTGCAGCTTTGACGGGGGGGCGAGGAGCATACCTAGCCCAGTGTTTCTCAGTTTACCCCAGGGAGGGCTTGTCTGGGAGCCTGAATTATTTTGGAGCCAGGCTGCTTGAGAAGAGGAACAGGTGAAGGCGGCCGGCGCGGCCGCCAGCAGAGCCCGGCTCGGCGTCTCTTTCCTCCTCCAGCTCTCCAGGGAAGCCCCCCCAGGAGATAAATTACTCGCTGTTGTCGGACGGCCTCGAGGTTGGCTCGAAAGGCGAATAAACGGAGTTTCTGGCAGCAGCGGGGAACTGCAGCAAAGTTGGCCCAGGGCAGCTTGGGATTAAGAGCAAACTTCTGCATCTGCCAAGCAGCTCCCTCACAGCCTTTCCCCTGCCAGCTGCAGCCTCCGCTGCCTCCAACCCCTCCTTCGCATGGCCAAATCAGCCCCTGAGGGATGGGGAGAGGCTGGGGGCAGGATGAGGCACAGTCTTCCACCTCGAGCCGGGCGGTTCGCACAGCCTCAGCCCCAGTCCCATGGGACCGGACCCGATGGGATGATCCAAAGGCTGGACCCTGCCCTGCAGCGGAGAGGAGAACTCGCCATCCCTTTCACCTTGGGTGCGGGCATCATCCTGCAAACAGCGATATCCCCTTGTCTGGCCACCAAATGCCACAACATCATCATCCTCATGTGCCTCCGGACCGAAGTAAAGCATGAACCTGGTCCCCACGGCCACAGGGACGGACGGTTTTCCCTCACATCACCATTTCTTCGCACCCAGAGGCCACCTGCACCTGTAGTCACTCTCCTGGGGGGGTTTATCCCCTAAACCCTGCTCCTGTCCCTACAACCTACCTGCCGCCGGGCTCAGCAGCAGCCCCTGCACAGCCATCCACCCCCACGACTTCGCAGCCCTTTGCAGCATATGCCCCCCTCCCCGGCCCTTCGTTTGGGTGCTTAACATGTATCTGCAGTACCATCTCAGCTGCTATTTTTCATCCTTCAGCGATAAGGCATCTGCGTGTACACAGCACCCAGAAAATTACTTACAAACAGCAGCTTCCTCCTGCGGATTTTTTTCCCCCTCTCATACCAATTATTAATATTATCACAGAGGCAGCCCCGCTCTGGCGTTGTTTTCGTTTAAGATTTTTCTCCCCCACCTCACCCTTTGGTTTTTTACCCCCGCCCCGCATCACGATCGCCGATTTGAGATCACAAACCTGACATTTCGGTGCCTGCTTCACAGTGCCAGGCGGGCAAAACTGCCGGGGACAATTGATTTTCCCCGCATCATCTACCGGTGCCATCCAAAACATTTAATCAACGCGAGATCAACCCTTCCGGCAGCTCCCCGCTTGCTTTTTTCCCAGCCTGTGAAAATACGTGACACCCCGAAAATGTGGGATGCCAGGAGCAGGGGTTGGTGCTGGGTGGGAGCATCCCTGCTCCGGGAGGGTGGGAAAGGGAAGGGGTCAGCCTGGAGCAGATCGAGCAATGGGGTCTCAGCCGGGAAACCCGTGCCCCCTCCGTGGTGTCCACTGGGACGGCTGTGGGACCGGTCTGCCTCTCCTCCAGCATCGCATCTGCAGCCCGGTGAGGGTCAAGCAACACAAGCAAAGGGGATCCCAGCCTGGTGCCTACCTAAAAGTGCATGGTGGAGTCTGGGGGCTTGTAGGCAACAGGATTAATTTAATTTGGGGCTCTCAGAGAGATTTGCTGGGTCAAAATTTCCCTGAGCTTCAGGGGGTGCAGCCTGGTCCTTAGGTGCCAGAGCTGGGTGCTCAGATGAGGTCTCTGCCACCGGGCTGGTTGCAGTGAATGCATCTATAGCGGGCTCCGTATTCACAGATATATCCTAAAACCCTTCCTGCAGGAAATCCCTTCCTATGCAGGGATGTGCAGGCACGGAGGCATTGCCATCCCATTTAGTGGATGGTGATGTTGAGGCACAGTGGTGGGAGTGAGCCTGGGATATTTCCATTGCAAGCAACAAAGCGGCAATGGGGCTTCCTCTGCTCCCACCGCTGGCCCATGGATGGTGGTGGGCATGCGAGGGGACTCTGGGAAGGGGGTAAGAGCCAAAAAGCTGGGGCTGAGATTGCTACGCATTGATGGCACCCCCGATGACGTGCCATTTCTTCCTTGCATGTCCCCCGGGCTTGTTCCCCTTGCTCCTGTGCACCCGGACAAACTCCTCGGGGTCCCAAGTTGCAGGGGGCAGAGGCGGCGGTTGCAGGGAGCACGTGGCTTCAAATAAACCTCACGCACATCAATCCATAGGGGAAACAGACAGACAGGGAGGGGAGCGCCAAAGTGACGCCCGTCCCCCAAGAATGCATGTCCCCCTCCCTCTCCTCCTGGCCCTAATCCGGGGGTGGCAGCGGGATGTCTGGAGACAGCTGTGCCTGCCCCCCGCGGCCCTGACATCACCCACCGGCTATGAAGGCGCTTGCCTTGGCCAAGGGGTCCTTCTCCAAGTGTTTGCAGTAGCGGGGGGGCAAGAGACGCCCGCGCTGCCCTTAACCCTCTGCTTGCAGAGGAGGAGCATTGACCCTCCGCTTGCAAAGCGGCTCCAGGTAGCATTTTGCTCCCGAGGAGAAATGCTTCTGCAAACATGCAAAGCAGGGTCGTTCCTGCGTGCAAACCCTGCTGCTGGGACAAAGGCGGTGTGACGCTAGGCTGCCGTAACCGTCTGAGCGCTGCGATCTGTAAATACGGACAAAGAAAAGGCCCCAGCTGATCGGTATCATGGAATAGCCCCAATGTTTCCCCCCCAGCTGCCCAGAATCCAGCTGTGAGCTTTGTTTTCTCAGCCCCAAGTCTCTGCTGCTGGTGCCTCAAAGGAGGGAACAAAAATAGGTGGAAGAAGGGAAGGAAGCAAGTAAGCTCCGGCTGGTTGCACCAGCTGGAGATCCAGAAACGCGCCTGCTCCCCTTGCCTCTGTTTCCTTTGCTGCTCTTACCTCTGTGGGTGCTACTGCTTAAGGGGTTACACATCAGTACCATCCAGCAAAACAAGTCCCAAGATGGGCTGGCTACGCCTAAAAAGGATACTGGCATCAAGGAGCTGTGCTAGCATCCTCTGCTTCCTCTAACAGCTAATTCCCCCTCTCCTGGTAACTCCTCTGCGTTCATATGTTAGCACCTCTGCAGCTGGTTACCTTCAATGTTTTCCTGCACAGTCAATGGATTTGCTAAGAGCTTTTAGACTAAACACCAGGGCGCAGCTACCCATACAGATACTGGGAACACCACTGGGATAGTCCTGGGGTTAAATGGGAAGGCAGCTTTCCATAGCAGGCTGACTGGCACCCCAAATTTGCTGCAACTTATGTTGGAGAAGGGAATTTCCTTCAGTATTTCCTATGAGCCAGGGCTGGACATCACAAAACCTTCCCCTAAGCTGCTGCTAATGGCTTGAGGTGGACCAGAAGTGACCCACCCGGGCATGATGTTCAAGCCCCAGAGAGATGCTGCTTCCCCTTCACTCCTCTTTCGTCCTCCATCCCTGGCTGGGTAACAAGTGGGATGACCGCAACCGGTCCCAGCTTGCTGCTGGGCTTCCAAGGGGGGATAGGATGACAGCCGGCTGCGCCCTTGAAAACGTGATCCCCTCTGGGCCGATCTGCCTGATGTTTTCACTGGAACCATCAATCAGTGCAGGAGACACGATCATGTTTTATAGCCAGGGTTGCTTGTGAAACTCAAGCTCGACATGGCAGCCACTGCTCTGCTCGCTTAGAAGGGGAAGACGAAGCCTGGATGCGTCTTTAACCCCTTGTGATGGGTCCTTTGAGCTGCAATTCTGCAGCAGCCTCGGCTATTCTGCTTGTGTGATTGCTTTCTTCCTCTATCCTCAGCATCTGATGCTGCAGATGCAGCGTCGGGCATTGTTTAACGAGGCTGCAAACTCTCCTTACGCTCCCAAGAAGCTCCGCAACACAAGCAGGTCACACACAGAGAAGCACGGATGTACAGAGACGCTCCATCCCACACTATTTACAGCCCACAGCTACACGTTCCCCCAGACTTGCTAAAAACAGACGACAGCATAAAACACAAGCAGGTCTGCACGTTCTCCTCGACTCCCACAATACCCAGCCCTGACTGCAGGGCTCAAGACATTCCCAATGCGTTTGCAGACTTGCAGCTAAAATAGATATTGCTCCTTCTCTGTACACAAATGCAAGCAAATCTCTACCCTGGAAATGCTGCTCTTTGTGAAATTCCTATCAGCAATGCTGCTGCTATTAAGCTCAAATCAAAGCACTGCTCTGGCCAGAGAGCCCAGCTCTGGCTTCAGAAAGTTTATCCCAGTGTCCCGGTCCTTTTGTTTCCCCTCTCCTTGGGGAGCTTGTTCCTGGCCATCGTCCCACTGTGCGATGCTGTTCTCTGGGAATTGCTCTGGTGGCTTCGGTTACGCTTGCCCAGGAACAAAGCGGCTCTCCCCGACGGGCGAGCATCCTCCCCGCAGGGGGAAGAGGAGCCTCGCTATTGAGACAAGGGGCATTCAGGAGGCCTCCAGGACATTTTTACAGCCCAGCCATGCCAGGCTGATGGATTGCTGATTGGAAATTAGATTTCCAAAGCTGGTAGCAGTCATAAGTGTTGGAGAAACGACAGCTCCCACAGGGAATGAATGCATGCAAAGGGAGGACGCGGCTGAGGTGGAGACAAGTCCCTGGGAACGATTTGGGACAGCTACACCAGAGGTGCTGGGCGCCCGCTCCACACGGCGCAGGCTCTCTGCATCCCAGAGGCAGAGATGTGCGATCGCTGGGTCTTCCACACTACAGTGTAGTTCAAGAACACAGAGCAGCTACAGCGATCGAAAGCAGAGCCTGAAGTACACATATATACACAGGAAGTGTAGTAATAAGCTAAACTGAATTTTTGACGGGGTGACTGGGATGAAGGGGTGAACCAACCGTGCCACATGGACCCGTTCCTCCTTCAGCACAAGGATCCCCGAACTGCGATGCTCGAGGGTACCAAGGTCTCTTGGCACACCCCTGCCCGCCCTTCTCGAGATGCCAAAAGCATCTGAGATTTGCAACCCCTGCACATGCCAGCCCGTGCGGCCGCTGTATTCACAACGAAATCTCGCTAGCAAACGGTGGATTATAAATGAATAAATCTGTCGAAGGAAGATATTGAATGCACACCAAGGAGACGAGCTGGAAGCAGTTTCCACGCTATCAAAAATAGGAAGTGGCTGACTAAATCAGGCCTGATTTCCAAGAAGCTGACGCCAGGACTGTGCAGTCTTGTGCCCAAACATGCCGAGGACTTGCAAAGTCACAAGTTTGTGGCTTGGGGAGCTAAGAGGTGAAGCGATGTTGGGGGGAATCAGCTAAAACCCCGACGCTGAGCTACTTGTGACTCTGAGGAGCCAAGCGCTGAGGGGTTTAGTCTACACCAACAATAAAATATTGTTGGCTACGGCCAAGCTGCTGCTCCCTGCCCTGTCCCACACCTTTTGGGTGCCGTCCTGCTCCCCACTTTGCACAGGGCTGAAGAGGGGATTTTAACATCAAGTAGATAAATGGCTCTTGAAGCAGGATTTCTTGTTCCCTGTTGAGGGGCAGTGACTAACTCAATATGGAAGGAGAAAAGAAGGAAGGAGGCAAAATCATTATCTTTTCCTTCTGCTTTGGCTAATAAAATGGGAACTGCCTGGGGTTTTTTCGCATCTGGTGTGTTTTGAGCCTCTCAGAGGATGAAGGTGCCCACCAAACCCCTGGATCCCGACTAGGATGTGATCCATGTCAAGCAACATAGCTTGGGATCCGCTCCCTAAGCCCATTCCTGGACCAAAACTCCCTGCTGGCTCTGAGCATCCTCGGCACCAAACGATATGGTAGCAGGGCTGATTTACTACTGCCCAGGCTGCGGGGAAGGCGATAATTCCTCGGTAACACCTGCATTTACAGTCTGCTCAGTCGGGCTGCCTCCCCCACTTGTCAGCTCCTTTTAACCGCAGCTGATAACTTGTCAGAGGCTCTTGACATTGTTTTTTTCCTGAGCCGGGCAATGTGGTGAGCAGCTGCATGCGGGGAAAGTCTCATCTTTCTGCTCCAGCCAGGGAGAGCCTGCCCGTAACCTCTCCACCTCCCGTTTTCATTAAGAATGCTAAGACTCTGGCACCACTTCAGACTCTCCCTCCTGTCCCGGGGTGAGGGGGAAGCCAGCTGTGATGCCTTCTCACAGCCTGGGAAAATAGTTCAGGGCTCTGCTTTTCCCTGAGAGCCCTGAAATTCGAGTGGCCAGCGCTCTCACTCCCCCCTCCCTCCTCCCTCCTTCTCCCCTTCATTTTCCAACTAGTTTTCTCACCCTAACCTACACAGACCTCGTTTAAAATTATGCACTCTTCCTCCCTCATTAGGGGTGAGATCAGGCCACCCAGCCCATACCCTACAAGGAACCTCAGTGCCCTATACATCCCACACCTATTTTCCCTAGAAATATTAACCCATTCCTTCTCCACCCCATTATTTTGGGGACAGTAATTCCAACCATTCCAAGATAGTCCTTAAAATTATGCTCTCCTTTTCCATTTCACTGCAACCGTACCTGTACGGTGAGGTTGAGGGCATTACTGCTGCTGGGCATATGTTCCTATACCTCTTTGGGGTTGCAACTCCCAGGCAAAGAGCCCACATTCACAAACCTCTGAAACCTCCCAATTAAGAATTAAGTCTATCAATGCATCTCAGTCTTAAGTAGTATCATGCTGTTCCCCCATGACAGATGAAAACACTATTTATCCCTGTTTTGTAGATGAGGAATCGAGGTGCAAAGGGATGTCACAGCTTCCCAGTGCAATAGAGTAGGGCCAATGGACATGAACCTAATTCCTACAGCTACCCAGGACCACTATTTCAGTAAGCCTATCCCTGTTTTACCACTGAGGAACTCCCCCAACACATCATAGACAGTGATTTCTGTAGTTCGGGCATGAAACCATCGTGCGAAGCCACCTATTTCCCCAGCAGGGAGTCGAAGGACAGCCAGGGCTGCTGTTTTAAAATGGGATTCCCCAGTTTTGCAAATATTTGGCATCACACCCAGGTGACAGATGCTTGTGTGCAAAAAAAGGCCATGCAAATGCACTGTCTATGCAGTAGAGACCCTTGAAACATCTGTCAGCACCTCCAGGCGATGCCTTGCTATGCCCATCTTTATGCAAAATAATACTTTAATGTTACTTGGCAAACACAGGACTCAGTTCTCTCCTGAGGCTGTTGATACTCCTGCAAAATGCCATCAAATCAGAGTAGTGATGGTTTACACCCATTTTGTACCTCAGAAAGCTGTAGCACAAGATTCAGTCAATAGCCAGCATATGGAAATAAAGCCTCTTCATGTGGGCACGGCATTAATTCCTGCCCAGGGTGCACTCAGCATCAAGAAAGGGTGGCTGCATCCCACCGTGCGGACAGTTGGACAGAGGGTATAGCTCGAGCAGGTTGGGAAGGAAATGTGAGTGTTAACAACACAAGTCTAGTAAGACTAGACTAGACGTAAGATAACGTACCTCTTCTTCCTCTGGTTTTCTCCTTTTTTGTTCTACAGGAGGGAGGTGGCTGCTCGAGAGGCATGGGGTCTCTCCAGCTCTGAACTTTCTCTCCAGCAGGGACTGCTGGTAGAAGCTTTGGATGTGCATCTCAGTCCCATGCAGCGGATGATTTGGATTAGCGATTTTTCACAACCCCCTCAACTCACCGGGTTTTAACGATGGGAAAGACACACAGATGTAAAATCTCACTCGTACAGCTTTGGTTCGAGGTTGGATAGACAACCATGTGGAGCTTGGGTTTTGATTCAGGTTCAGACTCAGCTGAGAGCTGTTACCCCAGAATTGTGACCCAACACAATCAATAAATTTGGTGATGGGGACAGAAATGGGCAGGAAGATTTTAAGACCAGGAAATCTAAACTTCAAGACAAAGCCTGAGCTCCCCAGAGAGCCTGGCACCGGACTGTCTCCATTTGCCAACTATCACTCAAACCAAAAAGTTTGGCCCAAACAAACGAGCGTGAGAGGCTCACAGATGTTGCAGTGAAGCTGGTTTCTGTTGTCTCCCCTGCCTGGTGCAGTCGGATGAGTTTCAAGGATTTGGGGAAAATGAGATCTTGTACCTTTTCCTCCAAAGGGAGGATGCCAGCGCTTCCAAAACACCCAGGCTGGGCTGGATGCCTCCATCTCCCATCTCCTGGCAGGGCTACCGAGGGCAGGGCAGCGGTGGTGGTACCCTATTTGGGAGGCTGCCGTTCTGCCTAATCACCACAATAGGAGGAGGCAGCTTTTAACAGCTGTGAAATGCTACAGGGATCAAAGTGGTGATGCTCTCGCCAGCTCCCTCTTCCACCCCTGACACAAGTCATTTATTTATTAACTTCTCCCCTTGCCTTCCTTCTGTCTGTCTGATGCTGGGGATAGGCAGAAAGGGGACAAGACTGAGGGGGCTGGATGCCATCGAACTGCCCTGGAAAGGAGGAATCCGCTCGCACTTTTGACATGTTCAACACACAAAACCCCAGCTGACCCAGTTTATCCCCCCTTCCCCTCCACAGCTTACCTGCTAGGGAGGTGTGAAAAAGGTAGCAGGATGCTGTGAAGGCCAGTGGGCTGAGCTCGGCTTGGGAGAGGTGGTGTGGAGAAGGTTTACGTTCCTCTTCATTGCATTTAATTGCATTTACACCGCAGCAGCAGCAGAGATGGAAGCAGCCGCCGATGACCTGAAGCCCATCCCCTTCTCTTGTCAGAGGAGAAGTCTTTACACTGGGCACAGGGAGAGTGGATGGTTTTCCCAGAGGGGTCATGATGGAGAACGACCCTTTCTCTCGCAGCCGGTGCTTCTCCCTGCGGGCAAGTGAGATAAGTTGCGTTAGAAAAGGGAAATTGCCGGTTTGGGGAGATAGAACCAAAGGGTTGCACTTGTGACTTGCAGAGAGTGTAAGAGCAAATGCTGCTGTTCCTCTCACAGTTTTTTGGCCTCCCACGTGAGGCAGGACTGTGGCCAGCAGCAGCTCAGGTCAGCCACGGCTCTCCCCAGCTTGGTTGCCCACATTTGATAACAGCCGGTTACCTATTTTGGATTGAGCTCCCCGATATGGAGGGACATGAACAGAGGGCTTGGCTCCCATGAAGACACCGTGAACTTCGGGCAAGTTTGCTCCTAATCATGAGACCTCGGGGTCCCATATTCCCCTCTTTTACAGCAAATTCTTCTCAGGGTGACTCCAATAGCTGGTGCACGTTAACCTCAAGGAAGGCAGAAATCAAGCCATCAAGCAGCCCTGTCCCCGTGTATTTGGGTGCAGCCTGGTCTCTCCATCCCGAGCAGCATGTTTCTCCAGCCCTGTGCACCTGGCGTAGGGAGGATGGAGTAGGACGCGATGGGAAAAAAGACAAACAAAGCAGAACAGCACATCTGACGCCCTGTGAATTAATCAGAGAGCAGGGCCAGCATGCTGGGCAAACAAGACCTGGAATTGCGTCTCTAACCTTGATTAAATTAGAAAGCTCTCCAACTAATACAAACGCCCCTCGGTAAACAAGGGAACGGGGGCTAATGAAGTGGATAAGAAGCAACTTGACAAGTGACGGGGCTGCTGAGGGAGAGGAGGGGAGGGAGTAAGGCAGGGCCAGAGATTTAGAAAGGAGAAAAGGGAGGAGGGAGGCACAGATAGCCAGAAATGGGGAGAAGAGAGGGATGAAGAGAAAAAAGGGAAAGGCAATTTCCTTTCAAAACGTTTTCCTAAAAAGCCAACACACAAAGAAAGGGTCTCTTTTCTAAAAGAGATGCAAACATTGGAAAGTCAGAAGTCACCAGCAAAGGCATTAGTGCAGCCCCTTTCCACCATACACGTGCCCGTCCAAAGGCATGAGAAAGCCTCAAGGCTCTGGTACAGCCGTACTCCAAGCCAGCATGACTCTGCCCGCTCCCCTACAGCCAGCTCTAGACTGACCGTGATTTTAGAGGGGTCAAAACTGGTGCCGACAGACTGCACTTGACTGAGATGTTAATTAATATTTAGAAGCTGCAATTTTGCAAACAGGCAGGTGGTTTTCCTCGCCTGCCAATGCCGGGCTCCCTCCCTATGCACGCTCCATCAATGGTTTCATGTGCTGTTTCTCCCTGCCACCCTCTCCCTTATGCATAGACCCTCCTCGCTCCCTCATTAAGCAATATGTCTCATTTAGTTAGGATGAAAATTACGGGACCAGCTCTGGGGTAAACCAGGAATGACCTGACTGAAGGCATTGGAGACGCATCAGCATCAAGGGATGTGAGAACAGAACCCACCGAGACCCTTCTTCCATTTTGGGAGCATTTACCCTCCACACCCAGACATAAGGAATAATATAAACATTGCTGAGACCCTCATCCCTCCCCACAACTCCCCGGCATCCAGGCCAAACTTTATCTGAAATACCACCCAGCTATGATGAAACCTTGTAGAAAGCCCCCGGCTCACTACTCGAGTACAGCTGGGAGTGGGAAAAGGAGCAGCCAGCCTGGGGAAAGAAGAGGCAAAGCGGTCTGGAATTAGCTTGGGGTAAGTTACGCCACATCACCAGCAACAGAGCACAGCTCACGCTAAGCAGGCATCCTGTAAACTGGCTGCTTTGCCCACAGGCCGGGAAAGGGATTTGGGGTAAGATAAGTTAAAGTAGTTTCTTTCCTAACACCTTGTCTACCATCAGAAGAGCCAGTGCAGAGAGGCAACGTCCACCGAGGGCTGTGAAATGATGCTGAACTGTATCCACTCACATTTATCCCTGTCTCCCATCCCTTCTCGCTCACGCATCCTCCACCTTTTTCTGCGGGCTAGTTAAAAAGAGTTAAGTGTTGCTTTTTTCATTCTTTTTCTTCTTTCTTTCTTTCTTTCTTTCTTTCTTCAGTGCGTGGCAAACCAGGAGGCAGAGCAAGTTGATTCCCACCCCTCCCCACCCCTGCTATGCCAGCGAATTTCCAATTTTCAGCTAATATCAAGGTCGTGACAGAAAGCGCAGAGGCCCTGGTAGGACATAATGGCAGAAGAATTGTAAATGTTGCTTTTAGTGAATGCAGAATAAGGAAGGGCCAAGGAGGGGAAATTTTCCATTCAGCGCCGGCCTCTGAAAAGCAAATACATTTTCTCCTCCAGTGTGTCGCATTAGATTTCCAGAGGTGCTCGGCACCAGGTACATGTCATTAGTAACAGTTTGCGTGGTAATGAATCCTTTTATTTCTCTTCCACACAGCTCATGAATACATAAAGAGGCTGGTTTTAGTCGCATCTGGTTCAGCTGCAGGAGCCTCACATAACTTAATTTCGCATCCTCTTCAGTAGGGTAGCAAACCCAGCTGGGGCCAGCCTTAAAGGCACAGGGAGGTTTTCAAAAACACTAAGTAAAATCTGGGCTCAGAGGTGAGGATTTGCCTGGGGATGCCTTGGAGCTCGCTCCATTCCCTGGTGGTCTTCCTAGAGATGGGGCGTCCTTTGTTTTAACCCAGAGGAAGGGACGCGCTTGAGTTTGGCCAGAAGTTTGCCTGTTTGGGGCAATGGTGGATGCATCTTTCCGTTACAGTGATGGATGGAGCTAGCCTGTGTGCCTCATGCTTTTGGTTAAAAAAAATTCCCCCTTCCTCGCCCTGGGAGGATGGAGTCGATGCCCACGATTGCAGGTAGTTGGGTCTTTCCTGAAGTTAGGAACTTGCAGCCAGGAATTACGGCTGCTTTAACACACCCTTGTTCTGGAGGCGAGGAACTGCTGCCAGCACTCCGTCAGTGTAATTGCTGTGCTTCCCCTTCTGAAGTTTTATCTTTCTTAATTACAATTAATTGCTTTGCAATTTTAATAATAATAATAATAAAACTCTCATGGTTTTGGGTCTCCGTAACCACCCTTCGGGGCCACAGCTGCAAAGCCCCGCTGCAGGAGCTGTTGAGCGGTGACAGCAAGAGGTGGCTGTGAGGGAAGAAGGATTCCCCAGCTGAGCGAAAGCACCTGTTGAGCACAGCTGGAGAACAAATTAAGCCCAAACCTCCTCGAGCACCCAGCAAACCCAGCCAAGGACAGACCTGCACAATGTCTCACTTGCAGAGAGCCTCGTTGTCCTCCCTCCTGCCACAGCTAGATGACAACTGGAGCCCAAGAGTATTCCTTCAAAGCTCTTTCTCTAACAAGGTACCAGCTGCAGTGTGGGTAGACTCCTAAGTAGAAATAAGATGCTGGGAAGATATTAGACATAGGTCCAGTGGACCTACAACAGGAGTGAGCTGAAGCCACCAGTGAGCATAAGCCACCCGTTTAAGCTGAAGATTTGAGAAGAACATGGCTCTAGACAGTATTAGATGGTTCCCAGGCTAGGCATGGTCCTACAGAACAAACCACTAGTAACCGGGGGCTTCACCTGAATAATGAACTGAAACCCATCATTTCCTGGTGTCATCAGACCTCACGGGCTCAGCAGGGCTAGGCTGGACCTCTTCCAGAAGTGGCAATGCTCTTGCAAAGTTTGGGAAGTCGCTTTTAAATTGAGAGCTAAGCTCTGCAGAGGTGTCACCTCTCTGTGACAAGGTAGGGCTGAGATGTAGGTTGGGTATGTGAAAATCTGGCTGGATGATGGCAGCTTTGGGGACTGGTAACGAATAACTGCTCTCTTCCAACATCTGGAGTTGGATGCAGACCTGTTTTTCCCGCATCCCGATCACAAAGTGCCTGCTGGCTCCCCGGGAGCAGCTGTACCTCTATTGATAGAGACATGTGTTGCCTTTAAAAGTTAAAAGGCAAGTGGAAAGACATACATGAAATATTCTTCTTAGTATAGATTTGAAGCTTGAGCCTGGGACTGGAGGGACCCATTTGTCTGCGGCTTTGGTTAAAAGAAAAAACTCCTGGTGAAATAAAAATGCAGGACTGCGCAAAGCTGATAAAAGACCAAACCCGAGCCCTAAGCCAGCCCACAGCCCATGCGAGGGCTGCACTTGTGCGCTGGGGAAACAGAGCTATTGAGGGGGATTCTCTGGTTTGCGTGCTGGAACTTTTCCTAGAACTCATTTCCTAATTCCCCTCGCTGATAAGAGCAGGAAGGGTGCACCCAGCCCTGCGTGGCCCATCCTAATCCCACCATTCTGTTCTCTTCTACTTCCCCTGCCAGACTCCTCCTCTCCTCTCCTCCTTTAGAAGATGGGGAGGAATGAAGAAAAAGCAAGCTGTCTCTTGAACTCACTTATGGTTTGGATTTGGTTTTTTTTTTCATTTATGGGCACACTCCCTCTATGCTGCCCTGTAGCATCTCTGCAGATACTGGGCTTGGCAAAACCGGGACAGGCTCTTTGGGATGCCTCTAAATCCAGAGCATCTTCCCTGAAGTTGGAGTATTCAGTGTTTTGTTTTCACCTGGACAGTTAATAAGAGATGAGAACCTGCCTCTTCTTCGTATTTCAGGTGACAGTGGAAGGTGATATTGTGGCTGGGATGCAGTGGAGATCGCCAGAGCTAGCTCTGGCTCTGTCTGGTGGTTGGGGCTGAGCTGAGGCCGTACAAACTCAGTTCAGCTGTGGCCTCAGCCTGAACCTCAACCCCAGCAGGACAACTAACCTGGTCCTCCCCCCCCAGCCCTGAGAAGTTATTGCAAATGACGCCCTCAGCACACTTGGCACACCACATTTTGTTGCTGGAGTGTAAAACAAGCAGGTCCAACTTCTGTTAAAATGCTTTTCCTTACCAAATTAATAATAATTTGAGAAATTATTGGTGGCATTAAAAAAGAATACTCGGCATTCTTTTCTGCTTATGTATTTTTCTAAACTAAAATAAATGTTTGCTAGATCTTCTAGATTAAGATGGGAAAATTTAAAAGACTATGTCAATAAAAAATGAAAACATTTATAATGGGGGGGGAAATAATTTCCTGGCCAATCCTAGTATCCTCTGCCACAGGTAACTGGATTTTGAGACTTCAACTAAACAAGTCTCAGCTCCTCCTTATTCACGAGCACCCAAAACACTGAACACCATCATTTCCTCGTGGACAACTTACAAGACTTCCAAAATCTGGCTAAATATTCCCCTTAGATAATTAACGAGCCGTGCGGTCTCAGACTGCCCAAGCCCCCATGGTGTGATGTGAGCAGCCACAGGGGATGCTCACCTCTGCCATCTGCAGCAGCTTTTTCCCACAAGCTCATCTGAATTTGCCAATTGATATGAGACTGGGGATTTTTTCCCCTCTTCCTGACATGCTGTTGTGCTGAACATGGATCACAGAGAGTGAATTTTCTGGAATAAACCCATACTGCCGGCACTCATTATTTTGGGGGTAAAATCTCAGAAACATGAATCAAGGTCAACAAACTTGAAGCAACAAAGGCTGGAAATATCACAGCGAGCTCCCCATTCCCCATAGAGATGCTGCAGGCAGACACAGCTCTAGAGAGAGGGCGGGATGGAAATCACAAAGAAAAGTTACTCCATTGCACCCAAAGCGACGATTATGTGCTGCAGGGGTGTTCGGTGAGAAACCTGCCTGCACCGGAGCTTGGCTTCTTGGACATCGGTGGTAAGACCGAGGGAGCACGACAGACTCTGTGCACGAGGTTTCTCAAGAACGTTCTCCACAACACAGCCATGCACAAAAAGTTGCAAACATTTTGACTTAAAGAGCTGGTCATGCCCACCACAAGGCCAATATTCAGCATTACCCAACCTCACACCAAGTCTCCATGCAAACAGTTTTAAAATGAGCCAAGTTTTACATTCAGGCCATACAACAAAGCAAACAGGACACCGCCCAACCCCGTCCTCCCAGCTTGTTACCCCAACATCCACAATACATCAGAAAACCCATGCATTTCCATCAATTGTGTGCTGTAGCAGAGGCTGCACCAGCTAATTTCAAGGCATCTTTGATAAGCGCTGCAAACCTGATGATGGATCTTGCAGCACAGGACTGGCTTTTTACTCCTCCTCAGCTAAGGAGCAGTGGTGCCAAACCTTTGGGCTTAATGACAATGACTTTCACCTTGTACAATACAGGTGTTTCCATCAGCAGGCTGCAAAGGCATTTCTATTTAGGAGTCATGGTGGTGTTAGTTGATGGTTGGACTTGATGATCTTAGAGGTCTTTTCCAACCTTAATGATTCTATGATTCTATGATTCTAAAGGACTCTGCTTCCCTTCTCAGCTACAGAACATGCATAAATGTATTATACATTTACCATCTAAAGATATTCGGTTGCATTCTAGGTAACAATTTAACCACAGCACACACCCAGCTGGTAAAATATTCCTATGACCCATTTTATAGAGGAATTAGAAAAGGACCAGGCTGATACAGATCTACCAAAGCACCGGACAACATCACAGGCACAGTTCATTCTCCTGATCCACTAATGGCCTTTAATTTAAGTATATGCTAAATAAGAGTGCGGGTTAGGCGGGAGGACCAAGGGACAGAGCTTGAGAGCAGTTACAGCCTGACACCCACCCCACACACCATCCAAAGGTGTCTAGGTGTGATGCTACAAGCCCCCAGCAGTCAGCATCACTATAAATCAGGATGAGTTGGTGAAATCTCAATCGAGGCAGCCTACCTTTAACTACCGAAGTATGAAATTTTACCCAAAATATTTGTCCTAATGTTTCAGAGCCGGGTGTCCAGCTCCTATTCTGGTCCCCACAGTGGGTTTTCTTGAACAGCGGGAGGGGGGAAAGAAATAAGGGCATCGCCTTGGCACAAAAAGTATTCAACGTGGGTAAACCTGGTTGAAGGAAAGCAGCTGGGGAGCAGAGCATTTGGCAGCACTCCTTTGCAAAGGCTCCTTGCAACCAGGCATCGGGACCGCTCTCGCCCACCCTCCTCTCCCCACTGAAGTCCACCTACTCCTGCAAACTTCCCCGTTACTATTTCTTTTCTTCTCCCTCCCCCTCCATGGGCAAGCGTGTGGGTCACAATTTCTCTGACTCGCCTTGTATCTCCAGCTATAAAAAGAGAACATAATGGAAAAATAATTAAAAAATAAAAGAGAGGAATAAAAAACATCATTTTAAGGGAGAAAGGGGAGGGGGGCCAGGAGATCTGCGGAGCTAGTAGATAACCAGCAGATGTGATTTTTGCAGATAAGCGTAGTAATTTAGATAAATCTGGAGGCTTTAGAGCCTTTCGCTTGCGTTCCTTTTCTTTCCGTCTGATTTTTTTTTCAATTTTATCTCACAAGTTAAGAGGAGGGGGAGTGAGAAGGAGGGAGGGGGGGGAAGCTTAATCTTTGGGTAGTTTTTCTTTTCTTTTTAATGTGTTTTTCCCCAGAAGGTGGGATAATGCGAGCTGCTCTCCCCCCCACGCACATACACACACACACACACACGCACATGCACACAGAAGCTGGGGCTATGTTTTTTAAAAGCAGCGGACAAAAATCAAAATATTTGAAAATGTATTTCATGGTAATTATGTCATATTTCATGGACTGATGCCACTACTGAAAGAGAGCCTGAATGCCTTAATTTGTATAGAAATTGTAATCATTTGTTCATTTCAAGGTGAAAATTGCATTTTTTAATTTAAATTGTATCCTGCGTGATAGTCTATTATCTAGTAAAATTGTCTCCATGTCTGAATGCCTTATATGCAGCTGCAATGCTTGTTACAAATCCAGTTATATTCATAAAAGCTTTGTCGACGTCTCGGGAAATGTGAACAGTTTCCAGTGGGTTTCTTCTCTCTCTTTTTTTCTATTTTTCCCCTCTTCCCTCCCATTCTCGTCCTCCCTCCCCTTTCCCCTTAGTCTTTTTTTTTTCCCAGTTGAAATAAACCCATATCTACTATTAATAATAATTAGCCTGGGTATATACAAAAGAAAATTCTGTGTGGAATAGGGCAAGGGACGTGCAGAAAGCATTCAGGATTCCTGCTTATTTATTTATTTCGAAGCAAGCCACCTCGAGGTTGCATATTGCTGGGGAACAAGGGACAACAGAAGAGAAAGGACAAGGTAAAGGAAGGCGATAAGATGAGGGGTGAGGTTTTGTGCAGCAGTTTCTGTAAATAAAACTCAGCCCCAAAGGATGGCATGGGCAGGCAGGGGCAGAGGGAGACTCGCACTGATCTAAGAGAGAGATTTAAGTCACTTTGGTGTTTCAGAGATTTGGGACCGTGGTGGAAGGGAGGTAGAAGGTCACTTTGTTTCCAGCCCCTGGTTTTGAGAAAGCCCTAATATTTTATATCGTGATACATTCTATCCTACAGTGAAATGCAGCCTTGCCTCTCCTGGCGTCTGGTTTGATCCCTGGTGTGATTTAGGGATGCCCAGAGGCTGCTGGAGGGGAAATAGAGTCTGAGAAGTTAACTGTGGTGTCCAAGATTCCCCAAAGCACCGGTAAAAGGCCAGATCTCCTAATCTCCTGTCTTCTGCCGTGTCCACTGCATATTCAAGCTTCCTTGCCGTTTTGCAAGAGGGAACTCGGATAGAGGGAATCACAGCCGCCCTTCTGGGCACCCTCAGCTGGGCTCTGCTGCACCCAGGCAGCCCTCCACGGAGAGCAATCCTCCTCCCCTAGTCTGACTGTTCCTGGGAAGGCGGAGATGGATGCATCTGCATCTCAGCATCCTCGCCTTCCACTCCTGCTTCAGCCAAAGAGCCGAGGACGTTCCACTTCCCAGCACACAGCTATTCTAGGAAAACTACAAAAAAAAGTCAGCTTGGAGTAGAAAGGCTGCAGATACTGGCCCAAGGATGCACAGCATTAGCGGATGGACTGACAGGAATGTTACAGGAATGCAGGATGAGCTCACTGGCTAGTGTAAATCAGCAAAACCAGTTAAAATTCTGGGCTGGTTTGCACCAGGTGAGAATGTGGCCTGCCCAGGACAGGATATTAATTATATTAATCCTTAAAAAAGAAAGAAATCAGCCTCAAAAGGAAATCCTTTTTCAATCATTTAATTCCCTTTCATACACCTCTCCCTGCTCAGAATACCCTGATTTTATGCAGGTCCACAGACTATTATAATAAACTTCTCTACACCTATTCTGAAAAGAAATTGCTCATGAAATGCTGCAAAGCTAAAGGCTGCTGAGCCAAATTTGACGGCACAGTCGCTGTCTGACAGTAGCTATAACCACTGAGACGAGCAACAACAGATCTAAACACAGGTCATGAGATGGGTCTGACCTCTGAGCCAGGCAAACATCCCCCGAGGATTAAGACTTGGAAAGGGGAGTACCAAAATGCTGTTAGCATGACGGTTCATGCAGGGATGCATTTGGTCGGGCATGCTTTACGTGCATGTGGGTGTCTTAGGATGTCTGCAGTCATGTCTTTTGCAGCTTCATTTGTAATCTCCCCAGTTCATCAGAGAGATTTAGCAGATGTAAATAGCTAAAATACCTGTAGCTAAAATACAAGGTGGAGTCTGCATCCAGGGGGATATCGTAGGGCAGGAGGCACTGCTCACGAAAAGCGATGGAGCTGGAAAGAAGTGGGGAACAGAGAGCAGGGAGGAATTGTCCTCCCAAAAAAGATGTGTCAATGCACTCATCACCGCCTCTGCCTTGCTATCCAAGAGGCTGCATCTGCTATACACAAGACACCTGAATTAATTTCACTGGGGACTTACAGCAGTGTTTGAGCCAGAGGGGACAGACTAATATTTTCCAGTGATTCGAGTTCCTGCCGTAAGTTGGATCTAGTGTGCACAGGATGAGTGCTCTGCACTTCCGAAAAAATCAAGCCACTGATTGTCATTTGGAGCTGAGCAAAAATCACAAGCAAGTTGTAAGAGTCTTGGTGCGTGGCTGTAAAGAGAAGGGACTGGTGTTTGGAGAGTGAGAGAGAGAGCAAGGTGCTGGGCACATCTTCCAAGTTTCCCTTGGGACTTTCCTAAATTAGGCATCACCTGCACACTTTCATGGTCCCTGGATCATACTTTCAGAACATATTTTCAGCATAAACATAAAAAAGAATACTAGACAGAATACTAAACCCCACCAAAACCTCTCATAGCATTCACACCTTGCCAGGCTAGGCTTTCTGCCTCCCTTTTCTCTAATATCTATCACACCCCAGTCGAGATTTGGGGGTTGGTCAGTTGAGACACAAACTAAGTTCAGGCACTTAAACCAACGTGATCCTGCATAAGTCACTCAGCCTTCACCTGTTTGTAAAACAGCTTTGGAAACCATTAAGTTACAGCAACGCTGGAAAAGGTAGAGTGATGGAAAAGAGGAAAGATTAAAGCTGGTTTAAACAACTTTTTTGGAAATATTTTGTTTTTATAATGAGGACCTTTCCCAAATTATTTTCATTATTCAGTTTTTAATAAAGAGAAAGGAAGAAGATTTTCAGTTTCTTTAGTTTTAGCTAAAAAACCAAAGGTTTTAAATGTCAGGTTAGCAAGGCAAAAAAGTTTTGCTTCCCTTCCAGGTTGTTGTTCTCTTTTCTTGCACACCTTTTAAAATGAAAAAGAAACAGAAAAGTGGAAACAACCTCAATATTTAAAATATTTTTATCTATTCCTCATATTTCCTCTGAGAAAAACATTTGTGAGAATGGCCAGGAAAATAATGTAAATACATTCAACTTTTTTTGGAGTAATTGAAAAGTGCTAGTTACGCTGCCAAGCACTTCTTCCCTCCACAACTACAGAGCATTGAGATATATATATATATATATATATGTGTGTGTGTGCTCTGTGTCTCTGCTTGCTTGGAGTCCCACTGTCCTGTTCTTTCTCCAGCTGCTAATGCTGACTGCACAGCTCCAGGGGAATATGCAGCTGGGGGGATAAGGGGAGGCTGCGGTAAGCGCATGGGCAATGGCTCAGGTCGCAGAGGGCTGCGGAGGGGTTTGCTGGAAGCTGGAGGGAGTACGTGCAAAACGCAAATAAAACAATAAAACCCGAAATAAAAAGCAGAGCAGGAAAGGTGCACAGAGTTAGACTCCATCAGGGCACACGAACAACCCCTCTCAAGCAAAGCACAGGCGGCCATACACAGCACCTTGGGTCAAGTCCAACAACACGGGACCAACATGGACACGACACAGTGCCCGAGGTCAGCGCCCCGTCCCCAGCCTGCAGGATGCAACGCCTTTGCAAAAGTTAGCAGCTGGTGTCAAATTGACTTGAATTTGATTTATCACCGGCTTATCGGCAGATTAAAGTTGACGACAGCTTAGAGCCATAATTGACCGGTGATACTTGTAGCGGGAGCTGTATCGGCCTGAGCAGCTCCCTTGTGGGCTAGCTTGCGCCCTTGATGTCTTTCAGAGGGCATCGGATCAACTCTGGCAAGGCCTGGGAAATATCCTGCGCTCCTCAGATAAGGTTTGAGTCGTTAGGAGAGAGGACGAGGAGCTCAGGGAACAGTTGAGGGCAGTGTTGAAACGCTTGCAACCGCAGGGCTGGCGGCAACAGAGCCTGAACGTGACCACTGCTGGAGCAAAGTCATTTCTGGGAGGGCTGCCGAGGAAGCACAAAGCTGTTACTTTTCAGCAGCAGGCCAGCACAGATTTAAAAACAGGGACATGGCTAGAAATAATGTTATCTTGTTTTAGGGCTCCTGGAAAGTGATGGTCCCTTCCTCTACAAACCCCTCCACTTGCAAACGCACAGGCTGGCTGGCTTGGCCACCACCAAAACACGCCGGCTCCTGGGTAAAAATCAAGTGCTGCTAGTGAGTGCAGATCTAAGGTGGGAAGGAGGGTTTTGGTGTGGGTAAAATTTGCAAACGCCAAATATAATTCCCCTAGGATGCAGCTAGGAAGCTGGGGCTAACGCTCCTGCTGTGACGGCTGAGGTCAGTTACGGTTCTTACACAAAGGCGAGCCTCTCCCTTTCACAATTATCACAAAAAAAAGGGGGGTTCTGACAGCACGGTGCCCTTGGCATCACGCAAGAGCAGTTGTTTCCAGCCTTTTCCCCATTTGCAGACTTGTAATATTTTCCAGGGGTCCCCAACAAGGCCCTCAGAGCCCACCAAAACTTCAGCCTGTGCAGCCCCTGCATGCCCAGAGCTGCCCCAGCCCTGGGCCAGGCACCCCGCAGCCCCCCAGCCCGCTGCCCTGCTGCAAACCCATCTGCTGGGGTGGCCAGCCCTTGGCTTGTGTGTCCCCTGTTTTCCTCCCAAATGTGAATTATCCAGGCAGCGGGAGCAGGCGTGGAGTGGAGAGGAGTCACACCCATGCTTTACCTGCACTGGACAGGCTCCACTGCCCAGCGTTTCTTTTACTAGGACTGGAGGAGGCTTTTCTGTCTCAGCGAGGGAGGCTGATTTTCTTAGCAAAAATGCTTTCCCTCACCCTGACGGAAAGGAAAGCTGTGGCCAGGGTTTCGGTATTCCACCTAACCTACCAAGCACTAAGAACAGCTTCATAGTCCCGCTGTGCGCAGGGGACTGCAGACAACACTGCACAACTTCCAGTGAAGGTCTCTGCCTAAACCCGGGGCTCCGGGCACTGGCTCAGTATTTCGTCAAAGACATAAGTACCAAGGGGAGCAGGATAGTGTTAAGAAAGGATGTCAACGAAAGCTTGATAAGGGACTAACTCTGAAGCTAGTCGCGACCAGCGGTGTGCATGTGAGGCGAGGAACGCCGGTGCTAGCAGAGTTCGCAAATGCTAGAGCCCTTGCTCCTCCGCTGAGCCTTCGCATGCCGGTAGGAGACTCCAGGCTGGCAGGCTGCTGCCTCTTTTGCTCATAAAAGACAAAAGCATGAGCAGCATCTCCTCACGCAGTTGCTATGTCTTATCTAACGGTGATCTCATCTGGGTTTGGGAAGCCAGTTAGCTCCTGTGGACTGATCCCTCTGTCTAGAGGCAACCAGAAAAAAAAACCCCAGTGACTAATTAGGCTAGTTTCTGTGTGCGGATACTCGTCCAGCATGACTTGGATGAAGATCAACTTATTTTACAGAGAGCCAAAACGTCTTCAGATGGGAACGGCTTTTGAATTCAGTGCTTTGTTTAAAGGCAAAATGCTTTATTACCAATTGCCGAAGCCCCGAGCCATGTATTCCTCCATAGACTTTCAAAATATTTTTCCGCTTCTTGATGCTGTGCTTTGGCCTTTAACGAAAGCCAGGTGCCTGCAGAGCTCGGGGTGAACACGGCAGCCCGGTCCCACCCTGGCCTGCGCAGCCTGCCTTCCTCTGCCTGTGCAATAGCTTGCTGAAAATGAATGCATAAAGAAACGGTTGTATTTAGAACAGGCCAGGTAATTGTTCGTCCCTTGTGAAAAGTCACAGTGAAATTAAATGTTTTATTTATTTACGTAGCTTTTCCACATTTTCATTAGCGAATGAAGCACACGATTTTGCATTTTAGTAAAAACATCTGTAGTTTGTATGTGTGTGTGACTATTTTTGATTTACCAGCTTTTCCCCTTGTGCTTGGCACGCTGCAGAACGAGTTAAGCAAACAAGCCACCCAAAAACACTTTTAATCCTTTTTTTTTTAATGTATAACAGTTATGCCTGAGTTACAGAGAGACACCTACAGGCAGCAGGTAGTTAAAGCAAATACCAGTTTCTCTTTCTACTATACTACTCCATATAGCTGAATAAATTATGGTGCGATTATATATATACACACGCACGCACGCAGGCACACACTCACACATACTCACACGCAGGCATACACATGGAGCAAAATGGCTATGAGTCAAACACAGAAGCAACATATCCGCAGTTACTAGGAATAAGGAATGTCCTATAGTGCTATGTAGATATTCCCCAGGTGGGTATATGGAGGTGTTAGGGATGACGGGTTAGAAGCATTAAATACACAAAGTCTCTGAGCGACAGGAGCCAATCTGCTGAGTTACTGGACACAGTGAGGAAATGTCCATTTGTGGTCCCAGGACGGCGCTGAGAGGTGAAGGCAGGGGCATGGGAGGGGTGTGGGGAGGTAAAAGAAATCCACTCGGCGTTTTTCCATTCCCCCAAGGATGTCAGTTCTCGTCTGCAGGCATGGAAGAAATGTCGACCTGAGAGAACGTCTCTGGGGTGTGTCCCTTCGCTTGGTGGTTTGTTTGGATGAGGTGCAGAACGACTTTTGGATTCCCAGGCACCCTCAGAGTCACCAGTAGTTGAGTATCTGCTCAGTCCCTGTTTGGTCTGCTTCGAGCGACCGCGACCGCACATTCTTCAGCGTTCCGCTGTCCAACGCTTGTCTGCTGCTGATTGCTACTCTTCCATGCTTGGTTTTGTTTCGCCTTCAAGGCACCTCCCTCTGTTCTGTCCCCCCCTCCCCGTCCCACCCCATCCCCTGAGTTTGTCTCTTTTCAGCAGAACTGAGGTTGGCAATCCATAAAACAAAACAAAACAAAACAAAAAATACTTGGACTTTCATACATGAACGTACCTTAAAACAAAACAAAGAAACCAAAAAAATCCCCAAATCAAACCCCTCCCACCCCAAAGATTCTGGAATGTATTTTGAAAACACACGATAGGCAAATTTCTACAGTTCATCCCCCCTCCCCCTTTTTTTTTTTTTTTAACTAGCACGGCACTCACTGTGTTTTTAGTATAAAAAAAAGTCAACTTTCTATAAACATACAGCACATGACCAAATTTCCAACTAATGTACAAAGTGCGACCACGAGGGAAAGGTCAGAGAACAGCTATTTGCGCTAGCATGGGGCGTTTGTCATATTCCTCTAACAACTCTATTTACAGCAGTGCCCGGGTGTTCACGGACTTTCTGGTGAAGGTAATTGGCAAATAGGTTTCTACAGTGCTCCCGCTTTTTAATACTTTTTACTTTTGGGGTCCTGCACTCTGCGCTGAGCTCAGGTGAAGTCCTCCTCGACAACACGCTCGTGGCGAGGACCAACTGTCCACTGTTGAGGGATGCTTGGGAGACATGTATGCATGCACGGGAGAATAGATAACGGCGGGGAGAAGAGAGCTGGCAGGTCTTTGCGAGCAGGAGCAGCGGACAAGCAATTCTCATGACAAACTGAAACTTTCCTTCTAGTTTAGCAGGCAGCTAGGAATGCATTTGGTCAGAAATTTCAGTATAAAGCACAAGGGCTTGCAACTGTCTGGGGCAGGTATGGGGCCAATAATCACCACCTACAAACTCCATTTTCCAGTGGCAAGGAGGCTGTAGATTTGAAGGTGCTCCCAGACGGGGTGATTATCGGCATTTGGCCTCTTAAATACTCTTAAATGTGGCACGCAAGAAAATCACATGCTCTGTTGTTTTAGCAGTTGGCTCAGAATGATACTGAGACACAGGAGCAAATTCAAACAGGTTCTTCAGTCATTAATCCCTATGCTGGTGTCTATCACAGAGACACCCTTGCTCTCACCCTCGATCCCCCAGTTCAGGTGTGGCTGAAGGTTACTGTTGTTGGGAATGACATTTAAGCCAGGACTGGAATTCAAAAGGAATTCCTTCCTTAGATCAGCTCTAAAGCGTAAACAACATAAACCAGCGTCTTTTGTCGCTTTCCGAGATCTCAAACTGGCGCAAAGCAGGGAGAGTGCTTCAGATAATGCGACCGGTCCAAGGCATTTTGGCTGTTCAGTCACCGCAAGGAAATCGGTACCTTTGGCCTCACCTATTCATCCAGCTGTAGGTGCTATATATTGCCCTGAGAAAGGAAGCAAAGAATGCAAGCTTCAAGTGCTTCAAAAGCTTTGTGACGCAAGGAAAGTCTTTCACAACTGGAGGGAAGCTTTATGTGTGATATAGCTGGACAAACAGAGGCTGAATTGGGATCTCTGGAGCATAAATGACAGCAATACAGCCTCGACGCAGATGTCACCCCGCACAGAGCTCCTGCACAGAAACATGCATGTGAGCACGTGAGAGGCAGAGTAGCCAAGCTGGTGTAATAATACGCTTTTAGGAATGTAGAGCAGGCTCTGTCACAGCCGTAAAGCAAAGCGATGGAAGCCATGTGTGGCTGTGATAGGATGCTGAGCAACGTAAGAAGCACAACTCTGCTTTGGTCACAACAGGTACTTGTCCACATGGCTCAAGAGAAAGCGGCTTGGTGGTTCATGATAAATGACGTTGCGGCAAGGCAGGGGATAGTTCCCCAGAAAAATGTTTCAGCTGCAAAAACAATATCAGATTATTTGAGAAGAATGGAAGAAGCAGCAGCAGCAGAAGAGAGCACAAGAGAAGTGTCTCCTTTAACAACCTAGAAGCGTATGCTAGACCAGAACTCATCCGACCACGTGGTCCCCCGTTATCGCCAGTGGACAAAAGCAGACATTCATTATCCTAAAGTAGACATGTAAAATAGTAAGTGTATTATAAACCCTAACGTTCTGTAGATGACTTTAGAAGTACTGCCTGTTGCCATTGGACTTTACACATCAGCTACTGGCTGGCACAGATTCTGTGCATCGGGGTGGTTAACTCAGGGGCAGCTTTCCTTGCCCTCTCCAGGTGAAATTTCAGTGTGTTCTTGAAGTGAGCCCTCTCAACACAGGAAGGTGAAGGGAAAAAAAGTCTATAATATTAGACATCTGCTTAAGAATCATCAAGGATCATCACCACATACAAAAGGGAAACTATTTAAAAACCCATGTGGGTCATGACTTAGCAATAACCTCTTATTGTTGGCTGCTTTTGTCTGAGCAGTGTGATGAGCAGAATTGTGAGCCGATACAAAAGCGAAAGCACTGGCTGCTACAGAAACGTGGGGTGATAAATCCAGAGAACAAGATCTGGCTTAGAGAGAGAGAGGCTCCACTGCCAAAATGAAAGCAGAGGGAAGGGACTGAGAGATTGAGTTGTACAGAACAGCACACAGAATGAGAGGGGTGGGGGAAGAGCCAGGGGGATGGACAGGGGCAAGCATTTCTCCTGGCAGCTAAAGGATGAAGAATGCCATTGGTAAGGTAAATCTCTTTCTGCAGTACAAATAGATGCAACGTTGCAGCTGAGAGCACCTCTCCTTCCTAGCTGCTGTTAGAAAGACTCTTCAGGTCATCTCCCCTCTGACTCCACGGCCACATCCATCCCTCAGGGAGAGGCAGCTGCGGGAAAGCACCTTCAGAACAGGCACCATTTTCTTTCAGGTGGCCCTTTACTCGTAGAAGAACCTGGCTTTGCATACTGAGCCCTCCAAGCACGCAGCTAACGAATACCTCTGACTCTTCCCCCTCTTGTCTTTGCCCTCATGGCCACCTTCTCTCCTGCGGAGTGAAAGAAGGGCCACTGACAGTTCTCGCCCTTCTCCGCTGGATGGGCAAAAGCTCCGACACAATCAGGTGTATCTGATGCCCTTCCTCTGTGCATGCAAGGCCAGAGTTTGCTATCGCATTTCCTGCTGCTATCTGATGCCCTGTCTTTTCAGTGATAATCAGGTCTAAATTGGTCCCTAAGAGGAAAGTAAATGTTGCTCGTGCCTGTGCCCATAATCTCCAGTCCTCATGCAGCAATTTACATTTACACTTTCCAAAGGTCCCAGGCTGGACGGACTTACATCCTGCCCCTGCTTAGCAGCAATCTGGCCTGCTTCGGCCCTGCTTTGGGAAGCTATCAGTGAGAACAGAAGGGTAGAGTGGGGTGGGGAAATTTGCTGTCACTTTAATATATGTTTTTCTGGTTTTGTGTGTCTTTGTGTTTTTTTTTTTTAAACAAGTTCTTATATTTGGTCCATAGGTCTTCTGTGGTCCCGAATTATATCACCCTTAATGATCAGCTTGGTTATTCCTTCCTATACAACATTCACCAAATTTACAGCAATGGAAAGAAAAGGAAACAAAATGAAACATTTCTTTTTTTACAAAGAAAAAAGGATCAATTTGGCTTTGACTATGCCAACTACCTAGATCAACGGAAAGTCCTTAAGTGTGGGCAAAATGCCATGGCCAGGTAGGTTAGAGGGAGGGCATGAACTTGGGGTTAATAAATGTACCCAACCCATTGTCTCTGGCCACAGGAGGAGTCAGGTCACAAAGGCCAGGCTTGCCTCCGAGAAGAGTGCTCTGGGAGGAGCCGGATACTTGGAGAGCCCTCCCCCTCTTTCCCGTCTCCTTCACAGCTCAAGTTGGTGCGAGGCGGAAGGGAATTGGGAAGGAGTAGGGTCCGGGTACAGGTAGATCCCTGGAAGGCTGGTGGTGTTTTCTCCAGTGGTACCAAGTTGCTGGAGTGGGTTGTTGGCACAGTCGGACTCTTCAGTAAGCTTGGCCTGTCTCTACTGGTAGGAGGCCCAGAACGGCTGAATGTTCTCCCAGCTTCATCCTACGCTGTGTAGACAGACTCACGTTCTTGGCCAAGTAATCAACAGCGGCTGAAGAGGAGGGGAAAAAAAAGGAGGGTGAGAAAACAGCACAACATTAGCATTTAGTGGAAATGAGGCTTTCAGCATCAAAGGCTGTGTAACCAACAGACCCCGCAGACTGACTCTTACAAAGAGAGGCCCAATGCGGTGGTTGTCAAAGACACGAGGGTCCTGCTGCACTCCTAGGAAAGAGAGCAAACAGATGATGGTCCTGCCAGAAACACCTGACAGGGCAGACACTGCTGGGGTTAAGCACAGCTGCGGTGTGCAGAGCGTACTCTGTGTGTGCTGCTGCAGTTCCTTGAATCTCTCCATGAACCTATTGAAAAGAGCTAAAATTCTACTTCTGCCACAGAAAATGGTGTTTCCAATGGTGTTTGCCTGAAGATGAGCCTGAGCAGAAAGCCAGCGGGATAAGCCTTCCAGCCTCACCTCCCTATATCATCTCATGGTGGCAAAGCCAACTCCTGCACTCAGTGATGCTGGTGTAAATGATTCCAGAGATTTCAGTGGAAGCTCACCAAGTCTGGACAGGGCTTGAATCTGACTCATCTGCTGTGTGCTGACTCATCTCTGTGAGCTCTGCTGCCTGCCTTCATCCACCCTTCCTAAGGGAAACCGCTTTGCTTATCTCCATCTGGGTGAGAAATGCAGCCACAACTCCTGAGGCGATGCGTGAAGCTGTATCCCAGCTCGCCTGACTGCCCCATGGTCTGAGGGGGAAGAGGACCGGGGCAGGATGGTGACATTGCTCATTAGCTGAGCTTCAGTCAAAGTCTCTCCCTTTCACTAGCTTTAATGTCTCAAATTAGATTAATAAGGAGCTGGCAGGAGATGTACAATCGGTGCCAATGAGTAAACAAATTTCAGCCATCAACGTCTTGTCAGACGCCTGCCCCAGAGGAGGTCCCTTCCAGACACAAATTCTTATTAGACTTGTCATATCTATTAGAATTCCTTTCACGCTTCTGCGTTCCATCACCGGCATCATTAACACAGCTCCGGCCTTTGGGAACCACAAGGACCACATTAATCTGGCATCTCTGCTCCTCACCGGCTGGGACAGCACAGGCTGTGCAAGCGCTGGCAGGCTGGCGTGCTGGAAGTGAGCAGGCTCGGCACAGGGTGAGTTATCCAGGGCCGAAGCGAGGCCTGCTGGGGAGCATGGCTTCTGCAGGCGGCAGAGTCTGAAAGGAGCTGAGTTAGGCAAGTTTAGCTGGCGTGCTGGCTAGCACTCGTCGGGGACTGGGATCCCGAAGTAGCTCAACTGGAGCACTGGGCTGTGTAATGCATTACGGTGCCTCTAGCTTCAAGGGGGGCATACACAGGATTAGACCCCAAGCTATGGCTCTCATGCAGACCTTATCAGCTTGGTCCCCTGGTATTTCAGGTACCACATTAAGTACAGTCTTTGAGAGGCTGCAGGGAAAGAGGGGATTCACTCCTCGGACACGCTGCCTGTGTGTGTGTGTGGTTGTGCCTCTGTTCCTGTTGTCATCTGTGCTCTGGGTGAATTCAGACGGGTGCTTGGGAAAGGAGGGAGGTGAACGGTCGGAGCCAGTCATCCTGCTCTGGGCAGCACCCAGCAAAATGGGAATTTGATGGCAATCCCATCCTTCTAAAAAAACCACACTAAGCTCCCAGTATTGTTTTTTGTGCAGTGGGAAGAGTTCAAAGGCACCAGGGTATCCTACGCCAGAAGTCAAAGACACGGTTTGTTGCTTTAATACAGCAGAAGCCAAAATAAAACCAGAAACTTAGCAGAAGTACTCTGGGTGTTTATTTGCTTATGTGAGAGAGAAAGTGTGTCTGGTTTTGTGTTTCTAAAACAGAGAATAAGAAGGAGAGTAGTGGGGAGAGAGAGATTCTCTGCAAGCTGGGTCCAAAGCCCATCAAAGATACAGAGCTCTTATTTACAAGCCCTGGTTATGTCCCCTGTTATCCAGAGCCTGCCCCCACCATAACAACCCCCCATTTTTATTACATCACAGCATTCACTAAAAAGAATTTTGATACTTTTTTGACGCATCATGGTAAGGAAGAAACAGATGATTTGAACTGAACATCAATAAATGATCTTGTGGAGGTCACCTCACACTGACTGGCACTTAAACAGCATTTGAAAAGAAGCAGCAAAGAATTAAAAAGCAGGAGGAATTAGAAGTATCTGCTAAATACAACATGCACGGAGAAGGACAAGAAAAAGTGTTGTTATATCAAGGTCAACTTCATGTAAGTGATTGCTCTAACAGGACTAATTACCAGTGAAAACTGTTTCCTCGCATAGAGATTATTATAAATGGGGCTCATTATAAGAAAGGTTTATAGTGAAGTGGACTTATATATTGCTTGTGCAGAGCTGTAAATACAAATACCTATACATATACATGCACATATGTGGAATTTGCTGCTTAACGTAGATCCCACCTTAGAACAGCTACAGCTGGTTTGTGCTGCATCTGCCATGCAGCATGGCAGTGGCTTTGGCTGTAAGACTTGCCGTCACGCTGGGTGTGCCTCCAGCTCCCAGCACTGGGAAGCAGTGGCACTGTGGATGGTGCGTGATGGTTTCTCACCTACCTTCCTTGCCCCAGCAGGAAGAACACCTTCGTGACAAGCTCCCTGCGTGTCTCTGGGCATGGGACACGTCTAGACTAATTCTGTCAACCACGCAAGACTTGCTGCTGGGCACAGACCTGTTGTCAGCCTGGACTCTCATGACTGTTGACAGGAAAACATCCCTGTTCCAGACCAAGCCCTGTGGGCTCTAAACTGGACTTGTAAATTGAAGGGGTGTCCAGCAAAAAAGAGAGAGCCGTGCAACAGAAATCAGGAAAGGGCGGGCAAATAAAACAACATAAATAGGGCTGCGTGAGCAGTTTTTCATCAGCACAAGGAGAGGCCCAAGTAAAAATTCCTGCAGCAAAGCAAGACAAACCCTTCTTTCTCCTTCCTTCTCCTTTGCTGGTCCCTCTCTCTCAGAAACTGTAGCTCGTCCTCCTTATTTTATTTTTTACACACATGGGTGTGACTAACGTCTTGCCCAAGGGAATCTTTATTGGAAATACATGGTATTGGAATTTGTTTAAGATTTTTATCAATAGCACGTGTGTCCAGCCTCACATCCAGAAGCGAGGGGAAGGTCAAGGGGTCACAGATCAAACTCCCGAAAAACAAAAAAAGGAGGGGTGGGGGGAAGCTGCTATTGATCCCGTCTGCCGCCACAGCCGGTTCTCATTTAGCTGTAGAAGTTAAAGACATTAAAGGGCTGTGATGGAGAGGGGAATAAAAAGCCACAGCCAAATGGAAGGAAAGGTCACTGAGGACAAGCTATGGGCAAGCAGGAGCGCTCCCGGAGGAAGAGGATGCACCTTTAACCCTCCGCGGATCACTCTCTCACAACACCACACTTATTATTAGTTTAACACCGGCAGGTGAGCCCTTTGCCAGGCTCGCTGGTGTTTTTGTGACCCAACCATTCTGGAGGAGAAACAGACCCTCCCCCAGGGTCCCTCTGCCTTTCAGGTCTGAAGTTTGGGTTCAGGATTACAATTCCAGCCTCACTTCAGCTTTCGCAGAACCACAGCCCAGTTGACAGGCATTGACTTAACATTTTTAGTAGCAAGATCTCTGAGCGTGGGCCCAGCCCTTACCTTATGGAGGGCAGGGGAGGAAGCGACACATAGAGTTCTGCATCACTAAGGGATGGCATTAAAATCCCAGCTTTCCTTTGGCTGAGCAGGGTGAATATGTTGTAGGGCTTTTGGAGAAGCAAGAATTGGAGAAGGGGAAGGAGAGAGGTCTGGAAGTTGTCCTTCTTTTCTAATAGAAATGTTTTACCTAAAATATTTTAATTGGGACTTTTGAATTGGACTGCAAGGGTGTTGGGGAAGCTGTGTGGAGCAATCTCCACCTGTGTCTGGTGAGTAGATTCCCTTTTGCTCTCTAGATGGGCAGATTTCCATGGGAATCCCTTCCAATACAATATCCATACTTTCTTACATCCCACCCCTCCCCTTCTCCTGTTCCCTGTGCAGGGGGAATACAATCAGCGCACTTACTTTGTCCATACTGCCCATATTGGTAGCCAGCCACTGGGTCCACACTGTAACTGGTGGTGCTGTAGGTGGGAGGACAGTAGGACTGGGAAGTCGGGAGGCTGTCCACGGACTTGATGGAGTCGCTCCTCTGGCTGCAGCTGGCAGAGATGGAGTTGGTGGTGTCCAAGCCACCGTGAAGGGGAGAGATGGAGAAATCAGCCTGGGGTTGCGGAGGAACCCCGCTGGGGTTGCTCAGGATGCTCATCACCTGGAGAAACACAGGAGACAACATGTCAATGTCTGGAGCAGAAAGGGTATGTGTGCAGCTGCCTTCATGCATACCAGGGAGAAACAGTCTACATATAGTGGTGCTCTATCAGTATAATATACAATATCAATATAGGTTTGGCCAGGCTGGAGAATGAAGGCCTGCTTCCACCAAATAACAACAGACAGGCCCCACAGTTGGCTCCTCTGTGTCTAACACTTTATTTGGAAGATCTTAGTAGGGATAATTGAGAAGTTCCTTCACAGCACACTCCATCTTTGGTCTTTCTTTGCTGACCTGCCAACAACATTAGCCATGCTGTTCAGAATGAACACTGGAGAAAGGAATAAACCTGGGACAAACCTGCTCGACATGCACTGCCATGAACTAGCACCCCCTCCCTTCCTACGCACAGCCTTCACGGAAGAGGAGGCACCTGAGACAGGGAGCAAAAATACGTATTTTCAAAAAGGGACGCTGAAGACAGCCCCTTTCTTTGGAAGTCTGAGTGGGGCTTGGTTCACAAAGGTCCCTAACCAAACCAGACACAAACCCTTTCTGGCTTTGATGCAGATTCAGCTTTAGGGACTGAAATGTCGAAGTTCTCTTTACCCTCCAATGTTAAAGGATAACAGGTCCTCGTTCGGCTCATTTCAGCATAGTGCTTGGTTTGAAAATGTAATTAAATTTGCACACAAGCGATCTTCCTGCTTTGAGACCTGAAACAGATGAACTTACGATCTTTTTTTTTTTTCCTTCTTTTGCAGCAAAAATGCCAGATTTGTTCCTGCAGGTGAGTTTGGGGTAAGCTGCTGCCTACAGGCCTTCACACAAGGACCCTGATCCCGCTAGCACTTTAATGCAATTGCCTTCTGCAATCAGCAAAATTACCCCCAGGCCGCCAAGTTAAAAGTGTAAAGAGTTTGCAGAAGCGGGGCCGTGGCGAGGGAAGGCAGGGAACTCCTGATGCCTCTCGGTTGATTTCCACAGCCGCCGCAGGCGTGCCTTGCCGTATTTGTGCTAGGGAAGGGCGGGGGGAGAGGGGACAGCCAGTCACCTCGGGGGGCCAGGCCAGCGCTCAGATGCCGAGCGGCTGAAAATCTCCGAATTTAGCATAACCTTATTGACATCAATTAAAGTGGCAAATTGGAAATATTTGGAGCCTGGCAAGTGGTAAAATGAGTCCTTTATCCCCCACCAGCGGCCTGGTGAGCTATTGTGCGGAGGATACATTCTCTGGAAGGACACAAGAGGGGTTGTATAGAGCAGCGTCTCCCCTTCCTGCTCACCCCGACACCTTCCCCATCCCCTCCTCCCTCACCTTCCTGCCGGAGCGGGGGCTTAGGCTGAATGACTGGCTACGCGCTGGCCTTTGCTTTCTAAAGCTTCTCCTCCCCCCGGAAGGACTCAGGAGTCCTGCAAAGACGCTTTCTCTTGATGTGATGCCACCTCCCGACTCAGCCAGCCTGAGATCCTTCCCAGGCATTTGTCTGGAGGGGGAATTTGGGAGCAGGGGTGGCTGGACCCCTGCGGAGGGGGAGGCAGTGGGGAGGTACTGGGGAGGGGGTTAGTTAAAAAGCCTGGAAAATCAATCTATCCCGACCACTGGGTTTGTCTGCAGTGCGGTACAGAGACGCAGGAACGAGCTTTGAACAAAGTAAGTAAAAGCAGCGCAGTGGCGGCAGCATGGAGCTCAGACAGGGTTCATTTACCCTCTCCTACTGCACTGAGCTTGGAGTTTGCTACTGGTCCCCAAAAGTTAAACCTAGCTTAGCTGCCTCTACACTGCAGGGCAGATGGCGCTCCAGACAGAACCTAAATTACCTCCAGCTCTCCAGACCCTCCGGGCACAGCTTCTTAATCACAGTGATTAAGCCTCAAGGTATCTAGATGAAGTTGTTTAGCTATAACGCTGTGCAAAATGTGCCCATGCAACTCCCTGCCCCATGACAGCCCAAAGACTGAAAGACAGGGGGATGAAGAAAGGAAATTGTATTTGAATATGCAAGACAGAGTGGATTAATATGAGAATAGGGCTGTCATGCTTTTCTGTGTGGATGTAACGTAAACCTCTCTGCCTCAAGGCTTATGCAGCGGGGAAATCATGGGAGTGCAGCCTGGAGGTAGGTTTTCCAGCTGCAAAGTTATTTGTAACCTTCCACTAAGCTGGGTCATGAACTTTGATCTGGCTCAGCTACGAAACCTCCTTCTCTGCCCCTCGATCCCGCTGGCTACAGACAGACCTCATAGCTTCAGCATCGCCTTAGCTATAGGTGTTACACCCTGCACCTCTTTGCCCTGACGGATATCCAGGACACTCGCATATACAGCAGCCACGAGACATTATTGGATTTCATTCACAAGCAGAATCAGACGTTTAAAACAATAAACATCCTTATTGCATGCGCAAAACCACAGACATATGAATTATGAGTTATTTTTGGAAAGCTCCAGCTTGGGCAGCGCAAAGCTGCACCGTTTCACCTCTCCCTTCCTGAGCTGTGCAGGTCTGGCAGTGCTGCCGGACTGCGGACATGCTGCCCGCACCGCCAAGCCCTGCAGGTGCAGAAAAGAAATCATGAGCTATAAAATGAAGGGCAACTGGAACCACTCACAGACCAGAGGGTTTTCTAGTGCTCTCCCTCCTGGCCATCTCCCCAAAAGAGTCAGCTGCTTTGTATTACTCAGAAAAAATAAAAGGCTCTTAAAGCAAGCAGAAGTCATATTAACACTTCCGCTAAGGCCCTTTTAAAAAGGAAAGGGGGATGTAAAGCAAAGTTGGTAAATGAAACCCAGATTCACACTCTTCAAATTCAGAGGAGCTGAGACTGGAGAAGACACTTGCACAAATCCTACTAAAGACAGTAATTGGTTTTAATCAGTCAGAATCAGGACTGATTTCTAATCCCAGCTCTGCTACTGACTCACAAGGGCTTGTGCAAGTCACTTAAGCTAGGACTCAACTCAACTAACCTTAGCCATTTGAAGTTAAGTTTCTAGTCTCTGCTAATCCTCTAGAATCCCTCTACAGAGAGACTGACACTTCTGAAGGACAATTCATCCCATCCTAAGACCCCTTTCTGAAAACGATGGGCTGAATTTCCCTCTGGAAATCTGTGGTGAAACATAAGGATGCCAATATTTCATCACAACGATGCCAGGGTGGTGAATGGATACGTAACTGAACAGGGGTTGGAGAGGGGAGATGCTGGAAGGTGGGTACGAGATGCACATCCCTGCTGGATGCTCCCGTGGCGGTAGGGTGGCTGAGTGCTGCAAGTGAACCCTGACAGAGGCTGTGGGGCTCAGCTGAGTCAGGAACCCCAGAGATCTCCATTCCCTCTTCAGCAACCCTGACCATGGTAAATGTCTGCCTTTTCCAGGCACGCTGAGAGCAATTTGGGGCTGAGCTCCCCTGAGACTCTGTTCGCACAGGTTTATCAGAGGACAGCATCCAATCTTCCCCACCCCAGGACGCAAAGATGTTAGAAATAACAAGAGTGAACTGGAGATTTCTATTCCCTCTTCGCTATGCAGCCACCCAGCACAGATAACCCTACACGAGCCCTCCAGTGTCGGCAGGCCTGCGTTATCTGACTTCTTGTTTCAGCTGGATAAACTCATTTTCCAGGCAACTTTTGAACTTAGGAAAGTCTGGGGCATCTGGAGAAATCCCCTCTTCAAGAATGCAAAGTCCTTTTACCTTTTCTTTTTGACCTTGCTTTCTTATAATTTATTACTTCTTGGTGCATTATCATCACTAACTAAAAATCAATACCCACTTCACATCTGTAAGGTTTTATCTGGAGGGAAATCTGGTACCTGTCCATCACAGTGATTGACAGCCTTCCCTTTCCCCTCCCTCTCATCAGTTGTCTCTCTCCCTTTCCCCATCTCCTTTCCCTTTGCTGCTGTCCCAAATCAGTCACAGGCGTGGCGTGGGCTTGCACTTCAGGGTAAGTCAATAACAGCCATGGTGCTAGGAGCCTTCGGCCTTGTTTCTACCCTTTCCGGAGGTCATTTGTCATGGAGGAGAGGGGGTAGGGGTCTTGATGTGTTGGGGAGACCAAGGTTAATGCACAAAGACCCTCCTGGATGAAAGAGCTAGCCCCCCTCCTGCTGCTGCCTCCCTCCCCACCCTCATCTCTGCAGCTCCCCCTGTTCCCCCCCCCCCGGGACGTTTCATCACTCTCTCCCATACTTTAAAAGAAGGGGAGTTTAAAAAATGTAATTAATTCCCTCCATTTCTGAGCTGGCCCTCAGGGCCTCTGGCCGTGGAAACTGTAGCAGGGGAAATGTGCACCCTTTATGATAAACGAATGCGGCTTTGGAAGGGGAAGTGCAATTAGGGCCTTCAATCTGTGCAATCAGGCCTTCAGATTTTAGGTTTGGGGGTTGGGGGGGGCGGTTGGGTGTGTTGGGGGGGCAGGAGGGGCTCAAGGGGCAGACAAGTGATAGGGAGAGATACCGCTTAGATAGAGAAGGGTGTGAGTGCATCAGGGAGGGGAGAGGGAGAGTAGCAGATAAGTTTCATAACCAAACCTTGCCTCCGCAGACCTGGCTGCTGCACCTCACCGGTCTCTGCGGTCAAGAGCTCTACGGGAAATATCAGGGCAGCCCAGGCCATGCCGAACAGGCTATACATCCTCGGAGTCCCTACACCTCCTGCCCTGCGTTACCAGTTTACTTTAGGCTTGCTAAGATACCCAGCCGCTAAGAGACATCAGGCCCTGGACATAGCAGGTTTTATACGTACACTCAGTGACGCTACACTGCCCCATGACCAGGAAGACACAGAGGTGCTGTAAGGAGATGAAACTCAAGCAAACAAAATGATGGGGAGGCAGGAGCCTGCAGACAGCATTTTCCAGAGTGACCCCTGATTCTGTGGTGTCTCCATTTCTGGACACCTGATTTGACACAGCGCAAAGCGTCCAAAATCAGAGGCTGCCTTAGAAAAATGCTGCATTTAGAAACTGCTGAGCCTGGCTAAGTTCTGCATAAAGGGAAGACGTAATGATCTGCAACTAGCTGAAGGGTGTTAAGTCCAGAGAAGCTGCCGGCTGGTCCCGAAGGAATGCAAACTGGATACCAGGCAGAAACCGAAAAGGGAAAAACGGAGGAAGGGTCTCCTGGCAGCGGGTAGTGTTTCTGAGGCTGTGGTACTGCTTTCCCAGGAATGGGTAGAAATCCTCTCTCTTTGGGAAAGGCTGGAAATGTGATCAGTTGGAATATTTGATACTACGTCAGGCAAAAAGCACTAGGAAATTCTCTGTTGTGAAGAGTGTTTGTAGGCTGAAATCTCTCTTTGTTTCAGCTTCTGTGGTGTTAACATTTACACCACTTCCTACGGAATGGGAAGTCTGACAGGGGCCTGATGGCCATGCTGGGAAACATGCTGGATCTTACGCATTTACTAACGACATGGACCAAGCTAACAATTCACTCTGCGTTCCTCCATGAGGGCTTGGTCTCTCTGCCATTTGCGGTTGATACAGCTTCTGCTCTGGATAGGTCATGCTCTGTCCTCCAAGACTGTTCTTAGCTACTCGGTGGGGACCCAGCTTAATCTTTTGCATCTTTATTTTGCAGCCTGTTCAGCTAATCTTTTCCTCCTCTCTTGCAGAAGGCAACCCTTCCTCATATTAATGCTTTTTGATCTCTGTGGATTCATTTTCACTTGGTGGGAAGAGGAAGAGTCGATTACTCTATACATAGATTAAATGGAAACAAAATGAAGAGGTGACTGTAGGACTACTGAAAGCAGAAGAAAGAGTTGGGAGGAGATAAATACAGTTTCCCCAAAGATCTTCACTTGAAAGGAGGATAAATATATGCAAATATGCCCCTAGGTAGGACTAAAATGACTTATGTAGCAATCACTAACACTGCACTCACAAAACCAAGCAATTAATTTTGAATATTTTCTAAATCACTAGACCCAGCTGAGTTTTATCCCAATACACCAAACCAATCCAGTAAGTTCACCCATTACATTTGATTTTGCAATCAGGCCAAGGATCCAGACAGTGCTTCACACTTCTTGCACCTAGAAAATATCTGATCTGGGTAATTGCAGTCCCTTCCATCTAATGTCACTTCGAACTAAATTTTGGAGCCCAGGCAGCAAACTTCACACCAGCCTTCCTTAAGGGTGACTTCACTGACTTCAAGCATAGTCCTGATTCACACTGGCATAAATGAGCAGGTGACTTAACTCTCTACTTTTATTTTGTTGTGGGTTAAAGTTTAACGAACCTGATGCTCCACTGCCCCAGCTTTACCTCATCTAGCCAGGTATTTATAATCCATCTGTCAGCATGTTACTAGTGCTAAAGAGAACAGTGTTATGAATATGAGCCAACACAACCTCACAAGTCCTTCCTGCTATGGAAGGACTCCGGGACTGACGTGGCTGCTGGTGTATAGCGGTAATGTCTCCTTTTCCTAACCTTCCCCACTCCATCGGAAAATACGTGGAGGCCAGTGAAATGCCTTTCCCAAGGCCATGCGAAGTGTGTCAGAAGCAAAGCCGGGAACAGAACGCAATGTGCCTGAATCCTTTCTGGTGTGTATGGGACAGATCATACCAGATCACTTCAAAGCGGTCAGACACGGTTACTGTGGGCCTGTGCTTGAACAGGAACAGTTTGGCAGCGAACAATAAACCCAGAAATATCATCAGTGCCTTTCAGTGACTTAAAACATCTGAAGGATGTTTCAGCGCCATAGGGGAGTGGTCTAGGACACAGCGGGTGAAATGGAGATGAGCGTTTGTGTCCTAAGATGACCCTGTTCACTTGACGGATGAAGAACTGCCACACACTCATGATGGAGAGGGCTTGGGGAGATGCTGGGGATGAGATGGAGCTGGGGATGCAACGGTGAGCTGCAGCAAAGCAGACCAATGCAGGCTGCACAAGGGGAGGATTAGAAAAAAAAGGCGATGGGAAGTTATTACCTGATTGTTCAAGGCTATGGTGAGGTTCCACCTGGAGCACTGCATCTTGTTTTGGGCACCCTGCTTCTGTAGAGACGTACAAATTATGGAGAAGGTCTAAAGAAAAGTTTCTAAGCTATACAAAAGAATGGGAAGGTCTTAGCTATAAGGATAAGAGAAATTGCTTAAGTCTTGATGGTATGTGAAAGAAGAGTGGGCTCTTCTTGCAATGGAAATACCATAAGGAAATCAGAAGCACCACGGGGTTATACATCCATAATTTGGAGGGCAGTCAGGGGAGGCATCACCATCAATGGGAGTTACATTAAAAACTGCTTGATCTAGAAACACAAGCCACTATCCCTGGCATTAGGGCACCAAATTCTACTATCACTTAGACAAAAACAGATGGCAAAGTTTGTAGTAGTCTGAATAACCAGAGAGGAAACAAAAAGACATGCCGTGCTATGGGGGGCTGTTTAAGGTAAAGGTATGTCCCAGTTCTAAGGGCATCAATTTCACTAACAAGCAAAATCAAGAGACATGGGCTTACCCTTTCCAGAAACGGGAGAGACTCAAGCCAAAAGGCTAACTAGCACCTTGCCATCTTGAAACTGTCAAAGGGGGTTGATTTTCACGCACTGCTGAGTATCTCCCCTCTGAAAATGGGCAGTTTGTGCTTTACTAGCCATCAACATCATTATTCACCTTGTGTTACCTAAGCATGAAGTGTTTTTCCTGATTAAATTGGAATTGCTAAGACATTTTATATAGAATAAGCAAAAGAAGGCCAATGCTTCCCAAATGTGCCGGTCGGCAAACTGAGCCACCACATCCTCCTTATTTCTAGGCAGTAGACTGCATTAACAGAAGCCACCACAGGCAAACTCTACCCTGATTTCCCTGTGAATACGTTTCTCTGTGAAGGCCAAGTGAATCCATTGGAAAGGAAAGTCTCCATGGGAAAATTCCTTTGTTGAGATACAGAGCATCTCTGGGCAACTGTACACAGGGTATTAATTGTAGGCAGATGAATCTTGCTTGTGGCATTTTGGAACTCACAAAATCACCTGCGATGAGAAAGCAGAAAGGCACAACCGTGGAAAACTGGAATTCCTAAACATTTCCAAACTGGCAGAAGGACTCAGGTTAGGTTTGGCTTTGTAAATGGGCTGGGCTTGTGTCTTGTCTTCTGCACCTATCTGTCCATTCTTGGGTAAGCTCAGACATGCTGATGTCAGGTGGGGAACAAAAAACTTTTGGGGCTTGATGAGAGACTCAAAATACCAAGAAATAAACACACCAAGGTTTCCTGTTAAATCAGCCCTAAATCTATTGCTGTGCATCTGCCTGATGTGAATAATGGCAGGGTGGGGAGATCACACAGCGCAGCCAAGTCCCAGCAAATTAAAACTGTTTTATAAACTTCTGTTATTCCTCTCTTCAGCAGCCCCACACCGGCAGAGACTAACAAAGACAAACCAAAATTCACAGAAAGGTCTCCTCTTCCCCTCCTCCCTTTCCATTTATCTCCCTCATTACCCCCCACCCCACCCCCCATTTCTCAGCTAAGCTGATCTGTGCTCACTGACTATCACAACCCCCCGCGGACACTGGTAATGGAGTGCGGGTGCTGACTTACTGCTTCGAAACAAGATTTCCTGAGATCCTTTGAGTCCGCTCCATGCTCCCCCTCGCCTGCTTTTCTCTCTCCATCTCTCTCTTTTTGGAGAGTGGAGGGGAGCCTCTATAAATGTGAAAGGAGCTGCACTACAAAGAATCCCCCGAGTGGCATATCCCAGCCCCAGGCGAAGCTGCTTGGTGCACTGATAGTCCTGCGTATCTGCTCTAGGACTCCTCTTTCTCTTCCCCTCCCTCTTTCTCTGATCAATCAAGGGCTGTAATCAGTTAAGGTCCAGCTTAACTGCAGTGTAAGATACACCAGTTAAGCAAAGCCAATGCCTCCAGGGTTCCCATCATAAATACGGAGAGGTCATGGGGAGATGAAATAACCCTGATAAGTTCAGCAAGTGCAGTGCTAGCTAGGCTCGCACCAAACACTTAATAACTCGAGCTGGCAAAAGAATGGAAGAAAGGGAAAATCAGAAGCGCTTCCTATTGCCAGCTCCTCAGCTGCTTGTTCGCTTGCTCTCTCAGCTCCTTGCTTTCCCAAGGAGGGGGGGCTTGGTGCATTTTTTAAGGTGAGGGTTTATCTCTTCAGCTCACCCTAATGAATGAACAATCCAGACCCTGGTCCTGCCTGGGAGCGCCTCAGCTCAGTTTGGATCTTCTGAGGCTACCACAGGGATGAATTTTTAAAGTCAGGACCTCTTTTTCCCCTCACCCGTAGGAAAATCACAGCTCCTGAATCCAAGGAAATGCATTTTGCAGCCCTACACAGTGCCATGTGCTCCTCTTTTGGACTTCTCTCTGCTGCTAGGGAGCACTGTGGTATTTTCAAAGACAAGGAGCTGCTTGCTTTTGCTAAACATGAACCCTAAAACCCTCAGAGGATCTGAACTGGGGGGATAATGGCGCTGCATCCACCAAGGTGCAGAGTCCACTGGTGTGGAGGCATTAGTGTAAACAAATAGGAGAAAAGAGAAGAGAAGTGGGGATCCTTGCTGAAAACACTGGCTTTAACAGAGGATTACCCTTACAGCCAAGATGTTCTAGCTCAACAACCTCTTTCCCTGTTTTGCTCCATAGTAAGGCTTTTCCTTTCTCTCCAGAAATGTCCATTCTCAGAGACAGTCCAAGGAAAAACAAGGCCTTTGTATTCATTAGTTGTGATCACCTTTACACTAAGTTCATGCTGTGCTGGATCCAAACAGCTTATAGTTTCATAATGCACTTCTTGAAGAGGAGGCTGGGGACGCTTGGACTGTTGAGGGGACTTGACTGTGCAGGACAAGCTACTGTCTGCTTCCATTTCTGAAACCCCAGAGCTCATTTCTGTCCCTCAGATGTGAGAAATCTGGCAGGAGTCGGTCACCATCAAATCCACCCCCAAATTCTACCTGGTCTTAATCCCGAACTCATGACTCTAGCTGAACACAACATGAGGTTTGGATCCAAATAGCACTGCATCGGCTCCCATCTAATTGGACATTGACCCACTAGGCATTACAGATAGGGAAAAAAACCCCATGTAGGATTTATTAAAACGATGCAGACACACAAAGAGCAGAACAAAATCTTTAACCAGAAGCGATAAGAAAGCCCTAAAGGATTTGAGTTTAGATAAGTATCCCTCTTTGAGTCCTCCAGCTCTTTAAAAGCTATTTGGACTGGAGTTTTCCTGTGGAGTTATAGGTGCTTACTTAAGCAGGGGATGAGATTAATTCTTCCCTGGGTATTTTGGCACTCCTGCACCTGGGGTCTGCCGGGGAGCAGCACAAACCTCGATAAGTTTGCAATGATTATTTGAGTAGCCATCACAAACGGGTGAAGTCTCTGAACAATAAAGTATGAAAGTAGAAACTCCTGGGCTAACACATCATTAACTGCACTTCCTTCTTATTTGTCTAGCACAATTTGACTTTGGCTACATCTGATGGTACTCCAAAATAAAGTATTTTTTAGAATTATAATATGAAGCCACCGAGAAGCGATCTCGAGCATCAGAGTAGCAAAATGTCTATTTTTAAAACCTTACTTTTCTTATGAACATAATTTACTGTGTTGAACTAAGTGATTTTTAAGAAGAAAAAGATACACTGATGACAGGTAGCTGTCTGCTGGCAAAGCTATGTCTGCGCCAAAGGGAAGGGTCATTACCTCATTAAAATTAAACCTCTTCCAAACGAAAACAGCAATACATTTACTAAGTGGGTATGTAAACCAGCACATAGCTTGCTCTCCTGTACAAATGCAAGCAAAGAACTTTATGCATTAACCCCACAACTCCTGGCTGAGCTACAAGCTCTCTTTTATGATAATACCTTGATCAAAAGCCTCCAAAAAATGGCACATCCTGTAATTTGCTGAGTAGAGTTGTGCCCCTCGCCTGCCCTCCTTGCTGCAGGGCCAAGGGAAAGAGTGAAGGTATCACAGCCTTGTATTACTTGAGCAGAGTTTTTAAGGCATCTCCTGCATGCAGAAGTTTAAAAGCATACAAGCCACTCCTGATCCAGAGATAAATGGTGGAAAAGGGATTAGAGATACTTAGCAGAGGAGAGGGAAGACTCAGGAAGGGCTGATTATTTTAAAGATATGACTATTTAAAGATAATGATTGCATAAATTTAATTAATGCATTTTCATGCTGCAAATGGCCGTTTTGTAATTAATGTATCTGGCCTCGCTAAGCATGGGAGATCACATCTCCCAGCCCCCCCTCCCCTTCTCAATTCCCCCCTCCGCCTCTCGTTTAATGAAAGACAGAAAGCAGATGACAGAAACAATTTGTCAGCCAGTACGGGTGTCAGATGCCTAATTGGTTGCGCTGAGTTAGTGGAAAGTAAAGGGGGAGAGGGTCGAGGCTGGGGGGGCTCTTTCCTCTTTATCTGAGGCTTCAGGGTGGGTGTCTGTATTGGTGGGGGGGAGCAAGGGGGCGAAAGTGTTTCTTGTTAATTGATGGAGATTAGGACACAGATTGGCTGTGGCAGGGACTGGGCAGTGACAAGAAGGGGACAGGAGAGGCTGGTTAACACCCGTGCAAACAAGCTGCCATATCTCACAATACGTTAAGTCCCGGCAGCGTTGACAACATCAGTGGTTATCTCCCGCGCTCCCCGCTCCCACTGCACCCCTGTACCCCTGGTCATGACTGCTGGGGGGAGAGCTTAGTGCACGGATCAGCAGCCCTGGGCACGGCTCTCCCCCATTCGGTTTGCATCCTCTGGCTTAGAGAGGAATCAAGACCTTGGCAGAAAGTTCAGGACCCCGGGGAAGGGGTGCTGTGCATGGGAGGATGCAGGGCTGAGGCCATGGGCAAAGCAGAAAGACTGAAGCCCAAACCCAAGACCACTGCCCGGGTCTCATTTGCCTTAAGCCTTGCCCTGGGTTCAGACTACTGCATTAGCACCTAAGAGATCCTCAGAAAATTTGCGTGTCCTGTCTCCTCCCGTCCCTGCCCCACTATGAGACTGTCTTAAAAACTGCAAGATTAAGCAAAACTGGAGTTAATGTATGTACCAGCTGGTGCCTGGGCTTTGTGGGTGCCTTTGGGTCACCGATAATAAAGCCCCCATCTGATTAATTCTCCCCTGGTCATTATGTGGAGAGGGAAACCTCCTGTCCACACAAAAAGGCCCAGGAGTCTGGAGCTTTCTGTATCGGAGAACTGAGCCCCCTCATCGGAGAGCTTGAGCATCCCGACCCTTCAGACACCCCCCAAGAAAGCAGCCGGACAGAGCACACGCTATCCAAAGTCACACCTACGTAAAAAGCAGAAATGTGTCTTAGTTCTGCAACAGTCTTCTTTCTTCAAAGACTTCTGTGACCTACTTTAATGTATTTATCACCAGCACTAGGCAGAGCAGGGCTGCCACCTCTCACCTTACTAGTGGAAAAACGAGCCCAATAAAGGCTAAAACTCGAGACGGCGCAGAAGTTTATGGGGGAGAAGGAATTTGAGCATCCCAAAGCCAAGGTTGATGTCCTCATTCCAGACAGCTTTACCTCTCCTCTTGTAATAAGTTAAAGTTAAAAATAAGAAAGTTGTACACAGGTGGGAACAATTTTACCGGCTCTGTTTCACCGCCACACACAAAACAGGTGATGGGTAGAAAGGCATGGGGAGAAAGAGCTAAGAATAGAAAATGTTGAGTTTCCATGCTGGGCTCTGATCACATTTAAACACGCAGCCTGCAGTAATGAAAATACTACTAAGCTTCTGCTTTATATTACAGGTCCCTCTATAAAAGGTTTACAAAGGGTTGACAGGTGATGAATAAATGTTATGAAAAAGATAAACAGCATTTTCTTTCAGATGAAAGAAAACCTTTCAAATAGCATAAATGAAAATGGAAAGGAAATGGGTGAGGGATGCAAGTGCAAATACAAACTTTTGATTGAAAGATCAAAATGAAGTCAAACACTCCAATTTGTAACAAAAAGATACTGAAAATAAAATATCCAGTTGCAACATTTTTGTCCCCTTGTTTATAAAGAGAGAAAAGTAACTCTCTGGAGAGCATTGAAAGAAATGAAACCATTTTGCTCTTTCCAAAATGTCCCAGCAACCCGTCCCCTCATCCGTAGTGATCTCAGTTATCCTTTCCACTGCAGGGTGAGCATGTTACAGATACACGACAGGACTTGCCAATTTATCACTGAAGCCATTCCTATTGCTATTTATTTGTGTTACAATGACACAGAAGCGCTGCAGTCAAGGAGCATGTCCCACTGCACGAGACCCTTCACAAAAAAAGAAACAAAATCCAAAAGATATTTCAGATCTGGGGACTGGCCGGCTCCCCCCAGGCCTGCCTCTCTCTACTGCCATCCCAAGAAACCAAACCCAGAGGAAAAAGAAAGAGGGGGAAGGCACCAGATTTCTGAATCTATTCCCCTGCAAAGTCAAGAGAGTAGAAGCCAAGTCTGGTCCAACTACAAGAATGAAAAAAAGGGCCTAAGGTGCTGCAGATAAAATGGAGGAACGGGAATTATTAATTAATCCCTTCCAAAAATTCACCATGCACAGGCACTGAAGTATTATTCAGCATTTACTCTTTCCATAAACACAACCCACACACACCCTGGCAAAGTCCTTCAGACTCTTGTACACACCTAGCTTTTTCCTCCTGCTTTATAAAACACGGGTGTGAATCACTGAGCAGTGGAGCTCTGCTGGGGAGGAATATGGTCTATTGTGTATTAAACAAATGTTAAATGATTACAAGCACCATATTGGCTGAGAAAAAAAGCAGGCTGCAGTGAGTTGTGCCTGTCACGTCACTGGTCCTGCTTGGCAAATAAGTTCTAATGCACAATTGGTATTTATTAGATGACATACAACAACTGTCTCATTAAATCAGGGCTTGAGTGTAGGCCGGAAGTCTTAATTTAAAGTGTCACCAGCTATTGAAATCAGATGGTTTAGACAGGAGCGGAGTGAAGGGAAGGAAAAAAAAATGGGGCCTAAAGAAGTAGGAAACAGTCACTGGTCCTAACCCACCTTTTGAAATCGGTTGCGATTTCTATGCTGATCTGGGCACTGGTTCAAAAAATATTTGTTCTGCATTTGCTTTCTCTACATGCACTTTCAAACTCTCCCCCTAATAAACGGTTCGGCACCTTTCTGTGTGTTTTAAATGCAGCGTCGAAAGCAAAGGTTAATGCTGGAGATTGCATTCCAATTGAAAACGCGGCAACCGGTAAATTTGGTTTGTTTAGAGTGGAAATGCTTGAACTGCTGTAGATGGGTGGCGGGTGCGAAAGCGTGGGGAGAGGCGGGGGGGAGACGCTCCCTGCGCCCCGGCTCCTCTCCGGACAAAATTAAATTTCAAAGTTTAATGAGTTGCGAAGGGCGCTGGATTAAAAAGCCTGGTCTCTGCGCTGCCAAAAGTGAAGCAGTGCGATGAAAAGAGAGAGAGAGAAAAAAAAAATCCCACCAAACCCAAAACGTCAGGGAACAGAGCAAGTGAAAAATGTCAGGGCAAATTGCTCTTGACAGTGTTAATATCTGCACCTCATAGCAATAATTACATGTAAATAAATAGTGAAATAGCTCTCAGCTGGAGTCTGTACTCTGAGTGCAGATGCCACTAACAGCCAGCTGGGGACCTTTCGCTCTTCGACTGCCGTTTTCCCCCCTTTCTTCCCTCCCTCCCCCCGTTTCATCTATGCCAGAGCTGAGAGAGCAATTGCTAGCGACTGCAGATCTGTTCACAGCCCTCCCCCCTTTCTCATGGCACTGTGTTCGCTCCCTCTTCATATCACCCTCCCAGCCAGGGGCTGCTGTCGGCTGTCAGGGAAAAGTACGTTGCTTTCAGCCCCTTGCCAGGAGAAAACAAGCTTTACTGGATTCATGTCTGGCCGTCGCGTGAGTAAAGCTGAGGGGATGGGAATGGCATGGCTGACTATCCTTCCATCTCTGTGGGCTCCTAAAAATGTCAGGAGGGATGGAGCTATCTGTTTCAAGCACTGAGATTATGTTCTTCTTATCACCAAGGTTGTCTATATTTCAAAAGGACACCGGAGAACATAGGGTTTGGCATCAGGATGCAAAAAGATGCTTCGTTCCCACAGGAGACGCATCTCCCACTGTTATCAGTAGCATCCACAGAGATTTATAAGCCTGAGCTGGTGCCTCTAACCCTTGCCCAAGCACAAAATGCACTTCTACACACCCACATCGTTCCTTCCAAGGGCCTCACCACAAAACTGCCATGGCCCAAGCAAGGGGAAAAAACAGCCACTGCACCATCGGCATTGCTGGTGAAGGTGGGCTGGAATCAATCAACACCTTTCGTGGTTCCCCAGCCTCTGGGGATTTCATGGCAGCCTAAGACATCACGAATGACATGGAAAGGGTGAATATCAATCGACTATTCACCGTCACTTCCAGTACGAGCCCTCAAATGAATATAGTAGGAGTGAAATCCAAAGCAAATGAAGCGGTGCTTCACTCGGTGGAGCATCAACCTGTGGGACTCTTTGCCACAAGAAGTAATGGATGCTAAGCTGTGTGGATTGAAGAGAAGGCTGGGTAAGTACTTGGAAGAAAGGTCCACTGAGGATTACCAGAAAAACCACCTTTCTTAAGGAAATCCCCTGAGCTGAAAATAGTGAGAGGCCAGGAAAGTGCCCTGTTCCTGATCCTCATGAGGAGTCTGCTTATGGTCGCTATTGGAGAGGACCCACCAGGCTAGGCAGAGGTTGGCCCCAACCACTATGCTTGTCACCAAGCTCTCGGCAGCTCCAAGGGAAAAATTCCCGTCGTCTCCCAGGCACTCGGCTAATATGGCCAAAGGGCTGCAGGTGTCTGAGTGGGGAGGGCGGAAGGGAGGACTCCAAAGGACTGAAAATAAACATACAACTGCATACAAATATGGAATTACTAAATATGGAAGCACTTTTACAGAGAAGGCCTTGTGGGCTAGCAAAGGGCCTTGACAAAATCTCGGGTTCCTGCCTTACATTTAAGCAGGATAGAAACCCTGTGCCTCCATTCTTGGCCTTGGAGATAACAACATTCCCCATGGTACCGTGAGGAGAAACACATCCCAGGACAATGAGATGCTCAGATATTACGATGAAAGTCTTAGACAAAGTTAAGCTCATTATTTTAGCCCTATTCTCTTCCACTTGGTCAATTTATCTCTCTCTGCCCGCAGTTTAGCTCCCAGCCCTACAAGTCAGGGTCTAATTGTGAGCCATAGGGCTCTGCTAACCATCCAGCAGCCCCATGATGCTTACCCCCAAATGAAGCTGGCGTGTGCCTGGCCCCACCGCCAACAGATGCCATGCTCTCACGCCGACACAGCTCACTAGCATCACTCCAGGGCCAAACTACTAGACCAAAGCAAATAAAAAAAAATAACCTGCCACTGATAAGAGGGGGACTTTCCTACTGAACCACTGCCTTGCGTAAGGGAGAAAAGCTTTGAGGCCTTTCCTTTCAGCTAATGAAATTCACAACAACACCCCACACTGCACTGAGCAACAAACACAGCTCCATTATTTGGAAAACAAATATGTTCTTTAGAGCTTCCTGGTTGTCAAACACCTTTTTGTTTAGCTCAACAACTAATCCACTTATCGGAGGATAAAGCTGCCAGTGAATCACCAGTATGATAAAAGCATGCACAAAATTAGCAAAAATTTGCCTATGGCTCCTGCACATTTAACAAACACCAGCTAAGAGAAAAATTATTCCTCTTTTTTTTTTTTTTTTTTTTTTTTTTAAATAACTGAGATCCCCAGGAGAGATTCTGTCAGATAGCAGCTTTTATTTTGCTTGCAGTTTTTTTTCCTCTCTCTCTCTCTCTCTCTCTCCCCCCCTCCCCATATAACCCAAGCACTGAGGCTGGGAGATGCTAGGAGCTGATATCAGATCCACGGAAATTGGCAGTATTTGAATAAGCAAGAGATGCAGCTGGGCAAAATTTTAATAAGTTGGGGTTTTTTTTAAATAAAAAAAATGGTGCTCAGGCATTGGCTGCTTCCCTAGGACCTCAGTACTGCTGGATGCCTTGCTGCTCATGAGTTTGTAACGCCTACAAGATGCTGGATTTGTCCTTCCCTGCTCTTCAGTGTGTTTTGTAGCCCTTTGTGCTTTTAGGCTCTCCACATTCCTGCATGGTGGATCCATGCTAACTCTCCCTGTTACATGGACGGGGAAACCACTGCAGACAAGAGTAAGTAGTTTGACAGGGTTGGGCAACCAAGTTAGCAGCAGGGCACGAGTCTCATGACTTCCAGTCCTCTGCTGCCACAAACGTTAAACCACCTTCCCTCTCGAGCTCTTCCAGTGAAACCTTTGGCAGGACCTTGCAGAGCATTAATGGGGTAAATGGGATTTACCTACTCTCTGAAATTCACTCAGCTACGTAAGCCTTGGGAATTTCTCCAGTGTGAATGTGTGCAGAGATGTTCTGGTGAGATTTCCAGCATTTCTGGACACCGTTATAAACCAGCCTGTGTGAAATAGGGAATGAGAAAGAGGGAAAGAGAACTCCTTAGTCTTGGACTCTAGCAAAAGACTTGTTACAATAAAGACAAAATGAACATCTCCATAGTCCGTGGCATCAACAAAGAGTGATTCAGTTTATCTGAGGTCTGACTCACTTTCTGAAGATCCCTGTCTCTCTGCACCCATCATATAGAGCATGTAAGATGACTGAGCCCCTAATGGAAGCGTGTTAGTTAAGAGGAATGGATTTGGGTGATATTCTCTCTCTGTTACCTTTAAATGACAACAGTCTGAAAGGGAGAATCACCACAGCGTGACTATGCTGCCTTCAAGATTACCGAAATCATGCTACCATAGCTGTTACTGACGCACTTGGCAGCAGCCAGACTTTGCACCACACAGAGCTCACAAACCTCTTCAGAGCCCACCTCTAAGGCTCAAGTCAGCTCAGGTGATGAGGATGCTCCCTTGATCCCAAATCCTTATTTTCCTGGACTGTATCGACCTCAGCTGGACATTTGCATCACTGTAGATTAGCAAGAAGATGCAGTTAGTTCAGAACTGCACCAGAGCAGCCAAGCTGGGAGAACTGGGGTCTTTGAAGGTTTCTGGCTGTACTTTCTAAGCACGCATCTTTACTTGAAAGTACGGTCAGCGCGATGAGTGCTGGAGGTGAAGATCTGCAACTGTTCCAGGCCACAGTCCCATTGCAAGAGCTTGAATGGAGAGAACCTAATGCATTCCAACATTCTCCTCTTTTCCCCCCCAACTTTGCCTAGGCTTGAACGGGACCACAGCACATGACGACGGCAGCATTTAGGGGAGCTGGGAATTAATCAAGAGGCACCCACCTGTCAGGCTGGTATCTGGAACTAAATGGAAACACTTGCTAGTGCTTGACCTCTCGCCCTTCAGACAAGCCTGCAGCTCTTGAGTGGTTTGAGAAACCCTCTTGCAGGGACTGCAGCTCTGAGACCCCGGGTGAAATAAAGCAAGGGGAGCAGGCAAGGAGAGACACAGGAGCTGCGTTACGAGCGGTGGGGAAAGGAGGAAGAGGCCGTAGCTGGTGGCATTGATGGGGGGACTGGCAATCTTCTGGCACAGCTGGGAGAATGTGGCTGGAGAGCTGGTGTAATGACGTGGACGTGATGGGAAAAACCAGAGCACACAAGGTGCTGGCCAACAGGCCAAGAACAAGAGCTGCCTGAGGCTCAGTGCTGTAGGTAAAAGATGCTGGAGAGTAAAAGACACTGGAGATATCTAGAGTCAAATATCCCCATGACTTTCTCTATATCCCCTGGATGGGGTTTGTTTTGGGTGAGATATATCTGATACCTCAGTGTGTGCTGATTAGCAGTCCAGCACATGTTTCAGTGTCAAATCAGCCTTTCTTGTAGTTAATGGAGGCCAAAACTCTTTGCTGACGACTGTTCAAACAGTGAAACCTAAGGCAATGCTAACTCTGCTGAACAGCAGAAGAAAGCCCTGCATGCATGCCAAGGGATTCTGAAATACCAATCTTAAGGTACAGGATTAAGATCTTAATTTTTAAAGAGATGTGAGGCACTTGCTCTTTAAAATGCATGAGCAGATTCTAAGCTGATGTAAAATGGCTTGGCCACTCTGGTAGCATTGACCTCAGACCCAGACGATGTGACCAGAAAGATGCCACCCTAGTTCTGACTTTCAGATTTTCAGTTTTAGGACTTCTGGGGTGTCTGTGTAAACACCTGTGAGAAGGGAAAGGACAAATACTTCAGGAAAACCAGCCCTCTCCACCTGCCCCAATACTGAAGAGAGAAGAGTACAGAACAAGGTCTGAGCCAACAGTGCAAAGGGGTTGGGACATCCTATGCCGGCATCCTATAAGTTCCCATACTTTAACAAGTGCAAGACAGTTTGCCAGTATGAAAGACTCTGATGTTTCCAATAGGCATCTGTTACACCTGCTTCCTCCTCATCTGAAATAAAACCCCTCCCTTCCTTGGCAGCAGAAGTCACTCAAGCATTGAAGTTATCGAGAGCCTTAAGTCTTGCCTGTGAGAAACCTAAATACTGGGGGCTCAGTTCCACCTGGATCTATATGGTATGGACAGAGTTTATACCAGAAACCTGCTGGAGCTGGAACATAGACCCTAAAATTCTTTGCATGAAAGATGCCACTTAGAGATGGGCATAGAAATGAGGCAGGGAAAGGGGAATAGACATTCACGAGAGCTGGGCAGAGACTGAGAGCTAAGGAAGCAGCTCAGAGTGAGGAATTTATTTGCTTTCTGAGTTATAATGAGCCTGTGGCCTAGTAATGGGAGCAGGACAGAAGTGGCTGCTACAGAAGCCAAGAAAACATTTTCTGCAACCGGTCCCTGCTTTTTCTTCTCCATTGCTCCAAGCAGTGATGACTAAAAGCCCCAGGGAGAGCTCAAAGCCTCTGGTGTTGTACAGAATTGTGCATGCCCTTGGGCTAGAAACCTGGAGCTACAGATTCTGCAGCGAGCAATGCTTTTATGGAGTCTCATATGTCGGCAAGATCAGGAAACAGAGCACGGATCCAGCCAAGGATGCAAAAATGTCTGGGACACAGCAAGTAGCTAAACTGAACGCCCTAGGAACACCAGCCCTATCTGGTGCTGAAACCACCTTGCTCCCTAGGAGAGCAGAAAGCACCATGAAATCACGCCACAAACTAAGAGGGAGCAAATTCCTTTAGAAGCAGGCAGAACTGCGTCCCTTTTTCACTGCAATACCAGTGACCGCCTCCTGCCCAGCTCTCCTGCATCGCTGACCTGCTTTCACCACTGCTGCTCATTTCTAGGGAGCCCTCTGCCCCCTCGAGAAGCAGTTCCCAGGCAGCCTCGGCATCTCCTCCTTCTCACTGTAGCATCCGAGTCCCACAGCAGGAGTTGGTGCCCACCCGCGGTGGCTCCTGCCCTGTCTGCTGGGCTGGAGCAGGGCACGGAGGTGCTATTAGCAGCACGCGTGGCCCAGAGCTTCATTAGAGCTGGCGGACCCGTGCTCCCGACAGAGCTGCTGAATCCGGTGTTGGCTTTTAGGGTCGGGGAGACCCCATGTGGCTCCTAATTCGGGGCTGGATTTGTGCTCAGCTGCGCACTCTAATCGCTAATTAAAGGTTTGCCATCATCCTCCAGCAGCTGTTAGTGTCCTACAGGTCGATCCCCAAGCAACACTCTGCTGAGCCAGAGCTGCCGACTGGAAAGTTCATTGGATGGGCAGTGTCCAACCCCCTCCCCAATACACCCGGGTATTTATTTCCTCATCAGAAAAGGGTTGCAACATCAGACAATGCTCTGCTTTGCACCACCTCTTCTTCTCCCCTTTTTGGAGTCAGCCCCCAAATATTTCTTGCTTTTCTTCTCTTTCATTCTTTTTTGTCTGTTTTCTTTTCTCCCTGCCCCCCCCCCTTTTTTTTTTTGAATGAAAAAAATGTTATTTTGTGCCTCCTGAGCCTTGCTGGCTGGGCTTGGCGTCTGTATCAGCTGGAGGAGCTTATGTGCCTCGTCTCCTCGGATTTAGACTGAAATTTTGATTTTCTGCCGCGCTCAGATAATGTGGAAATCCTGTTCCCCGATATTTACTGTTTATCAGCGCAGCACAGCGCAGTTCTGGGGGGAAGGGAATCTCTCCCTCCGTGTGTCCCCCCTCGCTCCCCTCCACCCCCCATCCTGCGTGCTAATGGAGTTTGACTTCGGAGCAGACGCTACAACAATAGCCTAATTATGGCGAGTGGAGGGGAAGAGGAACTCCCTGGCAAAGAGGCTCTGCATCACTGGGATGAACTCTGATCCCTGTCCCCATCACCTGAGCCAGCCAGAGCACAGGGCTGGTCCCTCATCCCGCCAGGGATCACTAAGCCATCTCTCCCTTTCTAGGCCCATTACTAAGCCAAGATTTGTCACCTCAGGCAGACCCCAGGTCCCCTCCAGCTTTACAAAGTTGAGGATGGGGAAGCGCAGGAGCACAGTGAGCCATGCCATGTCTGCTTTCCCGTAGCTCCTCACCTGGATTAAGAGGTCCTGTCTCGTGTGTCCAAGCCAGGTTGCCCTCAGCATCACGGTCTATGAGGCCACCTCCCTGTCCCTTTTGCACAGCGTTTGTTCGGAGGAAGCCCATGTGTTTGGGGACCCCCTGACAGCCCAGCTGCAAGCACAGTCCCCTTCCAAGGCGTGTATCCTGCTCCCCCATGTATCAACACACATGCCAAGTCCTGCATCCTTCAGTGAGGATTAGTGTCGTTGAGCCCTTGCAAACTCATTCCTGCAAGGAACCCGGAGGCGAGAAGGGAAAGGGGGGTACACTCCCCTGCGTAAGTGACATGAACTAGGCAAGAAAAATAAAACAATAATAAAAAAATCTGGGGCTCAGCAGCAGGGGAACAGCTTTAAGGACCACTTAAGTGGCCAGCGGTGGATAATGCCTTGCTATTAATGAGGCCTGCCGCCGATGCCTAAAAGGATTGGTTATTGTCAGATAACGTACAGGGCTTTCTCTCTCCCCCTCAGCCCCTCGCGGGGAAGGCAGGCATTTCCCTGTGGTTGGGATTGAGCTGAATAATGTCCCGGCCACCTGCAAATGCACTGGGCTTTCTCTGCAACTGCATAATTAGAGGCAGCATTGGGGTAAGGCGGCAGGGTAACGCAGCATGTAGAAAGGAGGGAAACAAAAATGGGAAAAAGAGTTTGGTTTTTTTTAAAAAAAAAAAAAAAAAAAAAGAGGGGAGAGGAATGGAAAGGGAGACAGGAAACATGATAAAGCTCAGCCAGGCGCTCTCTGCTCTGCTGTTCTCTGTGCAGCTTGGCTGTTGGCTGGCTCTTCTGGTTTATAGTGACTCCGCTTCTTATGGAAACGGAGAGGCGGTATTAAAAAAAAAAAAAAAAAACCCAAGACACAGAGAGCTTCCTTATCTCATGGAGACAGTTGTCAGGAATCACTTTGACTGAGTCGTTTTGTCTCCATGCTTTTTTTCGCTGTCAAGCAGGCCTCAGGACATGGATCAAAGGAGAGGCGCCGAGCGCTCGCTGAAACTTCTGATCCCTTCTCGGTACAGACGCGCGAATGGCAGACAGCTCTCCTCCACATCAAATGGAAGGAGAGAGGAGAGGGAGGAAGAAGGGAAGGGAGAGGGAGAAGAAAAGCTGGGAGAGAGACAGAGAGAGAGGAGGCTGTGAGGGGCGCTCTCTGCCGCTCCGGATCTCAGGGGAAAGACGGACAACAGCAGCCTTCGCTTTCCCTCTTCCCCATTCCCTGTTGGGAGCGTCCCCCCGCCAGTGTCCCTCCAAAAGGGCAGCCGGAGGGAGGTGTGGGGCATGCATCAGCACAGATATTTCCCCCAGACTAATAAGTGAGCTCTCCACAGGGCCTGCCTCAACCCAGGATGGCCCCATGCATCGGTGGGTCCCAGACCAAGCTTTGCACGGAAGCAAGAGTTATGCTGAGAGCTCCCACCCCTGTGGGCTGCTTGGACATCCCTGTTTCAGCTCTGCACTGGCTTGGTGGGTGAATTCCTACCCCAAAACAACCCCCCTCGGTGTCAGCCTTGCCTCTTTCCCTTCAACCTCTCAAGCCAATCCCTGTGATTTTCCTATATCTGCTTGGCAAGCAGCTCCCCACCCTTTCCCCTATGTGGCTCACGATTCCCTTTCAGGTACTTATTCCCTGAAATAAGATCCCCCTCATCTCCAAACTGGATAGGCTTAAGGGCTGACTCCAGCTTACTGTGGCGAGCTAAGACCCTCTGCACCTTTGATCAATTTACTACTCACACACCCCAGACCCCGCTAGGATTTCTGATCTTCAGCCCCCGCTGTAAATTGATCCCGTGCACGCCTGTCTGACGGAGGCAAGAAGCAGCATCTTGCTGCACCCAAGCCATCTTCCCTCGCGTCCACCACTGTGCGAGGTGGAAACCCCCGCACGGCACGCACCCCACAACCTGACAGCCCCCCATTATTTATCTGTTGCACACGTGGCTATACCTCCTCTCCTTTGCACCTCCCACACTCCTTGTACACTACAGAAGCCCCTGCACAGCCCTGTAACCCCAAACTGCTAAAGCACGTATTGCATAGCCATATACTGCTCCCTCCTCCGCACGCGGTGCATCCAGAGAGCCGGCAAGACGAACGCACTGCAAGCTGATGCAATACCCAAACTCCCTTCCATCTCACACAAAAGACCAGCACAGCATCCCTTTAGGGTACGTCTCCCCCATAAGCCCCTCCTGATGCTTCGGGGCCTAACAGCTCTTCCGAGCAGCCCTCCAGGATGCTCCAGAGATGGATACAGCCCCCAAAGTCCTCCTTGTCCTCTCAGCCCCAAACATCCTGCTTGCAACCTTTGCCCCAAGACACTGCAACCCGTCTGTCAGTGATTCCAGCAGCTGGCTGGCTTTGGGATGGGAGCGAATGCAAGCTTCCTGCATAGTTAGCACACGTAGATGGTGAAGCGAACAGAAAATAAACCATACTGAACAATGACTCCTTTCAAAATGCATCCATCAGCTCTGGGAAAGCTGGAGGTCACGGCATATCCCCCTAACATGGCAACTATGTGAGCAACACACAATCCTGCGTCCATCTTCAGTGCGTAGTGTTTCCTGAGCTGGGGCAGGCTTGAGGCTCGCAAGGAGAGCAATGGACCCAGGGATACCTGCAATACACTGTCCCACCTCCTCTCCCAGCATGGTATCTCTGCTGTTCTGTCGCACCTACTGAAGTTAATTCACTTTCCACAACCCCTCTTTGTGGAAAAAAAAAAAAAGAGGAGCAGGTTGGGGTTAGTGCCTGATCCACTGCAAAGTATGTTGCTGTAGATTTTTCCTATCATAGATGGCTTTTCACAGCCAGGGCACAGCTGGAGCACAGCTGTTAAACCATTGCTAGATTTTAACAGGCACGCACAACGCGTGGGCACACACACTAGTGTGCACGCACAGAATGTGCACGCAGGACATCGATGCCCCTGTGCATGCAGGTGTGCAAGAGCACGCGCGCATGCCCCTGCCTCTGAATCCTAATTATTCCTTTTATTGCATTCCTCCCTTTCAAGCTTCCCCTCTGTCTCGCGTCCCTCATTCCAGGGCTGCCTTTCCCTGCTGTGGTCCCTTGATTCCTCTCACAGCTCAGCACCAGCTCCCCAGTCCCTGGGTTATTGCAGCTCTTTGAGCCACGTGGTGAAACACTCGCCTCTGAATGCCAGAGGTCGCTCAGAAATGCCCGTCACCAGGCTGGATGCTGTATTAATTGCTAATCTCTCATTTTCTCTATCTGCCCTGCCTGCCTTGTCTCGAGTTCCCTTATTAATCATAAAGCAGGGCAAATCCTGCATTTGAATTCTCCAAGTCTGTGTCTCCCAGCCAAGTCACTCTTACCCTCCCTGGTGTGGAAGAGAGACAGGACCCAGAGGAGAGGTGTTTCAGCAGAGCTGAAAGCCCCACCAGTCCTGTCCGGATTTCAGCAGGAATTACAGCCCCTGCGATGCCTGTTCCACCCACCCGGCTTTGGCTTTGCTCCCACCACCCCATAAGCAGGTAGTGGGGTCTGGGTGGGAGGGGATATTTAAAGATTTTGGGGTACAGATTTCCATGTCTTAGCCCTGGGTGTCTTAAATACATGCTCCCTGCTCTGAGGTCTGGGGGCTTATCAGACACTTTCACACCTCCCTGTACTACTTCTTCCTGCTGTCATTGGTCTTGTCATTCTCCTCAGGTTTGGTTTTTTTTTTTCCCTGTATTTCTTCTCCTATTTACTCCTTATTCCCCTTTCTCCCCAATTTGTCTGCTTCTGATACTTGAGTTGACAAATAGTGCAGTGCCACAGGGGCTGATCCTGGACCCACAGAAGGTAATGACGAAGCTCCTATTTGCAACTGTTTGCTCTGAAATCCTTTGGTGTTTCTAGTATTTTAACATCTTCATAATACACACAGAGAACAATGTCTGGAGTGGAAATCAGATAGGAATAAACATGATCAGTGCCACCCAGAGCACTAGAGTAAGGGTTAAGGTAATAAGATGCTGCCTTATTTGTTTCTAATCAGTTTGCAGTGGGACCTGAGCATCCAAATCAATCGAGGAAACTCATGAAACCTCAAGATTGACAGAAAGCGTTTTGGCCCCTCAGATATGAATTTCCCCCTTCCCACCCTACTCCTTCACTCACAGAAACAGAGTCATTAGGAATCAGGCAAATAAATACGTATCTATTTTCACACGAGAAAAATGTTCCATTCTCCCCTTTTCCCGTTGCTGGGAGCAGAGGCGTCTAATTGACAAGAGCAGATGGGCTTTGTTTGGTTAAATAAAAAAAAAATTAAAAAAAAAAAAAAAAAGAAAGAAACTTTAGTGGAAAAACTACCAGCTTTCCTGGGACACATAGGTTAAAAGTTTAGAGAGATGGAGCTGCATTTGACACCGAGCAAGGGAAAATGCCAACGCAGTCTCAGCAGAGCCAGTTTCTCCCAGAGAGAAACCTGGAGCTCCCATGCCCCCTTCTCATCCCCCTGGCAAAAAAAGGACACGGATTTTAGCACATGTTCACCTCCTCCAAAAATCCTGCATGCAATCTGCCACAAGGTCGTAGGGAGGCTGAAGACTGCTCACTGAGGAAGAAACTGGGTGCAAGGAATAACTGTGACTCAGAAAAGGGACAGCAGCCACTTTCTGAAGGGCAGACACTTCGTTTGAGGGAATCACGGTCCTCTAGAGAGATGGGGCTGCAGCGGGAACGTGGAGGAGGCAGCATGGGGGGAACAGAGCAGAGACCACATGGAAAAAAAACTGGAGTGGAAAAAGAGGGTAGGAGAAAGGGGAAGGAGAGATGGAAACGGGAAGTAGAGGAACCCGGGAGGCAAGGTTAAAGAAAAACCCTCGTGTGGGGTGGCACCCAAGAGCGTCAGAGGTTAAAGAATATTAGAAGAACATGTTCCTACACTAAGATAAGCCGGAGAAATGAATCCTTATCCGTCCAAAACCAACCCTTTAAAATTCGAGCGAGAGAAGGGTCTCCTTTCAGGGAAACGGGGAATCCTTAATGCTTCCTCCCTCAGCAACTGTAATGCCAGGATGTTCCCAATCTGCTTTGAGGGATGGAAAGATTAAGAATAATAAAAAAATTGCAATAAAATATGTGTGAACGAGGGGGTAATTGTGGACAAATGCAGCATTCAAATTCATTTTTCAGCTCTTTTACACACCATTTCAATCTTATTTTCTGCTTGTTAATGAGATCTTGTTGGTTGGGGTGGGCACGGCTGCCCAGTATCGCTTGGGTAATTGCACATAATTTTCTCTCTACTAGTGATTTGCATCAGATTTTTTTTTCTAATTCTTTGCTATTTAAACCCCCTCCTCCCTTTCCCCCTCCCCCCCAAATCTCACCCTCTCCTCCCCCTCTTTCTTCCCCTCCCCT